>VXAA01007038.1:143922-400627 GCA_013399115.1 Anseranas semipalmata
TTTTGGCTGCTTGATGCAGTGGAAGCTTTAGACACCAGGAAGCAGCAGCCCTTGCCAGGACTCTCATTGCTTTAAAAAGGGTGCATGGATGGGTAAGTGGCTCCACTGAACCCTGTTTTCTACTGCTACAGGATACATTTTAGCATACTTTTTTTTCTTTTTTTTTTTCATCCAATAAAAAGTGACAATCATGGGGGCTGGTTTACTATATGCTATGTATTATGTAAATCACAATCTTGAATTTGAAGGTTATGTATTTGTTACTTTTATTCCTGCAGCTGTAAGAGAAGCAGAACAAGATGTTACCAAAGGTAAGTATACGGTCTCCCACTCTGAGCCTTGGAAAACACAAAATGTTCACTGTTCCTCCTGCTAGCACCTAACTTGGATGTGCTGAGAAAACTTCTACCAAATACACAAACCTAATAACTATCATGTAAGTTGGTATAAAATTGTGTCTGACTTTCAAATAGTAATATGAACCCATTTCAAAATACTTCAGGATTTAAACTTTAACCAAATAATAATCTAAGTATTTTCACAATGAGTATCATACTTAAAAAACAAACAAACAAAAAACAAAAAACAGAAGAAGAATAAAGACAGAAAGCAAGTGGCATAAAGCACATGACAGCAGCGCATGCTTTCAATTTTTACAGCCACATGTTTGGAAAGATCTGCTTAACTAATGCAGTGATTGCAAACTCCTGGCCATAGAAGTGTTGTAGCCCTCTGTACCATTATGCTTCATCATCATCATAAATTTTGGAATGATCACATTGATTTATGCAGGTTTTGCTAAATAATTGGCAATGTAAACTTTATAGCATATATAGCAATACATCCTTCATCAATACATGCTTTTCTTGCCAAATGACACCCCAAAAGATTTACTAAGTTATATTAAAAAAAATGTAATAATAATAATAAAAATTATCCTCAAAGGACAAAAAAAAAAAAAAAAAGGATCACTGAACTTAAGGGAGCATGCTACTCCTTTTCTGTGAAAAGGACAGTAGTCAGCTATCTGGTTCTTAAGAGTCTCCCACAGTGGGAGAGGGCAAGGTTTTCCAACTCTTGTTGATGGGTGGTGGAAGGGTACAGGACCAGTCTTTCTCTATTGTGGTCACTTGTAGCACATTCAGTCCAGTGTGGGTCTCTTAAATTGGCTGTTACTGCAGTGACAAGTACAGGTAGAAGTCTAGCAATAGTAGGAAGGAACTCTGCGCGGGCTGAAAAGCAAGCTCACTGAAAGGGCAAGCAAGCCGGGGTGGCCTGCTAGTTCCTCTAAAGCTATCTCTGATTCAGGGTTGTTAATGGAGTCACTGCTCCCAGTGAAGCGCAGACAGACTCTGCCCACCCCCTCCACCCAGTGATGGGGCCCGTTCCACATAAAGTGTAGTGCTGTATATCTAGACCTCACAATCAGGCAAATGCAGAATAAACCACTCCACAACAAAGCCTCATGCTAATATCTGCTAGCTAGAGGTTTGTTTAATCATAGCAGACTCTCATCCCCAGGGCCTTCTGACTTTAGGAATCTCTGAGGTGGGCTGCAGTGCTTATGTAACTGTCCCACTTAAATCTAATGTCACCGGCCTTGCTTTGAGACTTTTCAGGAAAACACATTGCAGGGTTAGGCCTCCTTCAATGAAAAATATCTGAAAAATCCAACAATGTAAGTAACAGCTGTCTCCAAGATCCATAACTGTATTTTGCATCCAGTATTATATAACTATTCAAATCAATTAGTATTTGTGTAAAATTACTACTGTTTCTCACATGCATGTGAGGACACATAAGAGCTGGACCCTTACTGATATCATAGCATGGATGGACACACTATTTCCCCATGACCTCAGAGAATGCACTAGAAGCTAATGTGTCAACAGATGAGTACTGATGAGGCTGATCAGATTAAAAGTAAAAAAAAAAAAAAAAAGTATTTACAGGCAAAGTTATGTAAAAATATTTGCTTTACAAAAGAAATAAGAACAAGCAAGCAACAAAAAAAACTCTGCAAGAAAGCAAAACCTCAGTTCCTCTCTCAAATACTTCTTAATTCCATAGTGACTGGGCTTGGTGGGAGGCTGCTGTTTTGTTCTGATTTTGCTATGGCCATGGGAAATCTTTAATATGAGGAAGGAGCAGTGTAATGTGCAGCAGCTCGGTTTTTCCAGAGTGGACCTGTGAGCGTTATTAGCTGTAGCAGATGATTACACAGCATTTTTCACTTCCCTGCTCCAGAGGAACTGAGCTGATGATGACCCTGAGGATCACAGGTTGACAGACAAGCCAAAAGGAGAGAGAGCACTTACATGGAGTCTGGGAACCAGTGCACTGATACAGCCATACTCTTATCGGCCCAGTGAATACTTTACAATATACCAAGTGGAACAGACTGAAATATATCCACCCTGGCTTGGGAAATTACTGGCTCATGGGAAATCCATGCTTTGAATCTCAGAGAGTGGCCATAAACAAGGCTATTTAGTCTTCACTGTTATTTGTCACTCTTTCTCACAAAAACAGTTGTACAGGCTGTGGTGTAGATGCTAATATCAAAACTATCTATAAGGTACAGTGGCAAGCTCTTCTCCTTCTGTAATGTGATAGTTGAGCTTACCAGCAATCTGGTTTTGACTATTCAGCTATAAATTTTATTCCCCAATGAAAATGGGAAGATTTGAAAAAGGAATTTGAAAATCACTTCAATAATGGTATGACAAACCATTGCAGGATTGTCTGAAGAAAATACTGCTTTACATATTCAGATGAGATAGTTCAGCCATATGGCCTCTACTTAACTCCTTTTAGCATTGGACAAATATTTTTATGATGATGTTTCCCCACATCTAACAGAAACGCCAATTGTTCTCTCTTCTGCCTAGTGTAAGGTACTGTGTGCCTTTTTTTCTGTATCTTTCCCCTCTTCCACCCATTCACTGCACATTTTGAGCAATTGCTGTTACCACCTACAGGAGCTTTTGAAGTCCTTCTTTTTCATCCTCCGCCTCATCATTGTCCCACGTGGGCTGGTGGAGTAGAGGCTGCGAGGTAAGGTCCCCATGTTCAGGGAACTCAGGCTGTATGCACTCATGGAGGTAGGAGAGAAGGATGAAGACACCAAAGCTGCTGTAAGAAATCAAACACTTGGCAAACAGCACTCAGTGCAGCACATGCCTATAACTCATCAATGAAACAAACAATGTGTATGATGCACAGGAATGGTTTGTGCATTTTGATAACAAAAACATTAAACCGCATAGGTAGCCCTGGATAGAAGTACAGCCAGCATGTCATGAAAATACCTGCTGGAAGCTAACAAAGATAATGTAGATACAAAAATTACATTCATAATACACATCTTACTTCAGGAGAAGTATGTTAAATTAAATTTTTCAACACATATTCATGAATCAATGCAGACCAATATATCTAGATATACTGATTTTAGAAATGCCTTTTTGTAGTAGGTAATTTCTGACAAAAGATTTGTAAGCTATGCTTTGTATTCAAAGATTGTATTTTATATACACTACACAAATCTAACAGTCTACTCATATGGCAGAAGAACAGGTTCATCGAGAGTTTTCAAGCCTTTTCCTGTCTACAAAGGCTGCCTTATTACAGGAAGGAAAAGGCATAAAATGTCAGAAATAACCTTGGCATGGCTATGAAAAAGTGCAGCATCCATAAAACTGAAAAGGTTTTAGTGCCTGAAATGAGAAAAGTATGAGTGAAAGAGGAGGGAAGGGAGAAAGGGGAAGAAGAAGAGGAGAGAATATGTCAGCAGGAAAAAGCGTGGAACATTACAAAGGCTTTTTTGAGGAGACGTTTTCTGGAATTTCAAGGCTGGCATCCTGCAATGGTCAGGGTGGTACATGTTATAATGGTGGTAGGTGAGGAGGCTGCTGTGGCTGTTGGCACACGAATCCCAGGTATGCTGCCTGTTGCTTCTTTGAACCTTCACTGCCCACATGAAGGGGTGACAGAAAATCAGAAAACAAAAGGACCAGAAAAGAGTGAAAGGTAACTGAACTGCATAAACAAACAAACAAAAACATCCAAAAATAAAAACAAATTGAAAATAAAATAAATGAAATAATAAATAACCTGGTCTTTTCTTCTTACTAGGGGGTGCTCACTTGGGGAACAAAAATAATATTTCTTCTCAGAATAAATGCTTCTGATTGTTTGTTTTCTTGTATTTATTTTTTAAAAGATCAGTAATGCATCAATTTTTAATCTCCTTTTGGCTTTAGGAGCTAAGATTGCAAACTTTTTTAGAAAATACTAAGGTATAATATATGACCATTAACCGAAGGTTAGTAAGTCCCTGCTTGCATTCATCTACATTAAGAAATAAAATCACATCCTATATATCACACCGCCTACAATGGAGATGTTTACATGCCAGTCATTTCAATTTATTGCGTTGACATTTTAATTTTGCCAGCATATATTGTCGGCATTATGCTACTCTGTGCCATAAATGACTTCCTGGGCTAGCAGCACAAAAACTCTATCCTGAAACCTGATTAATAAAGGAAACAAAAATCTAGAGCTCTTACTTATTATTTGGATGTGCAATTTTTAAGTTTTTAAACTTGATCTTTGAAACTTTAAAATAGCCTTTTCTGGATAAAATTTGGGACCATATTTGATTGCTGATTCTACGTATGGAGAGTCCAGGATATGCCAAAGGTGAAGTCCAGTATTTACCAAGAGAATGGGAAGCATTTCAGCTGATGTGTCAAATATTAAAGGAAAATGACAGATGCCACCCTTCATTAAACAGTCTGGTCATCATTAAACTCAGCACAGCTGTGCCTGCTGAACTGTAAAGGAACACTACAAACTCCAAACTGTTCACTCATTTTTCTGTCTTAAAAAAATTGAGGGGTACACCCATACTGTGAAACGTAAGTTATCGCTTTTGGCCTACGAGCTGTATCACCTATAAGGGATGCATACACATAACAACCCCATGCCAGACTTTAACAGTAGCCTAAAGTCTGCCAGTTTAGGTTGGACCCACTTTGTTTTCACAACTCATCCATGAGACAGTGTAAGCAGAAAATGGAAGCCACTGCAGAAAGCACCGTGTGGTGCCAGAAAAAAAGCTATAGTTTTATTTCATTTCATATTATGGGAGCAATGATCTGTTAATTGTCGGAATATATTAACCCTTCTCTGACTAAAAAGCCATGGGTGACACGACAATGAAAAGTACATGAAGGAAGGGAAAGTACAGGGGCCCACCCCATCGTTGTGGCCTCATGGAGTGGCTGGGGCTCTGGGGCCTTGGCACAACCAGGCCTAGCCCCACGTTAGGGTGCCCTGGGCCTGTGTCCCTCTCTGAGGGCACCCCCTGCCTTCGCCATCCAGAAGCTGCTCTGATTATGTGCTTGAATCAAAATATTTATATACGTATATATTTATTTTCCTCAACAGGTAACAAATGAGGTGAGGGTAGCCCCACAGGAAGGGAGGCATGCAACACCGGCACGAGGCAGAAGTACCTGAGACCCGACACCACCACTGGCCACTTCAAAGACTTCAGAAAATCTCATATACCAAACAAGAAAAATCCCAGAAACAGTAGCAGTAGCCTGATATGGCACTACATATCTTACAGGCTTATCATATCTTCTCAAATGAAACCTTCTCTTTGATTAATGCACACAGACAGATTTCTGGACTTTAGCTATGGTGTAAAAATTAAAATCTGGTAAGAACAATGTGGCCAGGTGGATTTTCATTATTTTCAAGTTGCTAAGAGCCTTGTTTGATTAAAAAGACTGCTTCCAGCAGGAAATCATCTGGTAGTCTTTGATTTTTTTTCATGTTTTATTTTCATACTGAGAGTAGAGATAAAAATGTCCTACAAAGTAGGAAGGTCCACAAATTCAGTTTGCTCAGCTTGTAGAAGGATAATCCCAGCTCAACAAAAGTTCTGTAAAAGGAAATCCTATCGTGTGTAACAGTAGTAATTTACTGGTAATTTGAGCTATTCCAACCCAGGGTTGTGTACAGTCAACATAAAACTAATGGGGCAGCAAGAGAAATGAATATTAGCAGCACAGTGGAAAGAAAAAAAAAAATGAAAAAAATCTGATCTTTTATAGTGTTCTCCATTTTATTTTAGGGCTAAAATTTCAATTTATTTTATATACTGACTTTCCTGCACATTTTAAATTCCTAACATGTTCCCAGAAGACCAATAACTGAGCTCAACAGATACAGCCTTAATGACTCAGCTTATCCCACACACATAAAGGGAGCTTTTCAAATTCTGCAGCATCTAGGGCATACCACACCTGATGAAAGGTTGTTTCCAAAAGGATACTTGCTTCCATAAAGCATGTAACATCTTGAATTGGTCATGATATTGGAGCGGCACTACCTACTGAGGGGCTGGGAAGGGCTGTAAATTCTAGTTATTCTGGCTTACTTAAGAAAGCAACTTTATTACCTTAGGGAGATTTCTCCCCAAAAGATGCACTTATGTAGATTTTGCAGATCCCCTTGATGTAATTTTTTTAATGGCTAGCTCCCGAGCTTGGCATGGCAAGAGCATTGGTTTAGCAAAGCACCTACACTAGTTGAAGGTGACTAACACATTAACAGCATCAATTTGTTTTAAACTTTGGTTAAGGAGCAAATTGCTTCAGGAAATACAATTGTCTAAACAAATCTTTGGCCCTGGTACTCATCTTCCCAAAAGAAACATTCTTCAAAGGTTCTTTAACCAGCCAAAAATGAAATGTATGATATCTTTGCTTTAACAAAGGAAGGGTCTGTTTGTAGCATACTGTCACAATTGAAAAGGATGGAAATGTATTGCAAAACTTGGTCTTCATCTCATTCTGTTTCTGCAGTCTCACTCCCTGCTCTTTCACCCCTCTAAACAGCTTAAGTAAAAAGGGGAAAAAGGTGCAGCTGAATAATGGAATAACATGGTATCACAAGGGTTATTTTTTGTTCACCCTTTGTCTAGGACAAACTAGTGTCTCCTCAGCACTAGCTCAATATTCACCAGTCTGACAAATTGACTAGAGCATTGCTTTTCCAGGGACAGTCTGGACAGTAGATAGATGTCCAAAAACATTTATCATCACTGAAATTTCTAGGCTTCAGAAGTCTTGTCTTGATCTAGAGGAGGCAGAGGCACAATATCACAGGCTCAGAAATTGCTACCACTGGTCATGCTGCAACACAGGTACCTGTTCTCCATGTGTTTGATAACCCTTGTTACTTCTTTGACATCTATTAACATGATATTTTAGATTGAATTTATGAATACTGTGAATTAGTCACTTTTTCAGGATTAGTTAGAAGACAAGACAGGCAGCCCCCATTTTCAAACACTATTATATTTTATATATATTTGATTTGAAAATGGAAAACCATTCTCTTCAAGCACATTGGTATGAAATAAATAACACAGTGAAAAAGGGTTGGGATCTAGGTAAATGTTCCCAAACAACCCTTTTTCATATGCATTACCAATGTACCCATGAAACAATCTCAGAAGTATTTTTAAAAGATTATGACAATAAATAATAATGCCGTTAGCAAGAGAAAATAATTATTTTCGAAGCATTTTGAGGGAGAACAAGTCTATTACTGAAGTGGTCATACCAGACTATCAAGTCAATATGCTGAAAAGAAGTCATCAGTGGCCCTTCCTCCCCGCTCTAATTTGAAGAATCAACTCAGAGAATCATCTTCTGAAACACCTAGTTGCCCCCCCCCCCCAGTGATTGCAATAGTAGAATCAACAGGTGTCTTTATGTACATTTACAAGTGTGCAGAGCCATTTCTCAGTAAAACATTCCCCTCTCTATCTGTAGGAATCTCAGAGGGTACATTAAGGTCAAGAATACAGAGCTGCTCAGAAGCTGCAGAAGCATAACCTGGGGAGCTGAAACAACGTTTACAGACATAACGGCCATCATAGCTTTCTTGGCCATTCAGCAAGAGCAGGCAAAGTAACAGACAGGAAAATAAAGTGGAATTTGGTGCTACAGATCCTCTTACCGTGCTCTGGGCCTTTCAGTGCTAGCCGTGTCTGGTGGTGAGGAAGGATCTCAAGCTTGACATTATCCGCTGCGTTAGCAAGAAACTGCGTTGCTTCTGCCAGCGTACAGTACTCCATGCTGGTGCCATCAATGGACAGAATATGGTCTCCTACATGTAATGCACCACATCTACACAAAAGGGGAGAAACTCAGTATGATCAGGTATGTTCTCTGCTGGGAAAATGAGTTTTACTGCCTTCAAACTGGTCATGACAACTATGAGCGTGTTCTTTCTTTTTCGAGAGAGATTTGTGTTTTGTAGGCATTGTCACTGGTCAGACTTTATATCTATTAGTACAAACCTTAAAAATAATTCAGTTAATACAGTATATGCCAAGACATAACTCACAGAACTGGAATGGGGTAGCTGACTACTAAAATATGCGTGAATGGCAGCAGAATAAAATGAGAAGAGCTTAAGAAGACTCAAGTAACTTGGTCACATATCCCTCACACAAGCACCCAGTTCATCATTTTTTGAGTTATAGTTCAAACATTTATTAGTACAAAAGCTGTAAATGATGATGAAATTATGCAGTAGTCAAACAAATAATGAAACCAGGGCTAGCATGGTGACTTGAGGAGTGGGGTGGGGAGGGGGCTATCTGCTAAATCTTGCTGCACTCAAGAGACTGGCTACTGGATGAGTTGAGAAATGCAAACACAGCAGTCAGCATCCCGACGTACCAGTCAAGTGGACAGCTCCTTTAATTGGTTACCCCCTGTGAAATGGGAAAAAACAGAGGGAGAAAATTAAAGCATCCTGCACCATTGAACTGGAGAACACCCCTGGATCAATGGCCGTCACTCTCAAAGTTTCTACTGTAGGGAAAAGCCCACAGAGGAGCTGTAGACTCACTGCTACAAGTGGGTGCTACCAAAAGCACCGTTGTCAAAGAGGAGTTACAAGGTAGGGTGACTGGGGACATGCAGGAGGAATTTGCTGCTGAAACGTAATATTTAGGGAATTTTTAGATATAGATATGTATATAGAAACATACTGTATATGTATAAACAAACACACACACACACACACGCCCTGAAAAAGATCCCACAGCTCTGATACAGAGTTTTAGAACACTGGGGAAAAATATCTATCGTTTTTTTTTCCTCAACTTTACATACAATCTGATCTTAATTTAGTAGAATGAAGTTTAAGTGAAGTCAAAAGATTACTGCAAAATAACTTCAAAATACAGAAGCCAGTCTTCCTACTACCTCAGTTGTATTCTAAAATATTAATAAGAAAATCCAGACATAAGGAGTTCCATTTCACTGTAACACAAGAATGAATGATATATTCTGAAAGAACACTTCAAGGTTGCAAAGCCTCAAAATTAACTTCCCTTGACAGCTGTTCCATATTGTGGGCCTACTTTAAGAATTCCAATGGGGTATTTATTTTTTTAAATACTAATCTCTGCTGCAGCATTACATTTAACAGTCAGAGTAGGCCTCTAAATTTCTGTGTTGTATAGTGCAAACAGACAGTCACATATTACATTGTGGCTGGCTTATGTCATTGAAAACTATGTGAATGAACTAAAGCAAATGGTGCCCTGGAATTCTTCAACTCTGCAGTATGGAACAACAATCTAACAAAGTACTAATTTTAAGACCTAACAATCTTGACAACATCTGGCTCAGTCAAATTCATCTAAAATGGAGGGGGTTCTTTAAAAAACAAAACAAAACAACAACAACAAAAAACAAATAAATAAACAAACAAAAACAGAAATAAAATGGATGTATGGAAGTGCAGTGTCAGCTCTATGTTACACTCACCTGTCTGCAATACTCGCAGATTTGATTTTGTCTATGACAATGACCTGTTTGTTGCAGCACATTGAAGTAGATAGTGCAACCCCAAGAGCAGCACCAGGAGTTTTGGCAACTTCAACAAGCAGTGGCCCAGACGCTGTTGCTACTGACTCTGTTAAAATCAGACAACAAAAAATCAATACTATACCAACTGTAGTATTTACGTCGTTTTCATATTTCCCCACATAAAATCTCTATGGCTATTCTATTTCTCTAACCAGACAACATGCCACATAAAGAAATTCTGGAATATCGTCAGTTCTGGAATATCATCAAGAACCAACTCTTCATGTTGAAGCCGATAAAAGCAAGAGGTTTGTGAATCTGGGATGTCTGGAAGCTTAGTGTATCAGAATCAGAGATGGACCAGGATGGGGGCCAGGGTGTGTTAGAGAATCACTGAAGCTAAAAATCACCTGGAATTTAAAACAGGCATGCTGAAGAAACAAAACTAATAAAAAGATGACCTCAAACGTGAACTGAGGTAAATAGGTTACATAAGGATGCTAAATTCATTTTCAAAAAAGAAAGAGAAGGTGGACAGGTGTTATAATAATTAAATGAAGGCGGTGAAGGAAGGGTCTACCAGAAATCCCTCACGAAGAAAAAGGACAATTTAGGTGAAAATGGAGAAAGTGCAGGAGGCTTGACAGCTAGAACTAGTAGGAGTTAAAGAAAAATGCATGTGAGGATGTTCAGAAGATTCTTGTGATATCCTGTCATGGGATGAAGTACTGAATTACAATGGGTCACAGACAGTAGCTGACCAAACACTGAAGAAAGAAAGCAGAAAAAAAGGAGGCAGCAGCAGTCAAGACTAACGGTTATGTTGAGGAACTACGCCCAAGAGAGACAAGTGCTAGACAGAACAAAGGAAAAAGACAGAAGGCTGCTTCGGCTATACCAAAACAAGGCACACAATGATAGGGGTGAAGTACATTCTGGAGACTGCCTGAGAATTCCAACTGATACCCATCTATCAACAAATTACCTAAATGGCATAAGATACAATAAGCAAATAAGTCCCCTAAGGATATAAAAAGACCACGGCAAAGAAAGTGATATTGGAAGCCTTTGGAAGTGCTTACAATCAGAATAAGGGAAAGTGTGTAAGTATAGACATGCTGGAGTAAAGTTACCAAATGTCCTGCTACAGAACAGGATAGATTCGTATTCATTGAGTACTGGTGCCTGCTATAAGAATACAAGGAAAATGTTCAGCTGCAACATGTTTTCCAGTTTGCAGCCGGAGTAAGGAGAAGATAGATATCAAGGTATTCCATTCAGTCTTAAACCTAGAAAATTAGTCCAACAATGTAATTCGGTCACAGAAGAGAAAGACTGTGAAGTGGTGTATTGCTGTACAACGAGAACTTTGTTAACTAACACTCAAGTAAGGTGCACTTCCTAGTTAGAGAGTAATGTAGGTAAACTCAATATGGAAATGAAGTGAAACGTGCTTGGATGAAATAACATACAATACCAGAAAAGCATCAGTTCGTAATTACAGAACACCTTTTTCCCCAACAAACTGAAATAATTTTTATATATCTGTTGTCTTTTTTTCCAGATAGAAACTTGAGGGTTAGAAGAGGAGTTTTAGTATTTTTGAAAGTGCCCGTTAATTCTGACTTATTTATTTTTGAGCCCAGCTAGGACTGAGTTTTTAAACACTGAACTTTCACGGGCACCACCAAAATAAGCTGCTCTGCAAATTCCTCCCAATTCCTATTCTTGTGCTGAGAAACAATTGTCTTCTTCTCGAATATTGCAGTGTTTTGTGGAACTACAAACAAGCTCATATTTACAAACATATGGGAAGCAGATTGAACGATGTTTGGCACGAGTACTGTGACAAAGGTTTGAACTGACATGGATCCAGAAAATGATAAAGCTCAACTTGTTTCATTGGCCTATCACAAGTTTGCTCTGTAGCAATCGCCTTGAGAAGAGGAGGGAAAACTATATATTCAAATATAATCTGTCAAGGATGAGTAAATCTTTCAAAATGCCACTCCAGAGTTACTTGAGAAATGCACGATCAGCTTATGCCCCAGCATTATTTCCCAGGTGCCTGTTAAAATGCACTGGGAAGGCAAACCAAGGCCGACAGGATGAATAAATAAGATAACTACATTAGAGGAACCAGAAGAGAAGAAGTGGAGTGTGTCTAACTGTGTATAATAAACACAAGGAAGAGAAATCAGAGGGCAATAATCAAGCACACATTCCCTGACAGAGAAGGATTAGTTTATCATGTTGAAGTAAAGCATGGGTATGAAAAATGAATCATACAGGTATAAATTATTCATGTGTGAAGATGTTTCAGTCATTAAGATATTTACACCGTGACTGAAGCACTTACAGACTATGTTGATTTATTGGCTACGTAATTACATAAGATATACTGATGAATGTTTGCATGAAAAACACTCTAGATTTTTGATTTTGTTAATAATTTTTCTCACTTTTGAGCACTGCATCTCAATCAGTACATGAGGCTTGATTAAAACATCCCAGAGGAAGCAGCATTGCTTTCCGCATGCTAATACTTCTTTGGTTAGCTAGCAGGACACCTTTTTTATTTGACGGCTTTAATCACTGGCAACAAGGGTTTTTTTTTTTTTCTTTTTTTTTTCTTTTTTTATTCCAAATATATTTTTATGGTGTATAAATATACTACATGATATATAAAAAGTTTTGGATAAAATAAGCAGTGTCACAACCTTCTCTCACCTCAAATAATAATCACAATTGCTTTTGAAGGTTGAAAAAAAATATTTTTAACCTGATTTCCAATGGAAATGAAGCATTTCTGATCACATTACACATGGTTGTTTATATACTCATAAATGTGTGCACCTACTAATTCTTGCCTATTCTCATGGCTTAACTGTTGAGTCCAATTCAACAGTTCAACATCTAGTCGATGCTGGAGGACAGAAAACCTCTTTAGGACTTAGGACTCCCACAGTGGGACAGGCCAAAAAGTGAGCTGCTTGCATTAGGCAACAGAGAATCTACATTGGAAACAGTGCTTGTAAATGCCCTAAAAGAGGAAAAGTTTCAGTCATATCCTGCAATCAATCCACAGGAAATTAAATTCTGTTAGTCTATGATGCTTTTTTTATTATTTACTTTTTTTATTTATTTTTTCCCCGAAGGCCTCATGTACTTCAAGCTGGGAAGTGCTGATACACAGTGAGCATGTTCTTGTAGGAACAGTGAGCCCTGTTGCTACTGTCTGTGCTTCACACTTCTCTAACTGGAAGGTTTCTTGTGCTTTCTTATTTTTTTCAGAAGTTGTGCCAAAATAACAACAAATTTTTTGAGTGGTTTTAAAGAGATAGACAAAGAGGAAGTACGTCAAAACAGACTTTGATATTAAAGAGCTAGGTGAACCCGTTGAAACATACAGCTCCACAAGACTGCTGTTGGTCTTGCCTGTACGCTGCTGTATCTTCTAGCAATCACATGAGTGAGAAAAAAGTGGATAACTTACTATCTCACACTAATTTTCCTCCTGCTGAGCTTCTTCCCTATTACATGTCCCCAGGCTAACAATTTTTTAATCTTAAAACTGTATATAGCAGGTCCACGTAGCTTTCTCTGTTGTTGTGATTCTCTGACTGAAAGCAGTAAAATATATAAGTGATATACATATGTATATGTAGCAAGCCCGCACTGGTTCAGATCAGTAAATAAATGCATAGCTCCTCAAACATTACAGTTCTCCCACTGCAAAGTTTTAATGTTTCTGTAATAATGCATTAACAGATCTAAACGTTTCTCCTGTCACAAGAGAAGCCAATATTTCACAGAATATTGATGAAAAAAGTGTTCTCTCCTGCTCCTCACATCTTTTTTTGTTCCCTTCATACAAAATTTTTGCAATCCACAGATAGCAAGTGGAGCAATTTTTCTAGATATGGCTCAGGATTTCAGGTGTCAGACATATCACAGGTTTATGATCAGGAGCTTGGAGTATTTGCCATTCCTTAGGAAAGCTACAGAGCTGAAATGTGAAAATCAAAATCAATACATTTTTTACAGGGCACTTAAAAACCGTGGCCAGCTGTACATATTTAAGGCTGGGTAACCAACCCAAAGGCCAGGCAGAATTTCTAACAGACTGGATGAATTTTGTTTCTAAGACCCATGGCTTTAGCACTGACGCTTTCCATTTAGACTGTTTTCTAAAGACCTTTACAGCACTTCTCAGCTGACAACGGAGCAATGTAAAAGCACTCAGGGATTCTATATGCGTTCACATCCACTTTTCTTCACTTAACCTACAAACTATTCATTACTGTCAAACAGCATCTTAAACACTTAATGAATCTTGTCATCTTCCATGTGGTTTGATTATTGTATTTTTAAGGACTATTTTTTTTTAATGAACACCAGCTCAGAAAGATCGTTCTACGTGCCCATTAAAACACTCTCTCTAGAAGACTGATACTCTTAAAGTTATCCCAACTCCGCACGGTCCAGTGGCACCACCATATCCTATCTGTGATAGTGACACTCATAATTGTTTGCCATACTGCGACCCCACTACTTCCCTTCTCATGTTTTCCTGAAGTTGACCCAGTGAGAGGTGGTCCTCCAATTGTCTGCCTTGTCTATGGTCTCAAGCAAAACCCGAACCAAACCCAGAAATGGCTAGTTCTTTTTACTGTGCAAGAGAAAGTCTTGCTGGGAGTGGGGAGGATTTTCTTCACCTCTGTCCTCCCTCCATCCTTCTCTCCACTAATACCTTTTCTTTCCCCAGGTTTGCTGTCCACCAGGTCATAGATGCAGAGGTGAAAAAGACCACTTTTGGCACTGTTCTTCATTGCTTTTGTGATGCACCAAGCCACATCACACCAGCCACTTCCTAAAATACGCCTTAGACTATCTTGCTAACATTGTTACTTTCCTTTGTAGGGGCATTTTCATTCACTCATATTTAACAACAACTAGATGATTACCTAAGTCTCCCAAACACACATACAGCTAGCTGACTGATGGCTAATTAAACACTACAATTCTGGGGGTGTGAGGCTGCTTATTTATGTAATCCCCTTTCCTTGTACTTCAAAGATAATTTGATCTCAACAAATCCCTAATCCCCACTTTGCAAGAAAGGGAATATAATTACATATTTTTTAAAATGATCTAATTAAGAAATTGAGATTGGGATCATGGGTCAATGGTTTCAAGAAGGAAAGCAGCAGCAAGGAAGAGAGGCAGGAATAAGACCTCTGCAGGGTCTAAAGGGCACAGGAGCAACATTCAAGATGCCTTACAGCTGGGTAGGCCCATTATCACTCACTCAGAGCAATATTATTTGATTCCTCATACTTTTGTGACTATAAAGGTCATAAGTAAACCACACATACAGTATTGAAGCAGAGTACTAGCCTCGGCATTCTGTTCTACTAATATTGCATAATGTTTGCACCCTGGCTTTGTTCAGGCTTCATTTAGCAGAGTAACCTTTTTTCTTCTCAGATATTATGGGAAAACTAGAATCAATGCCAGCTAGCAAGCTCTGATAATGATGGCTGAAAAGCTCAAAGTCATTGACAGTGTTTCTAATTCTCCCTTGAGAAATGGAATACTGGAATAATGGAAAATATTAATAAGCTTAATGACGTGTGAGACTTTACTTTAAAATACATTTTGGAACAGAACAAGCTGGCATTATACATTGCAAGCAATATTCAGGGAGTGAGGGTGGTAGTTTCTTTAATAATAAAACAACTGTTTAAAAATTAAATAATGTTCTTGTTCAAAGGGTCAGTGACAGTCTCCAAGGCCCGACTTACAACATACCATAAAATATGTGTGCTCCTAGTGTTCCCTTGACTATGGATTATCTATGTGTTTCAGGCAGGCTGTAGAGTGAGCAACAGTTGTTCTAATTTTACCCAGCTCAGCTGGAATTAGAGGGGCAAGAACAGTACGTAAAAAGAAAAAAAAAAAAAAAAGTAATGTCTTTTTCCTTATTGCCAATAACAGCGTGGCACTGGAGCTGCTAAGCTACTAATTGGAAGAAAGCTCATAGAGTCCACTGAAAAAGATGAAATTGTTATTAAGAAAAAAGGCCACCAATGGCATTTTACATCCTCTCACTTTTAGAATAATCAGATTTTAAAGATAAGAAATAGGAATAATTTCAAGAGGATTCCAGCTGAATGACTGACAATGAAATCAGAGGGATCTCAGCCTCAGAATGGAAAATAGAGACATTATTCTCCAAATGAATGCATCATCTATCTCCTCCCCTATACACAAGCTATTTCATATTCTTGTCAACTGACTGGCACAATCTTTCCATTTTCCTCTTCTCACCTAATTACTGCAGTTCATTTATATGCCTCTAATGCACTCAAGTTCTTCAGATCAAAAGCTTAGGAGCTGCCTTTACCTAATTTCATACTTTGCAACCTTAACCCCATCATCCTTCTCAGCTCAGAAATGCCTGCTACCCAGCTGAAGAACCACCCTTGCCTTCAAAGTGCTCAAAATAGTGTGGGTAGGGATGTACTCAAAATCTGTGTGTGGACTTTTCTTCTCAGATTTTCTCTCACGTTCAGACCCCAAGACCTACCTAAACCCTTTTTGCTTAAAAGACTTTTCTTCAAGTCTTGGGGCACTCTTTCTTTCTACTAATACTGTCTCATGCTCAGACATCTTTCATTTTCTACTAGGTCTCTCCTATACTCTAAAGTTGTATTAAATCCCAATCTCTTCATTTACCTATACCTTTGTTTTCACATGCCCTGTTAAAACCTGATTTATCATTACTGAACTTAAAACAGAGAGGGGACAGGGCTGATGAAGCCTGTACAGATGATTCTGGATCTGATCTAGTCTGAATGAATTCCAATTAAGTCCAAGCTCTGCAATTTCTTTCCTTTGTTACCTGAAAAATGACTACTTCTTAGTAGATTCAGGTGGCACTGAAAGAACTACTGAAAACTCAAATCTCCACCCCCTGATGGCAGCACAAGGTTTCAGAACTTGGGAGTATACAAATACAACTTGACAGTTAGTTTGGCAACCTGGGCCTCAGACACCACCTTTCTATTGAAGGATGGCTCCTGAAAAACGCCCCAAAACACTCTACAGCATTAGACTGATCGTGAAATGTCAGCAGAAGTCAGAAGCAATGGACTTCTGCCTACATTTCATACCAGGAATGGAACTCAGGAACAGTAACTTTTTTAACCATCTCTCAGAATAGGACAGACGCCCGAAACAATGCAAATAATATCTAAATTCCTCTGCTACGATCTTGCAATACAAAACACTGTTTTCTCCACTGCACAAGGCATACATACAGATACATAGATGCATACGTACCCATGTACAAAAGATCTTCCCATGCTTATTTTTTCTTGCAAGTAGGACAGGAAACTAAAATATACCAGAACTTTGATTTCTTCAAAACACCCCAGTTCTCGTATGATTCTGTACCTGACTAATCATAACAAATAGAACAAATAAGGACAACATAATTTGCATCTCTGCCAGCAAACTAAGACACAGCTGATGTGTCACATTTTATGTCTATCAACCTTGAAAGTATGTTTGTAAGTAGACATTACTATAACGTGCTGCAATACCCACAAATTATGTCTATTTGCCATAATGACCCTAAGTTTCCACCTAATGGGAACAGTAAGAATTAGAGAAGGGCTGGATTCTCTTCAAAAGCCTGCAGAGCACAACACCCCTCACTGCCAGCACTTGACAGATGGCAATGGATGCTGCAAACACCCAGACTTTTGTGTCGAGATGACAGAAAGGGATCTACCATGGTAATGATGTATCAGATAATCCCAGAAGCTTCAGAGCAAAGGCGTGCCCTGGAGAGTTTGCACAGCTTGCTAAAAGAGCTGACATGCACATGAAACAGATAAGGCAAACAAGGACATGCCAACATCAAACACTGCAATGCTGTGGTATTGAGCTACCTGAGCTGGCTGGCTCCATCTCCCCGCCAAGCCAGTAGAGCTCAGGCCCTGGAATCAGCAGAGCCACAGTCCTTGCTCAAGGTCCTCTGTACTGAGCCATACTGTTTCATACGTTCATGATTGCTTTGTACGTGTTAGCGACCTCTGCACACATGGTAAGCATGGTCTCTGACTTGCAAAGCTGACTTTTGGTGTTCTTCTGCTATCATTTAAATCAACAGTCTTGGTTTGGGTCAATAGGCAGGTTTCAGGCTTGGCTAAAACAGTTCTCTGCAAGGCCTATTAGATGAGTAGAACCCCCCCCAAAAGCACCAACCAAACAACCAAGCGATCAAAACCACCTAAAGTGAGACACTGTATTCATGTCCATAACAGAGAATATGAATTTCTGATGCTACAAGTAAGTACTATCAATACCATTTTTTCCCCCAAAACTTTGGTTACTTTTCAATAATCTGTGCTCTAGCACAACAGTCTTATAAATAATTGGTGCATTGGCACAACCACTGCATAGAATGCTACCATGCAGAAGGCTGGGGCTGAGATCTGACCTTGATATTAATACACCAAGGAGCAGAGTGAGAGCTTTGCAGCTCTCTGGGGTTGCTAGAAAGGGCATAGAATATTTGGCCATTTGATGCCAACCACTCATAAAATGAAACTTTGGCAGAATGAGTCAGAAAACAAGTTTATTAGCAGCCCTCTTTTTCTGCTTTAGTATTGCCTAAGCAGCAGTTCAACAAAAAATTAAAAAAAAAAAAAAGAGAGAGAGAGAGAAAGAGTAATTACAATAATTCACCCTCAAACCCAAGACAGAAGCCACAGTTCTGAACATAAGCTCTTTTTTTTTCCCTTCCCAGAACTTGTTCCGAGTAATACTGAAACAGTACTACAGGGAGTATGCATATATTTAAAGTAAAAGAAGAAGGTCTCAATATCCCCTGTTCTCTGCAACATACATTTCCAGTAAAAAAGAGTTCCCATATTTCTTTTCCCAAAATTCCAACCAAGCAGTAACCTCTGGAAACTCAAGCACCCCATAGCTGCCAGAGTCCCAGCAACGAGAAGTGCACTCTTTCCTCTGCCCCCTCAGTAGCTACGCTCCCAGCTTGCTGCCAGGGTCACCCCTGGCAAGGCTCCTGTGTGGCTTTTCCTTTCCTGCAGCCGAGCCATTTACCTCCTGCCAGGCCAGCTCACGGGACTCCAGGTCCTCTCATGTCCCTGCCTGACGTCTTTTTCTTTTTGAAGAAGTTCCAGTACTTGTGAGGTACACAGATGTGTAATTCAGTAATTAGAAGAAAGCTATTCTGCTCAACACTGCTGAGCTGACCCTAACAAAAAGAGTGTGCTTATGCGAATGGCAAAAACAAACAAACAAACAACAACAACAAAACAAATGAATTAGAAGCTGATTAAAATAAGTGAAACATCACATATAAATCATTATAAAAATGCATGCACATTAAAAAAAAGGACAGAACAGTCTACTTACAAACAGAATGATATTAAAAGGAAAATATTATGGTCACTATGTGGGCACAAAGCACTTCAAACTTAACAAACCTCAGAATGAATATTGTCTGGATAAACTTATTTATACCTCTCTTCTTTAAGTACATAATCACATATTTTTCTCTCTTGAAGAGCCTCACATAGAAGGTATACTAACTATTTCATGAGTAGCAACACTTTTCCCTTTTTTTTTCATGCTCATGCCTTAATTACTGAATACTCTTCTCATCTTTGCCTGAGCATACGAGGCAGGGGGAGCTATTGTCTGGTGCTGCATTACAACACAAGTTTATTAACGATTTCATCTCATAACCACCCTTCAGAGCAAAAGCATGGTATTTTCCCCACTGTACAGAAAAACAAATGAGGACCAAATAAATGAAGGTCAAAAGCATCTATTAGTCTGGAGAGACCAATCTGAGACATCTGTATGCAATCATTCCAACTAAAAACTATATCATAATGCATATGCTCCATGGAGTCTGAGTAAGTCTGTATGGGCACCTTTAACTCTTGCATTTCCCATTCACGAAGAGCTGAACTGAAAAAAAGTTTGCAAAGACAAGAAAAAACATGCCTCAATATACACAAAATCTTTTGGGATAGTTATCACAAAATGCTGCTTCTCCTGAGCACACTGAGCCGTAGCCATTCAAAGACTTCAAAATGTAGATAAATCTGGGTGGATTTTCATTGGGATAAGCAGAAGAGACTTTCCTGAAAAGGACTTTCTTTCCTACAACCACTACCTATTAAAGTACAGGTCTGTGTTCCAGTGCTTCAGAAAGACACATCTTCACAAAGAAAAGATTCTCCAACTTTCTCATCATAGGCAAAACAGCTTTCTCTAAACTAATTCCTGGAAATGGCAGAACAATTTTGCCTGAAAATGCTAAAAAAAAGTAATTCAGACCTAGACAGTTAGCTGGGGGAAGCTGGAATGGGGCCACAAGAAAAACCTCAGCAGAAACTGCTGAAGTTTTCACAGTTCTTAAAATTAGTGGGTTTAACTGTGAGGTGGTTTACAGAAGTCTCAAGCAAGCTGTTCTTCCTGCCAGGGGTTTCATAAAGAAGCGCAGAAAGGACACATCTTTTCTCTTTTGCTTTTCTTTTGCAGCTGTTTTCTGGTTTAAACATAGCAGCTGATACTTCTCTCACATTCCCTATCCTACTAAATAACGGCAGAACACACTGAATGAGACTGACCAGCAGCACCAGTGCCGCCCCGTGTTTTATAACACCAACCATTAACATTTGAAATTTGGCCTGTTATGCAAAAGCCAAAAAGCAAATCAATTCAAATACACGGTGGTTATTAATCTAAGCATTTCTCTCACAGGCTGTAGGATGGAGAGTTTTGCCGTGATCTAGATACAAATTGGGATGGACTACAAATCTTATCACAAAACCAGTAATTTCATGCGTGTATGCCCTGTTCCCATGCTAACGCTGAAGTACCAGAAGAGAAAGATCTCAGTAAAGAGAGAAAGAGAAAGTGGGCCTGGGATGTTCTCTTTTCATGAGCAGAAAGGAGAGGACTGAGTGGTACTTAGGTGCAATTAAACAGTGTAAGCAGCACTGTTATTAAATAACGTGCACCAGTTAGTTCCTTACAATATAGGTCTATTCTACCCTTCAGAGTTGAGTTGGCTGTAGAACCGCTAAAGCAGATACTCTCACACTGGTAGTGAAATAAAACGTTGATTTAGTAGTGCAAACAGTGCTAAAACTAGAAGACTCTTATGCTGTCAGGAGACATTTTTGTTGGTATCAACTGGGTCTCTGCTTTGGGAGAACTGGGGTGGAGGGAGAAACACAGCTCTGCTGTTTATTTCCCTAATGGCAAAGCTCTTCAGAAGTAGGGCAACAGCTAGACTTTTTCTCCTTTGAGTCCTATTTTAAATCCCAGCTGAAATCAATGAGAGGCCTTCTACTGAGTCAAATAGGCTTGGACCAGGCCTTGGCTAACTTCATGAAAGGCAACAGACAGCTCACCTAAGGATCAGTAGTTCTTGTTCTCATCTTGAACGCTTCAGGGCAACACTCTGCAGCACTGCAGTAGCGAGGGACTAGATCCAGCTTCATGTGCATGCAAAACCTCCTAAATTCAGTGGAGAGAATCAGCTACCAGACTCTATTCAACAATCAAGATAAAATGATACATTTAGCTAAAAATGTAATTCAAGGGCATTAAATAAGTGAATTAAGCATATCTTTTGAATGAAGATGTTAACTGTGATTAAGAACAGCTAGTTATAAAGTAGCTGGTGGACTCCCTGAGCCAAAAAATGGCAGGAGGAATTCCAGGGATAGTTTGTTTCAGATTTTCTTTGCAGCTGTTGGGAAGGTTGTGCCAGAACCATATTAACAACAATGGGGAAACCACAGGCTCAATGTGTTTGCAGTCCAGGTTCTTTTTCTTTCTTTCTTTTTCTTTTTCTTTTTCTTTTTCTTTTTCTTTTTCTTTTTCTTTTTCTTTTTCTTTTTCTTTTTCTTTTTCTTTTCCTTTTCCTTTTCTCTTTCCTTTTCCTTTTCCTTTTTCTTTCCTTTTCTCTTTCCTTTTCCTTTTCCTTTTTCTTTCCTTTTCTCTTTCCTTTTCTTTTTCTCTTTCTCTTTCCTTTTCTCTTTCCTTTTCTCTTTCTCTTTCTCTTTCTTTTTTTTTTTCTTTTTCTTTTAAGCTGCTTGAGGCCTTCAGATTTCAATTAAGAATTCAGGCAGGATGACCTGAATCAGCAATAGCTTTTGGATATAAAATAAAGGATAGAGAAAAACTCAACTAGGAGTTTTTAAAGAAAGTGTGGAGGGACTTTCTAAGTCACATGAAACAAGTTCCAAAGCTCTGCCTCCAGCTGCACATACACCATCTTTTCATGTATAAAACCTTTGGATTATATGCCAGAAAAAAAAAGAGTGAAACCAACCCTGTAATTCAGAGGCAATATGGGTTATATACAATTCTGTGTAATGCAAGAGGAAACCTCACCCTAGAAAGCCCTTTCTTCCTCAATAACATCCCTATCTCTGTTCTCCCATTATCTGTCTCTTTTATCCCCAGAGCCTCATTGCCTCTGATGCCCTGTAGCCAATTTTGTCTATTGGCAAAGCCCTATTCTGCTTCCAATTTCATCCAGGTAACCTGAGGGTCTGGGTCATCACCTGACTTGACTCGTTTACAAGAAAGACTGCTTTTATGGTGGTGTGGGTTCGGCATGTCAAAACGCAGTTTTATCAGTCAGGAAAGAAATGTCTGGAGGCGCAAAAGACAAAGGAAGAAGCCTCTGCTTGCCACAGCTTCACCTGCAACCTTGGGATGTTGTCTTATCCTGCACTGCTCCTCTCCTCAGGAGGGCTTGGCATTTGTTTTGGCTGCAGTGAGCCACAACTTTTCTGCTACTGTCAGAATTGCAACTAAAGATGAAACTTGTGAATGGTCTAGATAAGTACTCTTCATAAAATCACTCCCACCCCCTCTTATTCCCCCCAGAAAAACAGGTAAGATTTAAATGAAACCTGCAGTCAGGTGCTTGCCTTTGGTTTATTTTGAATGCACGTTCAATTATCACAGAAACACCATTTTGTTAGGGTCCTCCAGCATCTATGCTGTAATAGTAACATGACCAATCAATAACAGCCGTCAGAATATTCTGGCCAGTTTCCCTACAAATGAAAAGCATGAGACTCACAGAAGGTCAAACACCACTAGTCACCAATGAATTGATTAAAAAAAGAAAAATCCAATAACATTTTTGGCTGAACATAGGCTAACACATGGAGTAATTTTTATCAACACTGTTTCCCCAAATCACTATGATAAATATTGAGTTCATAGGCTGTGAAATGATTTCTTTAAAACAACGAAGCATGGTAACCATGTATTTAGAAAAAGATGCAAAGACAGGTTATTATGGGTTTTTAGAATTACTGTAGGGGAATGTGATTTGAATAGCAAATGCACAGAGAGTATAACATTTTACTCATCACAGAGCTGAGTAACAGCCACAGAAGTATAATTGTGTAACAAAATCACATTGTAAGAAATGCCACTGGTCCAATTATCTTTGAATATCTTTGTTGATTTCATGACAGCTTGTTCAGCTTAGACATTGATTTTTCCCTACCTACATTTCCAGCTCACAAGCCTTAGTACTATCTTTTCTGAGCAGTACACATCTCCCACGTGATGAATACTAGACGGTGCAATCTCAAAGGATCTGCTTCAGATCACATTCATACCAGTTTTGCATCAGAATGCCATTAATTGAGACATTTAATATTTAGGCAAAATACCTAAAAATAATCATAAATAAAAATCCATCCTTTTTCAGTATAAGAGCTCTGTAAAATGAAAAATAAACTATGAACCTTAGTGCAAAGGAATGAAAATCTGCCCTACTGCATCCAAATTTAACTTCGTAGTTTATGTCCAGTAAAGGTGTTCCAGGAAATGAATGAAGTTGTTCTCGGGTTTTCTCCCCTTGACCTAACCCATCAGGCACAGTCTGTGTGTGTCATACTGATGCAAAAAACATCAAGAGGGTGGAGTAGATTGATTCTGGATTTTTTAAACACCTCCCTCAGGGAAAATCTTGCAAGACATTTAGTGCTTCCCTCTCCCTGGAACACAGACAGGAATGGTGCCTTTGCTGCTGCTGCTATTTCCTCAGAGATGGGCCCTTTTAGACACAGCTTCTGGGGTTACAGCCCAAGTTCTCTCTAATATAAAGACAATCAAATCTGTCCCTTATTCCTTAGTCTCTTGGATGACTGCAATGCCACTAAGCTAAATCCAAGGCTGAATTTTTTAATTGGATTTTTTCTGATTACCGAGTTTCTCTTGCATTGAATTGCATAGCACATGCAGAAGATCCTTTAATCTCCAGGAAGTTTAATTATCATCCTCTTTGTAAAACTTTCACACCTGCACTCTGAATTTAAGTCCTTCAACTACCCGCTCAATTTTTTTTTCATACCAGCACAAATCAGGATACTTCATTATCCTTGTTTGCTGTTGACCAGCACAGTAACAGATAAGCCAACTTAACGAAAGACCTCTTGACTTAACTTCCAGCTGACCAGAGGTATGAGCTTGTAGCAGAGATGGTAATTCTCCTTCACACTGCATTTCATGGCACATCTGGATAGCCCTCATGCAACGTGGAAAGATTTGACCAATCCTTTTCCCATCATTTACCATATGTAGAATAAAAGGCTTTCCTTGCAACAAACCAATAAGATATATACATCGGAGGGTTATTGACTCCTTCCCTCCACTTGGAGCCTGGATGGTGGAGAGGACAGGTTATTACAGACACCTCCTCCTCCCATTGTTTGTTTTTAAATACTTACTAAAAGAAGCAGAATAGTGTATTTTTCATAGTCAGAGGCTGCTTCCTTTTGAGCATCCAAACCCTTGAATTATCACCTAAAAGTTCAGTCTACATGCTTTGTGAGGAGATAGCACAATGGATTATGAAGGCTTTCCCGTAATGAATGCCCATCATGAAATGCATTAGATATCTCTAATTTTTTGAATTGTACACTATTTAGACTAACTGCATATAAGTATAGGTTACCTTCCTGACAAGTCTTTGAAGACAAATTTGTCCATTATTCTCAGTATCCAGCAAGACAATGCAGATTTTTTTTCATATAAGCAGTGGAACTTGGAAGAGAATAACCTCCCCCACACCCTTTCCTAGCTATTTATGACAATGAAATTGTATTTTTAGTTTTCAGTTACAGGGACATCTCATTTCACCTTTACAGCTTTTTCTCCTGTACAAGACAATGTTTATTAAGCTGCTTTTAATGAGGCCATGGTTTCAAAAGCACTAGAGAGAAATGTTAATTGGACCTGTTAGAGACATTTGTAACTTATATAGTTCTACTAATCTCCCATTTATTTCTCTTCAGGGATGATCAAGAAGTTTGTAAAGAAAGTAATATCTGTAAGATTTATGAAATACTTATAAAACATGAGGACTCCCCTTTAATTTCTGTAATTATTTAGTAGCAACATGGCTATCAAATTTTAACACCAAATCAAAACCACTCAGAGAAAAGATAATAAAAAAATACAATAGGGCAAACATACTTTGGAATCATAGCTCTGACTAATCAAGTGTCTGACACTTCTCAATAAAACACCTTGATTTTAATTGCTTAAAACTTACAACTTGGCCATGGATTAAATATTTGGTGACATTTTTTTGTTGTTGTTGTTCTGATGATTACCTCTCTCAGTCTTTTCTTCACATAGTTTTTTCAGCTGAAACAGGTCAGCCATGTCTGAGAGCATCATTAGGGAAAACCATACCCTGTTGTCCCCACACAGAAAATTCTGTGGGCTTTATACTGAAAATTCATTTTCTCCATGTGTCTTCATTCCCCGACAGATCTGGCACTGAGAATCAAGAGAAATGCCAGAAGAAGGGGAGACTTGGACTTCTTGGGCAAGAAGGGGAGGAACTTGGGAAAGGAACTGAGGTGAGAAGGTGATCAATCTGAGAAGAAGCTGTAGTACAAGGAACTTGGAAGTGGTTTGCTAAAAGACAGGGACAGGAAAAAGTGCTAAAGAGGGATAGCACAAAAGAAGGATAGGCACAAAAACTGGAAAAGAATTTTATGGAGGGAAATCAGCAGTGTGAGAAAGATAAATGTGTTGGGAAATTACCTAAGCCTTACTTGGCAAAAGACTGAAGAGAAAACTGGGCTGTAACAAGAGAGAATAGCATGTTGGGGATTTAGGAGCTTCTAGAAAAGACTTCAGCTGGTCAGTAAGGAAAGGGAAATTCAAGCAGCTGTTGGAAAAAAAAAGATGGTAATGCAACTAGGAACTTGGACAAGAAAAAGAATAGAGGAAAAAAACTGTCACACTTGCATGAAACGGACAGGGAGAGGCAGGAAGGAATGCAGGATCCTGAATCTTCATGCTTCTCTGCTGTCAGTATACATATTTGAGATCCACTGGTTCATGTCTCTCAAGCCTTTTCTGCCTGGTCCCCAGGAACGTACTGTGCTGGACAGCTGGTCCCAGTTAATAATAGGGAGCAGACTGGTGGACTTAATGGTTCTCACTCTTTTGAGGAACTATTTGGGTACAGACAATGCCAGATACAGTTTTTCCTCCCCAACTCCTTCCCCATAGGGAAACCTAGGGAATGATACATAAAAATGTACAGTAAACACTGTTAAGGATGTAAGCTCACACAACAAAGTTGTTGGGAAACAACAAACAAAACTGTCAACAAGTTGACAGTTGCTTATGCAGTACAGTGACACAGTGCATTACATGTACACATACTATTTTCTTACAAGGGCTCATTCCACACCTCCTTCACTACTCAGCAGTCCTCGTGGTGAAACAAGTATGCTATCCATAAGACAAACATTTTAAGTTTTGAGGGAGCTAGAAGTGAATGAGTTGGGTGGGAGTTGTGTAATGAGTGAAGAGGAAACAGCAAGAAAGGGAAGAAGGTCAAGTAACACTGAGAAGACAACCTGGTGCTGCTTTGAAGTACCAGATTCTCTTTCTCTCTGTCACAACTTGTGTAAAGGTTGAAAAGGACATTTAAACTGAATTGGTCATTAATTGCAACCATTTTCTTGTTTCACTAGCTGTAGACAATGGCAGGATCTCTTGATCACACAAAGCATTGACAAACCAAGAACTGGATTTTGAAGTTGCAAGACCAAAATGATGGATTTTTGTTTAAACCATAGTAAATATTTACCTTAGGTATCCATGCTATCCATTTATCGCAAGAAATGTTAAAAAAGGTATTATTTTATTTTTAAAACCATGTGAACAGAGTAGATTAAAGCAGGTAAGCAAGTAGGAACTGATGCTTGACTGACAGGTATCAGTCCACTTATAGGCAAAGATGAGACTCAGAGAAGTCAGTATGTATTGCATTTGGTAGCAGCATGAGATGAAGGGTTAAAGGGAAGAACCCACTTGCTACCGTGAAAAAGCAGTCCTGAAAGCAAGAAAACTTGATAGCACAAAAAAAACCACAAGCCTCAGACTTCTCCAAAGGAAAAAGCCTCTTTTTGTGCCAATGATAAATCGTATTCCAACACATGTATCTTTCTCTAGATGAAATCCTAACAAGCTAGCACAATTGACAGAGAACTTACTTATTGTATATGTTCACTTCTGATTGTCGGTTCATAATAATGGCCCTGATGCAGGCATCTGGGCACTGACAGCAGAGAGCACAAACAGTGCATTTGATAAACAGGAGCTTGTACAGTAAGACGGGAGACTAACATGCCATAGCACGTAGATCTAAATATCCACTTAGTTTGCACAGCGTGAACGTGGATGGTGCTTTGGCCTCCGGGAGAGACAAAAAATCTCACATGGTTTTCCAAGTGATATGCCTGTGAGTGGTTATTTCTTAACTGTTAGAGAGAGGAATGTCTGTGTCATCTTCTGCATTAAGGAAGAGCCAACAAATTTGGAATGACCTTGGGACACTGAGGTTTTCTCCTTGTGATCTGCATACTGCCTGAAGTACACATTGTAGCGTGACTAGGGCCTCAGGAAAAAAACATCAGGAAATTAATGACTTTGCATTCAGACAAGGATCTGCATAGTGCCTTTCATAAGCCCGTGGACACATACTGAAGAGAGAAAGAAAATACATAATAAATAACTGCATAAAATGGTAATTCTCTCTCCTGTGGATCTTGTGACTGCATTACATGCACACCTACCTGGACAGAGACTGAGCAGACAAACTGAACCCTAACATTTCCTAACTGGCACGTTCAACTCTAACTGCAGTCACTGTCTTCTGGCACAATTTGTGCATGTGTTTGTGTAGCAGTATTTAAAGTAGAGTAATACTTCAGCTACTACAGCTATTATGACCTTTGCTTTGCACGTGAATTTTCACTCAATGTGTCCCTGAAGCAACTTGAAAGAGGAACTGTACTTTAAAGGTTTAGCTAACTAATTTATATTTAGAATTTCAAGGGACCTAGGTCCATTGCATTGTGATAGTCAGGAGACCTGCAGTCACAGTCAAATGTTAGAGTACAACGACTAACTGTTCTGTCAAAGACTTGTAAGAGACAAAGGAAATGTTAATTTTAAGTTTATAAAAGACAGAAGGAAAAAGGCAATGTGGAATTTTGCAGGCTTCCTGACTTTCCTTCAACTTTCAAGGTCTTGCAACATTTACAAGGTTTATGAGGATCTTGAGTCCGTCCTTGGAGTCTCTGGAGCTCCTGTTCGCTGGCCTTGTAAAACTCGGTAACACTTAAAGGTCTCCACAGCTCTGGGTACGCTTGAATTACATTGCTTTATGAAACGTAAGGGGCAACCTATATGGTTCTTTTTTCTCCTATATTTCTTGTCTTGCAAAAATTACTGGAAGTCTACATCGGATCACAGATTACATCACCTGATGTTTAAACTACACGTTTCCTTTCCCTAGTGCTCTTCTTGTCAGGCTTTGAATTCCTGTCAGAATTATTGGAGGGTGAGGCAGATTTCTGTAAACGTACTCTCATAAAATTGTTACTGCCTTTTTTTTTTTTTGAATGTGTGAACTTAAAGAGGCAAAAAGTTGGACAGTATTTGTAAAACTGCTGTCAGATTTACCAGCAAGTGATTGCACGAATAATTACCATTCTATAAAGTTGTATCAATGGTAAGTGTAGAAAACCTCGGTTTTCGGAAAACGGAGGGTGCTGTTTAAGCTAAAGCTGAGTGGTTCTATGTCAGGGTGACTCTGGTATCTTGGGACTAAAAAAACAGCTGACCATCTTTGCAGAGAACAATTACAAGGTGCCACATTCCAGCAAATCTATATTCTGGCTCAGATAAGTGCAAGAATTGTTAAATAAGCCAGAAAAACATATGGAATTAGAATGAGCAATATGTTCCTTCATTCCTGAAGACTACAGGCACATGCGACTTGAGCTAAGAAACACCAAGTGAAAAGGTGAGATAGAAAGACTTTGTGTCTCTTAGATGCATACGGCTAAAAACAAAAAGACAAAAAAAAAAAAAAAAAAAAAAAAAACCTAATAGCCTTGTTTAACTATAGGATTCTTGATTCAAAGATTACCCCAGCAAGAACCTCCAAGATTTAAAAAGTAGGTTGCTCAAAGGCTCAACAGCAGCAATTGATGAACTAGAGCTATGCAAAAATGTTATAGGCCAGATTTTAAACTCAAGGTAGCCATTACCTTTGAACTTTTCTGAATACTCTCTTTCAGAGTAAATATGGAAGATTACCCAAGTTGAACTTATGCAACCCCAGCTACAGAGACTATAGATGACCCAGTAGTGTCAATGCAGCTTTTAGAAAACTGAAGGTAGACTGCATCTGCTCTAGTTCCACATAAATGTAGTGATAAGCTTTTATTTCTTATTTTAGAAGGGGGCAGTGTGAATCTCTGCCTGCAGCTTATTATTACCATTGCATTCTATATTCATAAGTCATTCACATATGATTTTTCATCTCTACTTGAAAGATGTCTCAAACACACTTTCTTATTCGGAAGCCTCAATTTCTTAGAGAAGTGTGATATAAAGCTTATGCAGTCCATGATATAAGACATTATGAAATTCATCTGGCTAACTAAAGTGAAAGATGTCTAAGTCAGTGTCCAAGCCCATAGATGTCTAAGTCAATGCTAGCAGTCACTTCAGTGTAAGATGGTAATTTTCTGTTTAGAAACAGTCTTTTTACCAGAAACCAAGTCTGTTTGTAACAGGTTTATAGATTTCAGAGAAACTAGATTTATTGTACACACCCCTGGGACAATGTCCTGAATCTCATATCTCAAAAGCCAACTGACTTACCTCATGCTTTTCCATTTTCCCAAAGAGATTTTAAAGTCAGCATCGATAGGAAAGTGCTATCAATCTCCCAGTCCGGATTTTCATGTAAGGTGAAGGTGCCTGACCTACAGTTTTCAAGCTGTGAGCAGCTTATTAGGATACTTCACCTAGCTTATAGCCTGCACCAAACAGTGAGAACTTCAGTCTTCCCAACCTAAGTTTATAGCTTGTAATTAATATTTGCTGTTTGGTTGCCACAGGAAAAAAAACTCTGGCTGCAAAACTATTTTAGTGGTGGCAGCCATCCACTGCCAACAACCACCCTACCTCTATTCTTTCCACTCCACAGCCTGAGGGGCACAGATGTTATCATACAGCACAAAGAGAGCTGCAATATTCAGACCTCTTCAACCACTGGCTGAAAATAAGTGATCCAGGTGACTGTAATGTGTGGACACCATAGGTATAAGGATTACAAAGAAAAGCGATAAAGCCCACGGAACTTTTGTTACTTTCACACAGTTGGGTTTAGGGCAAGTCATTGTGCCCATCTCCTCTGCAAACACTGAAGTGCGGTATTATTAAAGCTTCACAAAATTAAAAAAATTCAGGTAGTCTCCTCTAAAATCTACAAGGAGTATAAGCAACCATATTGCTTCATGACCGGAGGAGGTGTTTTGGAAAACAGAAAAACATATGGAAGACTGCTACCTCCACAACTGCAAATGTAACTTCCACCTGGTTATAAATCTTTTTCTCAGAAATTCTGTTTTCCTATTTTCTTCAGGGACTATCTTGGTGTTTCCAAACTCCTATTATGTCAAAGTCTCTTTGTAGTAGTCTCTGCAGTACACTTCACATATCAAACTGGAACATTTCAAGCAAAACAACAACAACAACAACAACAAAACAAACAAACAAAAAACAAGCTAACAATATCTCTTCCAAGAAGCTGAATTAACAAGTTTACTTCAAGGACCCAGGTGAGCAAGATACTTCAGGATGTATTTAAGCAAGCACAAGTGTAACCCCAGAGAGCTCAATGGGACGGGCCACATCTGCTACATTACATACACACTTGTGTACCCTGCACAGAACCCCTTGATGCTTTTTTTTTTTTACTCCAGTTTGTCTAGGCTCCAGAAGCAATAAAATGTACAAGCTTCCCAAATGACCTCTTGAAGACTTCAGGCAAAGGAACAAAACTTAGGGAAATATAGCACCTTTGAAACAGCTTATGCTTACAGGAGTATAAAAAGTCAGTTACACGCCACAGGACGGTCGCTGAAAAATAGCTCAGGATTATTTTCTTCATCTAGTGCAACCTTTTCAAATTAAGTTCCAATTTCATGCTCTCAGAATATATTTTATGGCTCTTTCCAGTTCTGGTCACATGAAACGCTACTTTATAGGATATAGCCATCTGTTACGGAAGAGAAGATTTTAAAGCAAATAATGGTTCAATTGTATCTCTGGGAGTAAGATATTCCACTGAAAGTTTATACCAGAAGGACCCTACAAAATGGACCAAACTCTTAAAGAACTTTTGGGTTGTTTCTTCACTCTCAGGAGGCTAAACTACTAAACTAGCTTCAGGCAACAGTATTGATAAGCCACCTTATCTAGTGCTGTTCTTCTTAGTCTATTTTTATATTCATATCAACCCTGAGGTGGCATTACAAATACCTTATCTTGTGGGTAACAGAAGAGATGGAGAACAGAGTAACATTTTTATAATTTTTACATTTGTGTTCATGGCTTATGTCTTCCCTTTTATGTAGCTCACAACTTTGACTTTCAGCAGTAGTAAGCAAAGATCCAGATCAGCACCATTTTCCTGGGCCAGGAATGAACAGATTAGGATGAGTGATTTTCAGCCTTTGGTACATGGTCTACTCGTAACATAACTGTGGAAAGCAAAGAAAGCCTCCCAACAAAATTTTTCACAATACCACTGGAAAACTACACATGGTGTGCACATTGGAAAAAGTAAAAAAACATCTGGGGACTAGATAAAATCTAACAAAATCATAATGCATTAGACAGAGGCTCTACTGGATCCCTCCTTATTGCTAACATTGCAGGACCACTGTCCCATAAATTTCCCAGTGTTTGATTCCCTTTTCTGTTTTTTCTTTCTGACTCCACAAGTCTCAAGTTCTTCCACCTTGTTCAGTTTCCATAGGAGAATGCATTAATTGCCAGGAAGGTAGGAGCGATAACTCAAGGTTCGTTACTGAGAACAAAAGTGAGATAGCAGAGTTTATTCAGAGGGAGAATAACATCAAGAGATCATTTGGAAGGCAATGCCTATACAGTTGCAAGCCTATGGTTCCCGGCTAAGATCTGTATCCTCCTGCATTGAGCTCTATCTGGATAGCACAGAGAAGAAGGTTCCTGCCTTGAGCGAGGTACTATCTAGAGCACAACAGAGCTTCTCATCATGTGGTTTTCTCCTCATGCAAACCTGCAAAGATTTCTGTAAGATCCTCACTGAAATTGAGGCTGTCTCTCAGGAGAATGAGGATGGCAGTTTTCTCTGAAATGAAAGCCTGGCTGGGAAATTTGGCTGTCCAAAGCCAGGGGTTCATTTCAATGAGATCTCTCTCATAAAGAAGGTGGAGTATGCAGAATCTGGTTTTAACATTGATGATAGGTAAGAATTAGTCATCCATCATCTCCAAAAAATAAAAGAAAAGGAAAGAAAAAGAAAACGACTGAAAACACCTAAACTCTTGTCCTCTTCGGGTTAGAAGATAACCTGCATTTCATTTTCTACATGGGAGGTTCCTGCCCAGATGCAGAGCTCTCACAACGTTTCTGGACATCAACCTTGCATGAATGTCCAGCAGGCCTGCCAGACACCATGCAAACCTGTCACTCCATTCTTGACAGTTAAGTAAACAAAGTTATGTATTATAATAAAAAAGATCTGTGTCTTGGAGAGAACAAAGAGAGCTGTTCCAGAATAAACAAATATCTTACATTATTCTTCTAAGTGTTAATATTTTCCAAGGCTTTGAAGTTTGACAGTGCTATTTCACAAATTCCTATGAGGCCACTTTCCTACTAGGCTAGAAATCTGACTGTGGAACTGATGAGGAAGAGAAGAGAAAAATCAACAAACAGAGAAGAAATGCTTTAGTCTGACTGGTGAGTATTTCTATTTCTTGCTGCCACCAATTTTCACTGTCCTGCAAAAATGGAGAGGATATGACACCTTCCAAAGGCACATGGAAATAACTAATTCCCAAATCTGTTGTGAAAACTCATCTGCTCTCCTCGACTTTCCAAAAATCCTCCAATACCTTCAGTGAATTCAACAGCAGCTTGCAAGAACTGTAAGCTCATTTTTCAAGCCATGACTTGCCACCTCTACATTTCTTAACAACTTTTCTTCTCCCCACTATATAGCAGTTTTGTGACTTTTTATAACGGCTTGGCCACCTAGCTGCACTGGCAATAGGCAAAAGAATTCCTGTAAGGGCAAGTAAACCCTCTTCCACGTGACATAGAAATGCTTACACTTCATTAACCTTTATTATAAACTAGTCACTGGAAAAGTTACTTTGCTAGAATCCACACTATGGTTTCACTCTACAAACCATGTCAGAATGCTAAATTGCAGTAAAATACTGCTCACCTTTTCATGAACCCAAGATTAATGATACGGTGCGGAAGAGAATATCAGTGCTGCTAGGAGCATAACAAATCACAATCAATTCTAAAACAGCTCATCAAGAACAGGCAGCAAAACAGCACAGGTGGTTCCCGGAACTAAAGCCCCACTTCCCAACATACCCATTACTGAGACATCATATTCAACCAGCAGAGTCGCCTCTTGTCCACATTGTTTGAGAATACTCATAGCTTCAGCATGTGTTGTTCCAAGCAGTCGGATCCCATCAACACTCAGAAGCCTGTCCCCGGGTTTGATTGTGCCCTCTCTAAAGGGAGATTAAAGGAATGATGTTTATTAATATAAGATAAATTGATTCAGAGATAATACCATTTATGCAAAGTGATTCCCTCACACCCTCTCTGACATCCATCCCTCTCGACTTAACACTTAGCATTTACTTTGACAGTGAGAATGTTCAGAGGGCACAGTGGAAAGAAAATTGCTTTAATTGGAAAGTCAGCGATTGGAAAACAGCTTAACACATAGCTAAATAATCAAGTCATGTTAAATCACAACCAAGTATAGCTTCTGCTTCAACATATGCTTTGTTTCTGCCTTGTCCACACAACTCTTCTTTCATACATACATAAATGCCTTCCCCCACAGATATTTTCTTAAAAATATATACGAGGTACTACAAACACATGGGTGAAGAGACAGATTGCAAAATACGAATGTCCATTTACTGACCTTCTACTTGGATAGTTCCATTTTCCTTTTCTTCCTACCTGAAAGCAATTTGCCTATAAATGTACACTGTGTCCTAGACTTATCTCATAGCATATTCAGAATTATAATAGAAAATGAAGTACTAACATTGCCAGCTTAAGAATCAGGGAGAAAAGCAAGAAGGCAAGGGGGATGAGGGTGGGGAAGAAAGGGAGGGACAAAAGACAAAAGCTCTCTTGAAACGTTTGATTCTCAATTAACATTCCAAAGGGCAAAACTGTCAACATATGCTACAGAAATTCAGGATGCTTTAAAAAAATTGCCCTTTAAGTTTCTTTAATGATTTAAGGGCACATATGCCATTTTTGAAAATATGAATCAAACATATACAGAAAGTGAATGTTCTTTCTTTATACAGACACAAGATGGTATTACAAAAAAAAAAAAAAAATACATTCATTGGGCCAAACCATAAATCTGTACTCAGAAGTTTTCCAGGTGAAGTCATGTGTAAACTCACATGCAGATATGAAGAAACGTCTTAAAACAATAACACAGCAACACCCAAACACATAAAAGTATTTGTCTGGAGCGCAAGAGAAAAAGATTGTGGTGTTAGCATATAAAAAGCACGATTAAGAGATACAGTACTTGTCTGAAGGCTGCAAAGATTGTGCTCTGACCTATTACAGAGATTTGTTCTAATTATTTTAGGTTAATTTTTGCAAGTTTTTAATGGGTAGTCTTGGAACATGCAAGATAGTCTGTTAATTAAAGTTCACACCACACTGTGATGTATTGAGCCACTGTGGTTTCCTATTACTGTTATTATTATTACAATTAAATGTATAAATCGTGATTTTCAAAGGACCAGGTTTGAATACATCTACTTCACTCTTAGTGTTAACTTCTATTCCAAATAATTCACTTTTCTCCATTTCTCTTTCACTTGCATTACAGCGAAAGATGAATTGTACCTGTCAGCAGGCCCTCCAGGTCTAACACATGTTATTACAACAGGACGAGATTTATTTCTGTCATCGTGTGCTCCACCTAGAAAGAGAAAAGTGGGAGAAAGCAAACCTTTAGTTTATGCTTTTTATGAAAGCTCATTTACAAGAGGTAAGTCTAAAGCTTGCAGCATGCACACTTACATAAGGGCTAAAAAGAGCAAAAAATGATGAAGCCACTCATAAGAACCTGCAGTGATTTTTATTTGAAATAAAACTGAGCTACTGTATGGTATAGATAATCCTTTATACAGTCTTTCTACAGAGCGATTCTTATTAAAGGTATATCCTTTTCTTAGAAACTTTGCTCTCCAAATTTGATCTCATTGTGAAAACTTACTGTTCTGTAATGTTTGCGGCACTGAGAAAAAATGTGTATACTTGAAAAAATGAGTGGCCACTAGGGAATTTATATATTAAATAAAAAGGAAAACACAGTTTTTCCTGAAGAAGCTAATACACTTCCCATAATGCATCACTGGGGCATATTACTTAACAGCTGCATGTTTTCTTCTGTTCTCTAAGTCAGTGCAAATACTTTTGTTATATACCTCAGACTACCAGCAGGATTAATCAGATTCCATACCTAATTTATACAAATAGTATATGTGAATCTTTTTTTCAGAACTACTATTTTACAGTATATAACAACATCCTTCTGGTTTCAGTGGCAGCAGAATCTGGTCTTATGTGAAATGAAGTTTGTCATGTTCTTGGCATAGTGGATTAATTACTGTTGCTCCATAAACAAAAATTAGAACAGTTCATAAAAGCAGTACATTAATGTATAGAAGACATAATACATAAATCACAGAGATTTTTTACACACTGTAAGCCATAAATTTTGAAATGATTTCTTAGTGCTATAAAAAAAAAATGTAGCTTCTTTTCCTGATTTCAAAAATACAGATCATTCACATTTAATAACTCACCTCTTATAACAAACCCAAAAGTGTTCCCCTCTTTATGTAAAGTAACTTCCACAGTTCTAAAGATGACACCCGATCCTTGTACAGCTAAAAAAAGAAAAACGAAAAAACTCCACCATTATTTTTTTTTCTAATTATACATATAGATTTGCACCTTTTCCAAACTAAGCTAGCCATTGTATTTGTGGTCATACAATTGGAAAGACTCTGCTACAGAACAATCAGACTAAAGACCTATAATTAACTACAGCTCATGTTCATTTTGAGAGAATTTTTAACCAGATACTTTGCAGGTTGCCAATGGTTTAGAAAAAGAGCCATAGATATGTACAATAGCTGAGGAATTTGAGCCTTGCTGTTTAAATTTTGGCATCATTTTGCTTTTCTTATAGTTGCAGAGTGCTAGAAAAGGTAGAAATACACAGTGAGACTCAAAGGTGACAAAATTCTTAGAGCTACCTATGTAGTTGGTTGTTCAGCCATGAAAACATTTATTTCTATTGCTTAAAGTCTAGACAGTCAAGATTTTTAGGGTGTTTCTCTAATCTCAGATTGCCAGATTAAGATGAAAAAAGTATTTTGTATCATAAAGATCTGTTATTTCTTCCTTTTTAAAAACGTAACATGCTTCCTCACCATTGGTGAGTAGGTTTAAGAATTTTTTGACTTTTGGTTGAGTCAGTATTTTCTCTGTAAACCTACAAGAGTGGTGCACAGCTGGGTTAGGAGGTGAGAAGCCTAATGCAAAAGCCAACACATTTGGGTGTGATAATCCATTTTACATTATTTGAAACCACTGCTGTTAAGAGACCAACAGCCAGTTCACTGTTAGCTTTTACAGGAAAAACTTTGGCAGAGTGAAGGAACTCCTTTTTCCAAAGGGAAAAGGACACAGGGCAAAATCACACATACATACGCTTCTAATCCAGTAAGATACTGAAAACAGCACAACACACAAAGATAAAAAACAAACAAACAAACAAACAAACAAAACCAACCAACCAACCGCCACCACCACCAACAAAACAACAAAACTATAAAATGAATGCTCTGTGAGGTGCTGGACTAATGAAAACTTATGTCCTTCAATACTCCAGCCTGCAATAATCCCAGTTTCCCTGGTCCCCATGACGATGCCCTGAGGGGACAGGCTATGCAGCTGGCGAGGTGCACGCTGCCAGCCCATGTGTGGCCCCGAACAGCAGCGGTGCCCCCTCGGCTCTTCCTGCCTCCTCCTCTGGGTGATCCCTGGTCTAGGACTCTCTCTTCTGCCCAAGCATCTATCTACCTCCATGAAACATGCAGGAATGTACTTTTTTTTTTTTTTCTGAAGTCTTTCAATCCCTTGTTAAACTTGGCTGACCATGACCTGAAGTTTTTAAAGCTACTGCACGGAACGAGAAAAACAACCCAGTGAAATCACATAAATCTGATTTCCTTAGGAAAACAGGCTAAAGATGACACTCCAAAGCACTGCCTTGTAATGCAGTAATTTCTGCTAAAGCTCAAAGATCAGGATGATGTTATTAACATCCATGCAGTTCCTTTTCAGCTAGAAACCCTTTATTGACAGAAAAGGACCAAATTACAGGGAGATGCTGACAACTCTTGCCTTCATTCCTACCAACTCAAAGTGGCCCAGTGTACAGCTCAAGCTGAATCTGCACTTGCTAATCTGCTTGGTTTGTGGCCTCCACTGGGGACAGGCAAAGCTTGCAGTTCAGCAGCAAGGAAGGGCACGCAGCATCCTTCCACTTGGGCAGCAACCATTCAGGCAGCTGTACTTCCACTCCTATCTCAGCCTGGGAGGTGAAAAAAGCCCTTATCTGTTAGCAACAAGAGGCAGGTGCAAGGCAAACATGACTAATGTTCTAGTTTGAAATGTTGAGGGGGCTTGTGCTGAAAATAGAAGCTGGATCCTCCTGCTGTGAACACTGCCAGCCAGGGAAGGAAACACTAGGGAGAGTGAGATTACTAGTGCTCAGCCAGATTTAATCCATCATTATTAATGTACTGACATTTCCCCACTCAGAAACCAAAACACTCCTGTCTCTGAGGGGGCAACTGTGAGAACAGCAGTAGAACTTCATTATGTATGGGGCAGGGAAGCAGGTGCCAGGACTTCACCACATGACCTACTGGAAAACTTCATGTTATAATAAGTCACTTTGTCTAGCTTGTTCATGAGAATTTAATGGGAACAACTAAACTGCTAATTATCTCCAACATTATTAGCCATGCTTGTATGAAGGGGTCAGAAATTCCAAGGACTTAGAGAAAAGGTTAATGATTGTCACTGTAATTTACCATATCAAAATCCTGTTTCTGTGAATAAGAGTGGCACATATGTCAACAGTGGTGAACCTGAAGGACGCCTACTTGAGTAAGTGCAAAACAAACAATTCTCATAAAACAACTACATCTCTAGCAAAATAATTCTGAACTCAGCTGAATTCATTACCTCAAATACTGTGTTTTTGAACATGAAGTTCCCTTACCACAAACAAACACTAATCAACAGAGAACATTCAAAACATATTAAGGCAATTGTCAGGAGGTCATAAAAGCAACCAAATATATAATTAGACTAATTCTCCAGCTGCTAGAAACCAGTGGGGAGTTCATCCTCTTCTGAGCACCATCAAAAAGACTGATGGATTTTTTGGCTTCTACTGCAATGAAAGTCTTTATTTAAGGAGACAAGCGCTTCTTAGTTGGCTCTGCATTTTTTCTGGCCAAACACCAGAAAACCACATCTTCTCCCCTCCAGTGAGCAGCATGAAAGAGCATGCACTCTTTTAAAGGTTGCTGGTTCAGCCCCCTTGGTGCCACATGTCACTTACTCCTTCATTTCAGGCCCCAGGTTTCCAACTCACCATTTTTCTAGCTTTCACTTCACACCTGACAGCCTCAGTTCCCACTGATTTTCTCCCACAGAGTCACAGACATAACCATAAAAAGAAAGAGCAAAGGAAAGAGGCAAGGAAGACATTCAATAGCACTCTTTGACTTCTGTGTCAACATATGCTTGTATTTTGAAGACAATCCAGCTCAGCAAGAAGTCCTCATTTCACTAACAGAATTCTTGCAGTTTTACCTATCCCCATAACCTACTCCACTGGGTCTTCTGCTCTAGAAATGAGATGTTGCCTAAAACTTAAGTCAGAAAGGACTGGAAAAATCCCAAAGTACGTTGTTCATCTGGGAAAGCAGAGGGTGCTACAAGTGAAGAGAAGGAAAAAAAAGTCAACGGTAGAATGCATGGATATTCATTGGTCTCATCTAAGAAGATCTTCCTAGAAAAAGGATTGTCTTGCCCTGGAATCTATCTAATCTAATTCCCAGTATTCAAAAGTGGAATAAAAATACTGGAAGTTGACAAGACTCAGCTCTGCCATTGGCTGTATTAATGCTCCTAAAATACCCAAGCACCTCTGAGAGCATCCCCCTGTACTGCCAATTCTTTTGTACTGTTTCCATGCTCTGAGTTAAGCCAGAGGAAAAAATTATAAGAAAATCACTAGCAAAAATGATGATCACTACCACGTCCATCTCAGTGCTGACAACACACATCTGTTATTCTGCAAAGGTTTCAGTTTTCTCTGCTTCTACTTACAGACTGGAGGGAGCTCGTACTCCACTTCTAAAACAACCCTCTCGCCCACATTCTTGAGCAGACTGATGATCTCATCGTGGCGAAATTTTGTCAGGTTGATTCCATTCACAGATTTGATGTAGTCACCTACATCCAGCTGGTCACTCCTAGGAAAAAGTACATATTTCTTTTGTTAAAAACAGATCTGCTGGACCAAACTGACTGAATACTTTAAATTACTGTTTAGTGATGGCAAGAAACAGTTTTCCCTTCACCTAGACTGATCTTTCCACAAAAAAGTGGCATTTAAGAACTTAATCTAGTCTAGTTTGTTAAATATTAAAAGAACATTGTTGCATTATTAATTTCTGATGTACAAAAACAGCTGTACAATATAGTAGTTGGATGATTTGACTGGCTTGGGTACAGGATTTGGGAAAACATCTTCATCTCCCCATCTTTCTCTCTCTCTCTTTGGGATACTGCGAGAACTATTTTTTTAGACAACAGTTACTTTCACAACTAACATCACAGCTACAGGAGATAGTCCACAGCCACAAAGCATACGTTCTGCTCAGTTACTTGGAATGATTTAGCTTGATCTTTATCTCTTGACCTGTTTTGCTCATGAATAGCAGTGTTTCATTTTCCTCTGTAGTAGTGAGCAAGGTAGTTATGACTTTGGACTTTTTTATAATCTTAAAACCAGTTCATGAACAGGCTTTTTTATTAAATTATGGTTAGGTTTTCAGTTTTATTTTTTCCCTCGATATTTTATGCTTTTTCTTTCAGGTTTTTGTTCAAGGACCAAAAAAAAAAAAGAGAGAGAGAGAGAGAGAAATCAAATTTCTATCATTTAGAAGAAACTTAATTAGTCTCATGACAACTTTCAAATATCTCATTGGTATTTCTAGTTTTTCAAAGTAGCCTTGAGGGAAGAGGGGGACCAGCTGTTGCTGTTTCTGAGCTTCTCCAGTCTGACGGGCTGCCATTACAGATGCATCTAGTCACATACTTGTTAGTGACCTTTCTGATGCAGTATGTATTTCTGAAGCAATCACATCTTACAATGTATTTTGTGGCCTGAAATGTGGTTACCTAGCAGCGATTCCTCCTTGACGAAGGTTAGATACTCTTGGTTTCCCATCCTTGTCGATTCCACCTGATACTGTAAGCCCAAGGGTAGTACCTTCTTTTTTCATTAATTCAACTATTGTCGAGCCCTTGAATTCCTCTGTTGAAAGAAAATTATTGGCATTATTAAAATTAAATGATAACACAGATGTTGCTTTTCTAAAATGTCATCTACTTCCCAAGAAAATCATTGTGTATGTTAATAAGAAATAACGTGTACATCTGGAGATTCTTTATGTTACAATTCACAAGTTCTGTCCACAAGGCTCTGCATATAGATAAATCCAGGACATATGTTCTGTAAAAGGTTATTAAAAACTACACCAAAGTGCTAGTATACTATACAGAGCCAATAAATACAAAGTCTGGCAACACTTAAACTAAAGGTAGTTGTTGAACATTCAAAAAAATCTCTTCTCCTTTTCTGTTTCTCCCTCTGAACTCTACGCTTTATAAAGTACTTCAGCTGATAACTAAATAGAAGGGTAAAAGACACAGTAATATAATGGTACTAGAAAACTTCAGACTGAATTTGAGGCCACTAGCAGATGTTAGTGTTAATCAGAACAATTGGACATAACAAGAATCCAGCCAGAGATTAAATGTATCAGACCGTAACAGTTTTATTCCTTATTCTTACACAAATAAACTTCCACTGTGACACTCTGAAATCTCTGCAGAACAGATAAGAAGTAAGTGAAGGTGTGGGACACCCTCGCCTGCTCTTTGCCCATTTAGCATTCTCAGAAAAACGCCAAGTTAATCTCTCGAACCTCAACAAATGCAGGTCACCTGCAATGGAAAGCCTTGACCACTCGGAAAGAGTTGGCCTTATTGCACGTGGCTGGACACAGTTCAGAGAGAACAGGTGTGATCACCTGCATCTGAGCATACAGACAAGTTGCACAGCAGTAGGAGACACCATGGAACAAAATGCTATTTTCAGTTTTATAAAAAACTGCAAGTATTCACAGTGATTACAAGAGCCAGTCATTGTACTTACTGCAACCAAAAACACTGCACAGCTGCCCCCATTATGCACATTACAACCTCAGGTGCTTGGCTGGTGTGTCCCACTTGTTTATTCAGGGTTTACTCCACCGTGAGATCTGGATTCAGAAGGAGAATTCCCCTCCCTCCTCTCCCTCCCAAACTGAATTCTTCTCTTGAACTTCTCAGTAGTACAATATGCTTCTCAGGACCATCTAAGAATTTTATTTAACAAATACTTTGCTAGAATATGTATAGAGGACATCAGCAATGCACTGAGCATGCCTAATCTTTTGCCATAGCGTAATACTGCTATGTGTTTTGATCTTTTAAATAGGTTCTGAGTTTGCAATCCAATGCTGGGAAATACTCTGCTGCCTAAAGTGACATGTGGAACAAATGATCCACGGAGTGTTTTAAACTAGCTAATGATTATACAGTTCCCTGCAACTGCTGGCATGGAAATTAATGACCAGGCTAGCTCCTTCTCACCATCTATTCTGACAAGTTTCTGTGTACCTCTGCCAACAGAACAGTGACCTCTAAACATTATTCCCAGGTAGGCAGAAGGGAAAAGATGTATCAACACTGTAAAGGGGGTGGTGGTGAGAAATGCTTATTGCTAACTAACATATGAGGTCATCTAAGAGTACACAACTGTTTCATTAGGTTTGCCCCTCTGAAAGGTTTTGCAGCTTTTTTTTTTATACATAATCATAACAGGAACAAATTAATCTACCTAATTTGATTTTGTTTATAACAGGCTGTTAACCCTAGAAGAACTCTTAAACAGGCCCACTTGATACCCCAGTCTCTCTATTTTTCATCTTTGTTTTCTTAAATTGCACAATTACTATTCTTCTAATGCTATATGTTACACGTTTACTCATCTGCATTGTTCCTACGTTATTATTATAGACTAATCCCACAGGAGTATTATCAAAATGCCTAATATCAGAACAACCTGGGCACTTCATCTCTACAAACACACTCTAACAAGCACCTGCATCCATATGTGCCATTCCTTAAACAACGTGAGGTCAGTCTCTATTCTCTAGTTAACAAAAAAAAAACACGTTACTCTTTGTGGATTAAAAACCATACTTCATGTATCAGCTCACTCATAATTCATTACTTATGCCAACCAGCAAACTCCTAATTAGTGAGAAGGCTCTGGGGCCTGCTCTTTCCCACATGCACTCCCACAGTGCTAACAACATTAGCATAGTCAGCATCAGAAGGGAAGTCAAAGAAGTTATTTCCAGATCTCTTATAATTTATGAGGAAAACAGGAATTCAATTTACAAGTCTTTTGCTTAATGGCAAACTGAATATAAAACATGAGCTTGGGAGACAATGTCTTCTTACTCCACAACAGTTTATGAAGCATCAGATGTCGGAACACCACTCCTGCCATACAGCTCCGTGATATGAACCAAGTGAATTATTCTAAAATGAAACCGCACAGAGAAAAGAAGGTTCCAAGTCTATAAAAAGCCCAAATCAATACCATTTTACACTACGGTTTGAGAAATTCACTTGAGAACTTCTTCCCCTCCCACCACTAACCACTGCAGCAGCACCCAGCGAAACACAATTCACGCTGGGCTCTGGGCGGCAGGATGAGCCCCCAGGACTGCTCCGGGGCTGCCATCGCTTCCTGCTGCCATGGGGCGGCCCTGGGCACACGTCTGTCCGTGCTGTGTCCACTGCCCCACGGCTCCGCTGGCACCCACCTACCTGCAGCACAGGGCTCAGAAGCCGGCCAAGTACTGGAGATGGGCTTGATGTGGGGCATACAAATGCGCACACTCGTGCATGTGTGCAGACACAACGTGGACATGAAAGTTTTCGCTCCAAAGAGCTTTGTGTAGATCTCCAGTCCTATAAGGTGGAGCATACACAGCAGCTGAACTCTGAAGAAAACGTTACACTGTTGTTTTTTTTCCTTAATTCCTGGTCTGAATGCTTCTCTTAGGTCTATTGCTGCAATTCTGTAATTGTGTGTCCCTGACTTAGAGCTGGCGTAACAAGACTGTGATCTGCAATCTAGGAGTCTATAGGGGTACTCAACATAGGGCATGAAAATTTCAAAGATAAGCAAGTGCTCAAACACAAGACTGGGTAAATCTTGCTGTAAGAAGATGAATAAATGGAACAACCTGCAGGTAAGTAAAATCCAAGAAACATTATGTCAAATTATTTTTTCTTCAAGGAGAATACTCTTATGATGAAGCTCCTAGAATTTTAAATATGATCAGACATTTTGTAATTTCCTACATTTTGATGTATGTAAATAACATCTTTTAATGAATAAAAAGCATGGAAAATAAGTTGACTCATGAGATTTCTAAATGTGGAATATATTCACTTTTTCAAAAAAGAAAATTAAATACTAGAATACAGAAAAGAATTTCTCCCAGAACAACATTTGAAAGCTGAGAGAACACTTAATCAAAAGTTTTATCATCTGTTTTCTATATTCCTACAATTTTATATCTTAATTTGCATACTGAAGTAAAATTGAAAAACATTTGCCTTCATTCCAGATATTGAGTGTCTTTTTTTCATTCCCTTCTGTGAGAATTTCATTTTTAAATTCAAGAACGTGTCTAAAATCTACACAGTCAGGTCAAGTTCCTGTATCTTCTACCTATCGAATGAATTTGTTCAGCGCAGCCAGGACAGGGCATAAATGGAACTTAACCTAAAAGTAAAAGAAAACTTGCTGTTATTGACCATTTCCTACCAAAAGACATAACTGATCAATAAGTAAGTAATTGGTAAGTCTGTTGAAAATACAGTCAATGCTGTCCTTGTACGGATTTTCCCTGCATGTCAGCAGAAATTCTGCAGAGGAAACATTTTGCTTTATGTTCCAGTAGGCATCTCACAGTTTAATAAGAAATCACATAAAGTCAATTCTTAAGGAACAGACAGCAGTTTGTTATACTGGGGACATCACATCTACTCGATGTTTCAAGCCCTGTGGGTAGGTGCATTACTCCGAGTACAACAAGAGGGATGTCAACAGATGATGAACACTTCACTCCTTGTTGCTCTTTTCCTGACTGGCTGTCAATAACTCCTAAAACACCTACATTTTCACTAAAAACAAACAAGCAGACAAAAACACATTGATGAAGAGAATCTGAAAACATGAAGCTGACCTTTACCTCCTCAAGCCTGTCAACAGACAATCCCCAAATGCTGTACAGTTTCCAGTGAAAGCAAGGGAGTTGGATAAGGCTCACACACTTTCAAAAAACTGCCTAAGATAGACTCAGTCTACACTTTGACAGCTATTTTGGAGGTGTTCACAATAAACACTTAGTATACAATACAGTAGACAATCTTTTTTTTTTTTTTGTAACTGTAGGAGAGTCTACAAGAGGACCTTGCCATGTGATGTGGAAATATTATCTAAAAACCAAATACCTTCCACCAGCATTTATAAACTGGAAAAAGTTTGACTGTTGCCTGGCCTAAGCATGACACAGAAAAGCAAATAATGGTATTTTATGATCAACCACAGGCTGCAATATACAGGACCTGATGATATAACTCACTGAAATTATCAGGCCTACAGAACATGGCAGCATAGCTTATATCTGGTTTACTTCCTGGCTAAGAAGAATTTGTTCTTGCACTATTTGGTTTTGGTTATGTTTTTCATATTCTTAGGCACAGAAACAGATAGCTTGGCAGCCAAGTCTCTCTAAATCAAAACGGTGGTATACAACAAGGATGTTCCTCCATTTAGCAACAAATATAAGCACTACATTTTAAACTCCATTTATACACCAAAAGATTAGAAATTAATATAAACAGCCTAAACCTGAAATCAAATAACCACCAGTTGAAAGCCTCTTCATTCTTAGTGACAAGAACCATATCAATTTGTTAGCATAAGTGTATTGCTATCCAATATATGACATGGTTATCGAACCACACCACAGTAACTTCAGTAATTACATTTCAGGAGTGAAACGTTCAGCAGGACTGTAAGATTTTTCCTACAAAAATAACTGTTCTTGGTGACTGTGATAGAGAAAAACCCACAATCAGCTGCTGGAGAACTGTATTTCATTTTTGATAGTGACCAGAGTTAAAGCATTATTACCTTACTAAGGCATAACATTTCCATCCCACAGCCTACTGTGCAGTTATGACAAACTGTCCCAGTGCTTTTTCCAGCTGCAGCTCACCCATGCTGGCAAAGGCACATGTTCAAGAGCCAACATCCCATTCCTGCCTGAATTCACCTCTCTTAGATAGGAGGTGTGTCATATAAGGATACAAAAAAGGGCTGCTTTGAACTTAGAGGGAAAAGTGGTCCATGGAAGCAGTAGTACAAGAAGCAGAAAGGTTTCTCCGGACTAACTACAGCGGCTATACAGACAAGGGTGGGTGCTGGATTGCCATATGGTTAGAAGCTTCTCTAAGCAAAACAAATGGTGAGGGAACAACGGGTTTGGGTTTTTTGGTCCTCTGGATAGTTCTGCTTACAGAAATTTCATAATGAATTATAAATTTAAAATACGTTTGTTTTTTTTTTTAGTTTTCTTTTGTTTACATGATTGGGTTGCAAAACAATGTCAGAAAACAACAAATAAAGAATGTGTGTCAATACACAAAATAAACCAAACTTTCTAGTATTAGAAGTCTAAAATTTTTCATCATGCTACTTTTACAGATCCTGACCATACAAAAAGATTAACTTGTGTTATCTCAGCACAGATGGTGTCATCTGATTCTTTTAATAGCTGGAGCTACTAGAAATTTTTATCAATGACCAATTCTTAATTCTTCTCTCTGTTGTTTATTTTTCACCCTACATCAAGGACTGAAAGCATCGGGCCACGCAGAGTCAGAAAAACAAACAAGCCCTTCCCTGTCCACATTTTCTTGAGATGGCTGACAACAAGGCTTACACATGAATAAAATTTATGCAACCAGTAAGGAGACAGGTGGAAACAATTTTATTTTTTTTTTTCATTACACCCAGTTTTGGACTATGTGAGAGAACACGATGGTGGGGAAGGGCAAAATCACAGCCACTGAGAAATGTTTAAAACTGTCATGCTCTTTGGATGAGTTCTTATTTTTAAAGTATCTTTTTGTTATTTTTTTGCCTAGAGAGAAATTGGAAACATACAAGATCAAAGTTTTATAATCTCCTATTATAGGTAAAGAATCAAATTACAAGCTTGAACTCTTATAAGTATATGAAAGAATAATCAATGTATTTTAATTAAAATGGACTTAGAATGTAAGATATACTTAAATCTTAAGTGTCAAAATGACAGAACTACAATTCATAATCCCTGAGCAAATCTTGGCAGAGAAATTCAATTAGAGGAAAAATTATCGATAAATTTATAAAACATTAAAACATCTGTCTCCAGTAAATATGAATGCTTTAATATATTACTCTAACCAGATGGAGATTTAATGGAATCACGTACAATACAAAACTTTTTTTTTTTTTTTCTGCATTGTTACCTACAAAAAAGATGTGCCTAAATTACGACCTTGCAACATGGTAGAAATAAAGACCCAGTGCGAATTCCAAACTCACTCAACAATGCATTCTAGTTACAACACATTTATCTTCTGAGCTAGCTGTGAATTTCTAGTATTTTCATTGATGGCTTTCTTTGGGAGTGCACGTATATATTGATTGCCACATGCATTGCGTGAACATTTGCAATGACCAACTTCCTTATCTTTGGATAAGGACCTGTTCCACCTTGAGGCACACCAAACTGTCAAGGTTGGAAAGCAAGGATGTTGGAGGCTTCAGCAGAAAAACCACAGTGATGAATGACTCAACGGTCTCAACCTTCACAACCTCTTCAATGCACATTTCAGGGCTTTCCAAAGACCAAATCTCTCTGCTTCCACACAATATCAGTTTTTTTGCTTGGGTGGGAAATGGGTAGAATGTACTTTTGGTCTGGATCTTAAATCCATAGTCACCTCAGATCTGTATCTCCCAAAGTAGGCCACATAAAACATGGCTCCTTTTGAAAATTTTGCTTTGTGCTATAAGCAACTGAGTCTTAAAGTGAAGAATGGCCTGTGCTTCCCTGAATACCTCTGTGTGTCTCTGCTAGACACTATCGATGAAGAGAGGACAGAGCTCCATTACGACATTGGTTTCCTCTACACTTCTGTCAGAGTTGGATGAGGGCCTGAGTAATCCTCCTCCCTTGCTAGTGGAAATACTGCTGTGTAGAACAGCATAGAGCTCTGACACTGATATGGCATTTTGATTTATAAAACTTCTTCCCATATTTCTGATGGATTCGCTTGCAGCTTCCTATTTCCTTTATTGAGAAATTACCACCAGGAGAAGTCTTGCTAATTAGTGTTTACTTGTACTGAGGTGACACTGTTCACAAAAATGCAGCCTGACTGTTCTGGTTTCTTGGCTTTCTACAGTTACCAAAATGAATCAGGCAGGATTGATTACAGGATCGATTACATTTGTGTATCTCAAGGCATGAAGGAACTATAGAGAATAATTGTCTCCCTGATCTCCTGACTGACATAAGCAAAGAAATAAGATATAGTAATATATGCAGCTATGGCGTATCTTTTAAAAAGATATCCAACAGGGTTTTGAAAGCATCAAGTGATGGAAAATTTGCTATGTGCACTGGTAATTTCCATCTTAATTTTACTAGATAAACCTTCAATCCCAAGACATTATTATACTACCACCATTACATTCAGAATCTCCTTGCAGATACATAACTGTAAACTCTGATCAGATCACCCCTTAATCTTCTTTCCATTTTAGATTAAGAACTGACCAAGTTGCTCATTGTTTTGTCATTTAAGACATTTCCAGCTCCTTTCAGTGCTTCAATATCCTCTTGACCTGTGGCTACCAGGTAAGTTTTAGCAATAGTGCCATTAGATCCCATTTTTCCATTTGAGTCATCATTTATTTTTACTTAAGATCATTTGAGTTGCCTATTGTGGTCTATAGTTGCTACATACTTTAACATTATAGTTAATATAAAATATCAGTTTTCCTTTTTATGACATGGGGCCAAGATCACTGCTATCATGGCAAAATTGAAGTAATAAGAAACAGAAATAAATATAGTAATGGTATCACATTTTTGGATAAACTATTGTGCAAACATTCAAATGATGGATGGTGAATTTTCAAATATATATTATGAAGACTGAAATTTCTTGTAACAAATGTGCCACTTCGAGGAATGGTCCAGTGGAACTTTTCCTAGTACTTGGACCAATGAACAGATATTTTAAGTTTTTAGGGGTCATATACCTGTTTGTTTGCAGGATATACAAAGTTGAATGATACGCTCACTCTACCTTTCTACTTTGTAGTACGGAGGGAGATTCAGTACGACAAAAGTATTTATCAAAGTCTCTGTGTGGAAGATTAGACAACCCTTAGAAAATGAGAGTGAATACTTCCTATGAAACTTAACTATTGCCCTCTGTGCTCAGTGATCAATGATGCATTTACGGTTTGCTTACTCTCTATCTTTGTGGAAAACCACAATCCAGAAATGCCGACATTTGGAAGACAGTAGTTCAAAAATATGCTGAAAGAACGCATAGCTATGAATATTTTAAAAAGTGATCTGATAATGACTCATCCTTTTTCTATACTTTATCCTGATATAAAACTAAAGTTATGAGAATGGCTTAGGGGTGAATTTACTATGTAACAACTACTGACAAATAGGATGCACTCAATTTTTTTATTAGGTGCTTATAGTAGAAAAAAAAATGCGTGTGACAAAAGGACCATTAACTTACTCAACATTCAGTATGAAGAAAAAATATTGCCAAAGCCAAAGAAGAAGCAGGGTTGAAGAACTACAAAATAAGCTACTGGCTTATATTCAAATTTGCTTAATCACAGGAATACTGATAACTTTAGCTGCCAATAAGCATTTAAAATCCACAAGGATTTACTATTTCTGTTAAAGAAGTTTGCCAATAGGAAAAAACAAAAACAAAAAACAAAAAACAAAACAAACAAACAAACAAAAAAAAAAACAGGAATAATGCAGGCATTTCTTGGCTGCTAACGTGCTCTCTAACTCTCTAATCAATCTCTACTTACTCCCCCAGATTTAATGTATGCATAATGAACAAATAGTGAAGAGGAATGAAGACAGATGCATTCATTTGCATGAACTAACTTATTATATAGTCAAGCTTGCTGAACAAACCACTGCAGTGTAATAGTAAAATGCACACCTGCAAGAATGTACCTATATGATTTCCTCTGTCATCTAAATTGTCAGTGTATGTCACAATTATCATAGAAACAGAACTAGCAACATATTAGCACATATTAATATTGCACATGTTAGCCTGTAATCACGCACTGAGCATCTGCAATTGCCATTAATTTGACCTGAAAAGACTGATGCTCAAATCTTCTTTTTTTGTTGTACTACTGTACTGCTCAATTGCTTTGAAAAATTGTGATAGGTTTAGTCACATGACTAAAGCAATCACGACTGCATAAATCTTACGTTGCTAGCCTGTCCCAAATATGATATCAAATGCATTAACCTAAAATAGCTGGATTCCACAGCTCCCACTTTCAGCTGCTTTAATGCAGAAAAGCACCATGATTTAGACTTTAGATATATAAAAACAAAAAAAAATCCCCACCTTTGCTTTTCTATGTCAGATTAATACCTTGACAGTAACAAACCAATCATTTGTTTCCTTTTAATTCACTAGTCCCTGGCAAATAAACTGAACGGAGATCTAATTACAGACTCAAATTTTGCAGATACAACTTCTGAAATCTTTCAGGATGTCACACCAGTCCTTAACTTGTATCAGGTACTCAGATTTAACAGCTTGGTTTTTCTCCTACCCTACAGCCTATCCTATTGTTTGGATGTACATATAGAGGATACCATATGCCATTCATGCAGGCACATTTAGTGTTTCTGCCATTTTTATAACATCACTTACCTTACCACAGTCAATGAGAGAATATCATGCCAGTTTTGATGAACCTTATGGGTCTTAGATTTATGCTAACAAAGAACGTCTGGCTAGGATCTGTTTTTACTCACAAGTACACAATAATCAGTTCATTAAAATGGACAGAAAGATTAGCATCATCTATAGGCACAATTTTGGATTTCCTGAGATTAATCTCATATCCTTCCTAGAGAGCAGGAGAGGCTGCTGATGGTATCTAATGTTGCACAGAGCTATTTATCTAACCTGGAGAATTCTCAAGAATCTCTAAAGGCAAAAGTTTCTAGACAGGCTCTACCTTAATTCCCACAATTTAGCTTATTCTGAAGGTCACCTCTTCCACAACTTTTCTGACTGAAAGAAAATGGCAAAGGTGATCTCTGCCTGAACAAAACTATCAAGTAAACACATTTGTCCTATTTTTTTCTTGGCATTCGTAAAGCATGTTCAGCTATTGTATGAATTTTTCTTCTAAGCTTGCTCTGCATAAATGTTTTGCAGGTCTCACCCCCAAAAACCTTTTCTGCTAAGGGCAGATTTACATTAAAAGATTTCCCCCAACATGTCCATATAAATGTGGATATAATGTCAGGCCCTCCCAGCAGACATGAAGTCATAACAGGGAAAAAAAACAAGCCAATAAAATTTAGAGCAATTTGTCAAGCAAAAGAAGAGAGAGAGCACTTCCATGTTGATGTCACCATGCCTACCCTGAAGCATTGCTCATTTAGAAATATTGCAAAATTCATACCTCCAACTAACCTGGCTGCATCAGCAACATTTTCCAGGAAAGACCCAGTTTATACATCTTACAGAATGCCTGCAACAAGAGTCTTTGCTCCAGATTTTCTTTCCCTCCGTGGCTAAACTGGCTAAACTGGCTAAACTGGCTGCTCGTGGCTTGGANGTCATCTTCAGGCCATTACAGTTCCGTACAATCACTGTGTTTTTCCCCACTGAAGACCTAGGACAGATGATGACTTTTACTTAAGACGCAGATTTGCATGTTACTTCCCAATTCTTCCAACTCACAATGGAGATAGAGATACCAGACCAATGCTAACTGCTACCACCTGGAAAGAATATTTGGTATTGTTTTGACATTACAACATTTTATTTTAAAACGTATATGCATTAGAAAAATACAAGATGCTCTGATGTCTTCTGATCCCCAAGTATTGACTACTAGTCAATGTTATTTCTATAGTGTTGCAGATATATTAAAATGTGCAGTGGATCAGCATATAAAATGTTCTAGACCCTACTCCAACTTTCTACACAGAGAAAACGGGGATGCTAAATGGGGATAAAATGTGTCCACAACTTATCAAAAATACTCAGAGACTCCAAACACCCTTAACTCAGGCCATGAAAAGCACATTTTACCACACATTATAATCAAGTCTAGCTATTATCCTAGTTGGCTAGTAGGAAATCTAGAGTGACTTACTTAAACAGTTTGTCTATTATTTTCAGTGGTGTGGGGTTAAGTAAGTCGAGCTCCATGATTTTTACTACACTCCCATCTACTATATGCTCTATGTTGCACCATTACCTTTTGTTAGTGGCTAAGGAATAAAGCTCCTGGATTTTAATGGTCTCATTAGGGTTTCCTACCATTCTCATCATAAAATTACAGAAATTCCTTACTAAGTATCTGGTTTTGTAGCTGCAAGTTTGCAATGACTTTCAAATACACTTACTAAATTTTTAAATTTTCAATTCCAGAACTAATAACATATCAGAACTCAATATCAAAACTTTTGGAAAAGCAGATGTGTTTACTCACATCTGAATATATTTCATGTAAGTTACTTAAAAAATATTAGTATTTTCAATTGTACTGCAGCATTGGTTATTTTTGATAGATTTGATCTATGTTGCTGCGGTCTTGATCTAATGGCAAGATTTCCCTATATGACCTCTATCAATTTTTACTTCTCACTTTCATTTACAGAAGCAATGTTCTGGTGGTGAACATTCACAGTATAATATCAGGTACGATCGCTTGTGGTTTGTCAGTGATACCTAAAATTCAGCTGCAGTATGTATCCTGTGCTTTTCTATAACGTTACTTTTTACTACCACAGAGGTCAATGCTCATTTTCTGTATCATTTATCTGACAAGTATTTGGGGTCACAATATCATCTAAGATGGGAAGAAGGTCTTGGCAGGATCTTGTCTCACAGTTAAGTATTAAGCTGGCTTGTTTTGCTTCACTGATAAAATCAATTAGCATTGAAGACTGGCAGTTGTTCCTGCCTGGATTGATATTCAATGTCCTTCCACCAATGTTTTCTGTGGATAAGAGCACCGAAATCTCTTTATTTTGGCCTCGTTCCTATTTTCTCCTATTAAAATACTCTTCTTTTTTTTTTTTTTCTTTCTTTCTGTACTCTTTTCAGCTTGTTAATAAGTGTGACTTTACTGAAGAGCCTTCTTTATGTGTTTCTTCACACAACATTAGTGGATTCCCAAGACCATGCAGACATAAAGTGAGAACAGTATCTGCAATTTGGACAAGGATAATAAATAAAAAAGATAAACATCTGCATTCTACTAGCCTGTATTTCACCTAGAAAGTTAATAAAGTCTCCCACTCCAATAACGTAAGAGATATGAGTAGAAGTGTAGCAGTAAATTAATTATGAAATTAATGTGGACAGAAAGGATTTGGAAATCCTGACAGGTGATCAAAACCCTCACTGGGCAGAATACAAACCATGAATAGATAAACAAGGCAGTTTTACACAGGATCCTTAGTACACCTTTGTATTTAGTGACCATCACTCAGATACCTTATCTCATTCTTGTGACACGATTCAACAGGAATATTAATAACCAAAGACAGGGCAGGAAAATCAGAAAAGAGCTTTCAGAATAGTGAGGGAAACATGACTGTGTGCAAAAAACCCCAGAAGCACAATCTCTTTACTTTACAAGGGGAAGATTAAGAGGTGATTTCATAATGAAGTACCTATAAAAGATGAACCGAATTTTAATGAAAGATGACTGTTTATCACAATGAGGGGAAGCAGAAACTACACATATTCAGCCTAGAAAATAAAACAGTGAGGCTAATTGACCACAAAAGGCTGAGACAGATTTTGTATCATTTAAGTAGAATGAATGTCCCTCTAAAATGTAATTTAAATACAAGACGAAATATAAGTAAACTCAGGGAAGTTAAATGTTTTGTTTAGATGGCCACTAAGACCTCTTTTGGCCCACTAACTCCATCTAAATTCACAGTAAGTACAGTAAAAACTGAAAGGATAAACTCTTTGTTCTTACCACTGCACTTTTAAATACAAAGGAAACAAAGCTAGTTTGTAGTGATGCTATAGTTAACTTGTGGTCTTATGGCTCTTACACAAAACAGAAGGTCTAACTCCTTTATTCTACACTATGAGGCACAAATGCTTCCCTCTGTCAGCCCCACACACCAGGGATGTGATAAGGAAGATGCACAAGCATCAAAATATATTTTCCTCTTTCAAATCTAAGAGAAGAGAAAGCATGAAAATGCTATTAAGCAAGCAAATAAACATCTATTTCTCTACCAACATGAAACACATTAAAGTACTCCAGATTAGCCAAATGGACATAGAGTTTTGTGACAAAAAGGAAAAAAAAAAAGAAAATATTAGATTTTGATGTTAAAATCAAGGTTTGCAGGGAGAGCTTTGACCTACTGATACAGTCAAAAGATTAGGCAAGCTATTATCCAGATCTGGGGTAGCATATTTTGGTGTGACAGAGCTGTTATCTTGGAGGTGATATATTATTCCCTTGCTATGTTCATGCCCTGAATTTATAATCACTGCAGAAACTGAATGGGAGATTCAGAAAAAAAAATGATCGAAAGCATGCATTAACTCCTATAAAGAAGTGTTAGAAAATACATTAGGAACGTCATTAAAAAAAGCAAGTTAATTATCTATAACTGTATGAATAAAATAATCTAACAACTGCAAATAATAAAAAATAACCTCAACTTCTCTCTGCTGGGTCAGACTAACATGCCGTCTAGTTATGTTCCATCTTGGAAAGCAAGAAAAGGAGAGACTGAGAGCCTGGCTACTTTGTACACTCCAGTCCTGTCACAGTTCCCCAACATCCAGCACTGTGATATTAGACAGTACAGATATTAGACAGCTCCTCAGTCTTTGTAGTATTTATTTGTGAACCTCTTGCCAATTAATTTGTTCGATTCCTTTTGGAGCTGGTGACTCAGTCTGCATGCACAGGTTTGCTGCTTACTCTTCCTCTCTGGTGATACTGGATCCAGGAGGATCCTCTCAACTGAACGATGCAGAAATCAGTTTTTCTGTTGAACCCACATTTTTGCACCAATATCGGACTGATAATAATTTAGATGAGAATATCTAAATAGATTTCCACCCAAGAGAAAAGGATAATGCATGAAAAAATTCTGACACATTTCCTAACTTTTGAATAGATTGAGGAACCTGAGCATCCTCATGGATTTTCTGCTCATATAATACCATTTTTCTGAACAGTCCCCCCCGCCACTCCCCACCTCTCCCCAGAACCCCAGCCTTGCTATCATGTGCAAATGTAGCAATCTTCAAGAGGTCAATATCAAGCATTAGCTACTCAGTTACCTAAAACAACAATAGCTGTAATTGGCTGTTCCTCCAGGGACAAACTAAAGTTGTTTCACAACTTCTTGGTGGACAGCAGAGATTAGTGGGACTGATGAGTCTCGTGCTCAGCCAGGAATTGAATGTGATCAGTTACACATGCACATGGTTACAGACCTCACTGTGCCTTTCACTATGACCTTTAAGGAGCATATAGCCTTCCTCCCCCTTTCCAATCTCACCCAGCCTACCGAGCTTCTCTGTCAGAGACTATGTCTCCACACCTCTCTTTCAGCCTAGTCTTGATCATCTTTATTCCCACTTGCGTCGCTTTTCCTGGTTTCTCTCTCCTCACATGCCCTCTACAGCCTGCTCCCTCTTCCAACTGAAGCCTTTAAAGGAGAATAAATTTTTCAACAGACATCACCAACACTTTGATTCAAATGAATGAAACCAACCATCACAAAGGATGCTTTTCCTTTGTAGATTCAGAAAGCATTCTGAAGTCATGCAGGAAAACACCCAGGAGATGGGACCCCCAACCTCAGGAGACACGCTGATGCTCCCCAACCTACTTTCAGGTCCCAGGCTCCACTGAAAAACTGTGGTGCCACAGTGACAGCAAGGCAAGTGCTAGGGACTTGGACTTCAAACTAACAGATGGCCACTGGAGTACGATGGAAAAAAGGATGGTGCAGAGGCTGCAAGCACATTTATTGAATGTGGAACCACTCTCTCAAAATTGCCATCTCTGCCCCAAAGTGTGTGTGTACAAGGGCTAAACAGCTGCAAGAGGTTTTTTAATGTTCTTAGAGATACTATATTGGGTTTTATCATTATGCTACAAATAGCTAAATTGATTTTGCTGGGAAAAGCTGCTGCAGGAATAATTTAGTATATTATATTTTGAAAGTCCAAAATTTGGTAAAATTATATGCAGCTAAACCCAAATATACATAAATGACGGTGTTCAGTATTGTCAGCAACAAATACGGCTATTGGTTGTGCCCATAATCAATGTTTATATAAAACTGGAGATATTTTGAAGATATTTAACTTTTCAGACCTCATCACAACTGTCTCACATCAGTTGGATACTTCAGAAAGTGCATGTTCTTCATTATCGCCTTTAATGCATTTTCTTTCTCATTTATTGTGAAACGAATGAAATTAGATCTCTCTTCTAATCCTTTTCAATACTGAAAAGCATTAGCATGGTAATGTAATTGTTGCTCTGTAAATAAAATGTATAAATAAATCAACAGCAATCCTGTTTAGGTAAGAACTCACTGGGCTTTTTTCATTTTCTGTGAGAGAGAAATTTCTTTGGAGTTTATCTGTGTATGAAACACGCTTACATGAATGACATATATGAAACCATTCCAACAAAGTTATTTTCGTTGAAGGGAGGAGGAATAAGGAAGAAAACTCTTTTCTTTCAATATTAAATGTGAAATCAAATTCAAGAATTTCCATTGTTGAGGGGAAGTAAAACACATGCAGCTCTGCAGATGCTGCACAGACCATTTGATAAACCTCCAGCAGGTTAAACAAACACCCAGTGAAGAAGCAAGACTGTAAATGATACAGCAACTGCAGCCTCTCATCAAACATGAAAATCAGCAAATGACTTTGCAGATACAATAAACACCTCAAGTGCAGAAAAGCTTACTAGTCTGTAATCTGCATTTCACAGGTCAGAACACTTGCTTCTCCAGGAAATCACCCAAGATACTTACCATAGTATTTGTGACTGCAGGGGTTATTGTTAATGGATTTCTAAATGCTAAAAATCTCTTCAATGGCAAATCTGAGCATTCTGTGTTGATTTTAAAAAGCACACAGTAGAAGAGTCTATGAGACAAATGCAAATTGAGAAAAAAGTGCTTTTGTAGATGCATACTTTAATTCCCTAGCCCTGCATTTAGTGATGTGATATATATATGTTTGTGTGCATGCTATTTTCAGATTTTACTTCTGTAATGAACTCTTTTTTCCACAATGAGAACTATGGAAAAGGAAGAGGATGATTTTGTGACAGGCTTCCCCAGGCAAACCATGCTTTTTATCTGCAAAACCAGTTAGTGTAGAATATTGAACATTTTGGTAAGGAATGAAGGATTAGGCAGACAGCACTACATCCATGAAATCTGAGTGCTTACGAAATCCAAAGTAAAAGGTGAAGTAGGTTTGATGAGGCTGAAGGTGGTGATGGGGGCCTGTGCAAGATAAGCAATGTCACTGGAGAAGGTGGCTGACCTGCGGCAATTCACATGAAGGGGTCTGCTGACGCCTTAGCAGAACTCCATCAAAAATTAGCAGAACTCCATCAAAAAGCAGACAGGATCATTTCCATCACCTGTGGTTTCACTGACACCGGAGTCTGAAGGGCTCGTGCAGAAGGAATGGGACCAGGTTAACTATGAACATGAGAACAGCTGATTTTGAACATGCACTGTCTTGCTAATCACGGAGGAAAACAAAACTCACTCTGGAGGCATGTTTGCATGTAGGGAAACATCCACCCACAGGGATGGATCATTCGTCCGCCAAATTTGTCGACACTATGTAACTGGCTCAGATCTTAACAATCGGGCTACAGCCGGAATAACCTATGAGTCATCTTCTGTCCTGAGCAATGTCATTTAATGAAACTTTTATCCTCAGATCACATCACAAGTCTGTAATTTTTTTTAATCCATGTGGATTTTTTCTTTTTCATTTCCTCCTATCTCCTTCTATTACCTTCTATATTTCTCCCTTATTTCTGGGATTATCTTGTAAAAGAAAAATAGCATATGATATCTATCCTAGTATTACGTTACGCTATACAGACCTTTTTCTAACTTAAATTGTAGCATATCACACACAAATGTTAAATTCAGCTAGTGCAATTTTATATTAGCAGCTTGAGCATGTCATAACTGGATCACATGTTCTGGCTCTAGCTAATCTATACTGGATCCTGGAATTACATATATTTTAACACACAATTATTTTCTCAATTCTTCACAACCTTTGCCTGCTTTCTTACAGAAAGATATTGTTGTTTTCAGGATTAAATGGATATTTCTGGGTGTTACAAAAAAAACAGTCATAGTGAAAAAAGTACAGAGGTCTTTCAAATTGTTCAGTTTCCAGCTGACCTACATTCGAGCTGATGGGCTGTGGGCAGTAGACAAACCCCTCAGGAAAGCCACATTTGGTGTAGCCTGAGACACAACATGAGCATTTGCTGCACAGCAGGCTGTGGGTCGGGGAGGGGGGAAAAGGCATACTTTGGTGTTTTTGGTAAACAGACCTGTAAACAGATAGACAGCAACTGTATGTGTTCAGAGCCAATGGTCAGAAGAAAACTGCCTTGCTCCTTTCAACTGCCATACACATTGTATATTTAAACATTACAGAGACAGAAAATTCCCAGGACATTAATTATTGTTGTTACTACAATAACTTACTATGTCATGACTTCTCCTAGGAATATTTTGTGTCCTAAGCCATTAAGGAGGACACTACATCATACAATAATTATTTTTTGGTATCAGCTCTGTAAATATTATCCTTGCAAGGCATCTTATGATTTTTTTGGCTTGCATATGCTCCCTTCCAGCTCAGTAGTTCAAAACTCAGCTTACTCTAAAATTATGTTCATTTAACATTTCATTTTCATATTAAAATTCTGTCACCACACTCCTCAAAAACAAGGCTGCAAAACTGCTAATAACGGTGATATCAGAGCTAGAACCACTGAGTGGATGTGCTCAGGGCTGTACATTCATTCTGTGTTTTCCCTTCAGCTAGCTCTGTTTTTGAGATCAAACACAGTGCTGAAATAGGAAAGCTGCATTATAGGATGCTTCAAAGAACCAGGTAGACTGGAAAGAAGGTGCAGTATTCATGCATGTACAAAGGAACTGAAAAATCTGGCCAGTTTAATTTCACACTTCAAAGTCTTGACAATTTTCCTTCAGAGCAGGGCGACTTATTTTAACAACTGACCTGTCAATACATCCGTGCAACTGCGTACAAAACATGCAAATGACAAATTAATAATAATGATAATAATTGGTTAGAGGGAAACACAGGCTCCCATGGTGAAGCCATGTCAAGGGAATAATTTATAACACCTAGTTTGGACTTTCCTGCTCTCCTCCATAACGTAATCTCCCCATGAATACAATTTGCCTGTTCAGCAGATGAGATAGCACCATGGGGCAGAACGTGGCTGGGGCGAGCTTTGGGAAGGTGCAGCACTCCCGGGGGTCTCAGAGGCCAGAGCACCAGGGCTTTGCAGGAGCTGAAACACCGGTGGATCACAGATAGCAGCATGGTGAGGGCCAAGGGTTGAAGGACCTTTGTCTGGGTGGGCTGAGCAGTGCAGAAGGCAGGCAGCTGTGCTGTTCTTCTGTCCCAGAAAAAAGGAAATTTTCTCTGTTTGAGGAATATTCCCACTACGCCTCCCAGTTATTTGGTGCCGGTTCATTGAACAGGAATTTACTTAAGAGAGAGACAGCTCCAGGACTGCAATCCTCCCAGCTAGACTAAATCTCTGGATTCACAGATAGTTCAAATAGCTGTCCCAGCGCACAATTTGCATTACAGTTCTTTTGAGCCCCCGAACACTTTAAGCCAAAATACTTCACATTTCTAGAAGTCTCCCATAGTGCAGATGTCTGAATCAGTAGATGCAAGAAGTAAAAATTATTATTTTTTTAATTTAATGTCAAATAGATTGGGTATGAATAAGCTTTTCCTTGAAAATATTCTTTTGACCCAACCAAAAGTATTTGCAGAATTTAACTGAAACTTCACATGACTTCAGCCAACAGAAATAAAACAGAGAAGCTGAAACATTTCAGCTCTTTAGAATTTGTGGGGGTTTTGATTATCATTTTTATTTTTAAACAATAGAAACTTTTTAGACTCAATAAAAAGCACTTACAGAATTGGACTAAAAACAAAATGAAACTCTTGTTTCAGGTTTTACGAAATATTTTATTCAGCTTCAAATTTATTGTCTTTTTTATTTAACAAGGAATTATCTTTATGCTTGTGTAATTTCTTTCCCCTCTACCCCACTCTAGTTTTCAGTGAGTGAATTGAAAATAGATGAATAAATAAACAAATGAAGTGAACAATTTACACAGCATTAGGGCCGACAGATTTCTCCATGTTGTTTAAACAGATAAGAAGGTATTGGATTTTAGTCTGGAAAGCGTGGGAACAGCTATTCAGGCCTGTCCACATTCGGCACTGAGAACAGGCTTATCTTTAAGCATATGTTAGTCCTGATTTCAAAATGCCTCTTTCACAGTGTCATCAGCTCTTGACATTTTATCGCTACTGTTGGAATATTTGATGCCCTTTCTAAAGCTCCCACAGGAATAAGCAACCACATGAAACACATCTTTGATTCAAGTGCTATTGACCCAGAGCTTCCTCTGTGCCAAGCACTGCTTTGGGCCCCCGGCACGCCAAGCAGGAACACTAGCCCAGGAACCCACGGGAAGCACGTCCATCTAAACCTAGAGATCAGCTAGCATGTCAGTATTAAATACTTTATTTTTAAATGACAGACATTTCTAACTGCATCTGTGTTTTTGAGGGAAAGGCCTTACCCATGAATTTTGAAACACGCTGTTTTCATTTATGCGCCTAAGTACTTAGTCTGACAGTGACAGCTTCCTGGATGAGGCACAGTATATAGCCCCACGGCTTCTGTAGCCTACTGCATGGGCAGAGTAGCAATAAGGTTTCATTATACGCTGGGTGACAGTCTAGATTTGAAGGTTCAGAGGAGAAAATCTGTTTGTTTCTTACTTTGCAGGCTGTTTGTCATGTTGAAGTTACACCTCCAGCCTCACTTTTATAATTAAGAAATTCTGACTGTATAGCTAAATAATGTTTTAAATCATCAAATATGTATATATATGTGTGTGTGTGTGTGTGTGTGTGTGTGTGTGTATATATAAAAGTACAACACCTACACATCTGCAAAATTTAGTCCAGGTTTCAAACTGCAATTATATTAATGCATATAATTTGAATTAACTATAATTTCATCAGTTCTGTAAATCCCTTTGAAAGGATCTGTTGCTTGTTGATTTTGTGCCATGTGAAGACATGATAAATATGACATGTACCCTCATCACATGAATAATGCATTCTGCATCTTAAGCAAGCCAGTTCTGCTCTAGAGAGATCCTTAGTCTATTCCCTGCTTCTGGGGATGAAAGGAATTAAACTCAGTGCACTGATTTCACAGTATGTGCTCATTTGACTTTAATTATAAAATGATTATTTCAACATTTTTTTCCCTGTAAAATAAACCAAGCCTGAGATCCACGTAACCTCTACAGAATTACATTACTTCTTTGTGCATTTGGTCTTTGCTCATCAATACTGCACTTTCGATGCAGTTACACATGGAAGGATAAAAACAATATCTTGAGGTCCCACAGCAATGAAAGCTCCTTTTTCTGGCATCTGGCCAAAGGAAGAAGCACTGGAATCCTCTTAAGTGAATATAAATGTCACAAGAAGGAACCTTCACCAAGCACAGGGAGATGACATGATCTTGTGCTATGCTGGAAGATTTAGATCATGCGTCCTGGAAATATATATTTACTAGCATCTTTTCACAGACTATTTGAACCTGTGGAAAGCTCAGGATAGGATCATTTACCCTTCTAAAAAAAATAAAAATGTTTTCTCTTGGCTGGAAAGACCAGACCAGAGCGTTCCTTGGGAATAGGACATCTGCTGTCCATGCCTCAGGAATGACAGAGTGTCAAGTGGCTTGGACAGCTACACTGTCAAAGGCACTGCCATGCTTCAAGCTTGAAAAAAAGCACTTCAGGAATGTAATGTCTTATCAGGCATACCATCTGGGGGGAATAGTGATGAATGCTTTCCGTGCAGTGTATGCTCTCCATGTAAGGATTACTGACAGTAACTCCAGCTGACATCTCTCCATCCAAGTCCGGAAGAATTTTATCAGGTTCAGTGTATTGCGCCTTCCATTTCAAAAGCTATTCAGAGCAGACCTACACTGTCAGAAGCCAGATCCTGTCCCCAAGCAAAACCAAAAGCAGCTGTACTACTTTCTGTCTCAAACTTCTGCTGCCAAAATGCTTGCGTGGGCTTGTGTCTGCATCCACCATGTGGATAAACTGCCCACAGACAAGTAAGATTAGATGCTATTTACAAGGTGCTCGCTTACCTATAAAATGTGAGATCAAATTTTCTAAGTAAGTGTCCAAAGTGATATAAAAGTTTAGGGGTTATTTTCAGAAACCTCAGTCAACTCCTAAAGTGTTGAAGTAACTTCTCAAAATACTGCTTAGTTTGATAAAGGTATTCATGTATCTAAACCCACAATATCCACCATGCTAGAATGGCAATTTGTCAGGGCATGAAAAAGCTTAAATTATTGTTTTTTTACTATTGCCCCAGCTAAATCGCGTTTATACTTTGGGGCTCCTAAGGTCCAGATATGCAACAAGGCGTGAAGATAAATGTCACAGTATCGAAAGCTGAAGAACATACATAAGCTTAGAGAATTTTTTTTAGAATACCTGAAATTTAAAAGAGCATATCTCACCAGACACTTGTCAGTATTCTGACAAGTAACTTTAGCTCTGACTCATGCACAGCACACAGGAAAGATTTATTTGTAATACTCCACAAAACAAACAAACAAACAAAAACAAACAAACAAACAAAAAACCACCAGAATATGCAGCATTTTTTTAAAAAACTCAAAATAAATGGTCACAACTACTTAGCGTTTGACATTTCCACTTTTATCAAATGATCTAAAGAAAAATTGCACCAGTTCAACTTTCATCAAATTCATTCATTCATTCTCCTTAAAGAATATGACTGGAAATCATCAGAAGTTCTCATAGTGTTATCTGAAACCATGAACTTCAGTCCGTATTCAGACCATAGCATAAGTATCTCATAAATACAGTAACCACACCATAAATGTCAACTACTAAGTTCAAGGTGAAAAAAATCAAAAGATAAAAAAAAAAAAGTAGATAGCATGTTAAATATTAGTGACGCATGAGCTAAAGCATTATCTGTACAGTTACCCATATCATCTTAATGACATCTTAATTCACTCTGAAGAACAATGAATCTTGATTTGTATTGACTTGGAGAAAGAAATCTGTTTGGTGTTTGTATAATCAAAGAGTTCCTCATAATAATGAATGCATACTGGACACTGTAGTTGAGTCATTTCACAACAGTTATGATTGTACCACGAAAATATCAATCTTTAAATGACTAGGATACTTTAAGCAGGCAAAAATATTTATTATGAGCAATAGTAAATCATCCAACTCTCTCTCTAACCCTCTCTCCCTCACACACACACACATGCTCGCACATAAAACATCCACAAAACGTGTACTTTGGCCCTTCAGAAACACTTCAGTTATTGTGATGACATCTGAGCCTGGCAATGGTAGAAGTCTGAGTTCCATCCCTTGTATCCATAACCTCTCAGAGGGATGTGTGACTTTGTTCAATAATAAGGCCATGGAGTGCACAGAATATTAACATCATTCATTAGAAGGTGGGTGACATGACCTCACAGTTTCTGATTTCTGTTGCACTACATCTTCCCTTCCAGTCAGAGGTTACTGTTGTTGAGTTGAGAATGGCAACATCAGTTATTCCACCTGTGCACAACCTTTGTCAGTGTTCATTTGTTTTCATTAGTAGATCCCTAAAATTTTACTTGAGGTGAAAACCCCTTTAGCTGTGTAGTACATATAATAGTTGCTTTTCACGGGCACATTTTGCAGACTCATTTGAAGTAATTATAACACACACAGGTTTGAAGATCCCATTGATCTGGTGGGTCCAGCTTTGTGTGACAGGAGGACAGAATACACAAGAATGGTGTATGCATGGCAGAAAACCATGCGAAGATGAGAACTCTGACAGACTGTTCAGTGTTGGAAATATGAGCCAATCTCCCTACATCGTTGAAACTAGATATAAAAGAACAGATTTCACAGGGCCTGAAAATATGAGCCTCTGATGAAAAGGCTGTTGTGATCAATATCTGAAATCTGCTGCAAAAGGAAGATGCAGAGATGTTTCTCATACTAAAAGCCCCAGGTAACCTAACTGTGGAAACTCCTTACAGCTCCCATGGAACCTTCCTTACAAATGATTTGGTGGTAACTATAATTCATTTGCTTTTTATAACTAGTTTAATTTTGATTAGTATTACCTTGCTGTTCACAAACAAGTCACATGTTATAAAAAGCAAAGCAAGTCTTACCTGGAATACTCTGTCTCCTCACAGACAATGCTCCATCAGGTGGCTTTGCCTGGTTTGCAGACTTTGTGTAAGGACTCTCATCTAAACAGAAACAAGCAACAGTTTCAGTTACTGATAAATATAGCGTTAAAAACAATGTGATTTTTAAATCTAATTACTGTGTGAACTAGCAATGCAGAGTACAAGAGCTGCTGTAAGCTAGATGAGGATGGATATTTCTGAATTCTGACTCAACGCACAATGTCCTGTTCAGTCTCAATGACAAAGGCTTTGAATAACAGAGCTGAAAAGGATGGGGTAAAACTCAGATCAGAGATAATGCTTAGTTGATGACAGGCTGAATATAAAAAGGCCTTTTCAGTTTTCATATAATCATACAAACTTTCCTTTTCCTCATGTTAAGAAGCTTCATGTGTCAAAGACTCCAGTAACAGAGAGAACATCCCTATTCAGGAGAGAAATGCCTCCAGAACGTTGTGAATATTCTGGCTGTAAAGATGCTCTTTTTCCTTTGGGATCTGCCACAGGATGCTTCCTTCTCCGTCGTAAGAACCGATTGGAGAAAACATCAGAAAGCTGTTGCCAAATAGGCCAAGCACATTTATACAGAAGAATGGCACTGTGACAGCCTGTGTCTAAATAGGAGGCTCCATGGAACACCTACTGATCGACCTGAAGGCATCAGAGGCTGCTGCTGGTAGGACAAGCAGATGAGTCATCAATTAAAGGCAGCATTAGGAGAAGTGAGAGGCACTTCTACATCCCTCCTAAGAATAGGATGACCACTAGGAAAAAAAAATCAGCCACATTGTAGCTTTAAAAATGGCAAGCCATAAGCTCAGTAAAGAAATGTGGATAAAAGAGAAGAAATAATAGTGTGTATTTTACCACTTCAATCAAGGGAAAGGAATCACAAGAAATTAAGCTTCTGTGTTGCTTGTCCTTTAATCAAGTGCTCACACACTTTAAAGCATTATCAAATCCTTCTATGTACATCTTTTTCCTTCAGGTTGTGAAAGACCGATCAGTTTACAGCACGTGCATGAATACATGCTTAAATAGAGATCAATGAATAGAGGAATCAAAGACTACAGTACCAAGTATCCAAGCATCCTAAGATCCAGTAGAATCACATAAACATTTCCCGGAGAGCCAGGTTTTCTTTTCAGCTGACACTCCTGAAATGACAAGCCTTCTTTGCTGATTACACTTTTTATGTCTCGTAAAGTCTCAAACTCTTTTAGAAACTTGCATCAAAACCACAATCCATTTTTATTCAAGTGAGATAAGATTTGGTCAGCATAATTTATTTTAAAACCAGATCTCAGAAAGAAGTGACTGGAAGAGCTGGTTGGCATTTAAAACCCCAATTTCTACAACAAACTCTTCTTATGTTAGGTGGATGCAGAAACAAAAAAGCTGATTTTTTTTTTTTTTTTGTAAAGGCAAAAGATTGTTGCATGGCCATGTACGTTGCCAAAAATGCAGCACGTAATGAAGAACATATATCGGCAAAATATCTCTACAGCCAGATATCATTGCTTTTTCTAAAGTAAAATGAACTCTCATTGCATTAGGACTACATTGTTACAAGGAGAAAGGTAACAGGCTTGACTATACTGTATGCTAATACAAACCCGAAGAAAATAAAGCTGTCAGCTATATAATATACAGAAGCATGAAAAAATATTAACATAGACCCAGCTGCACAAGCTAAGAATAAAGGAGATACGTAAGCCTTTATTCTTTCATTTGAGGTAAGTGGAAAAGCTAATATTATTGCATATGCAGAATATACATACCCTCGTAAAAGAAAAAAATAAAAAAGTGAACTAGATCTTCTCAAGGAAGCAAGATTATCTTTCTTCTTTCACAGAAGAGGCACAGTTGAGCTAGAACTCAAGCTAAGGCTCTCTAAACAGCTTTGCTATCTCATATCAATACCAAAAAAATAGGGATCATCAATAAGGTAGCTTAGCTGTCACATGCATTACTCCTTATTTGCAGGTGCTGAATGTGACAGCAGATATTGTGAGACATGCATTTTTTTGTTAAGAAGTGGGCAGGAAACATAATACAATTTCTCAGGAACCGATGGATGGTGATGACTTTTGGGCCCTATTTGCATGTGTGCCCTACCTATGAAAAATCTATCAAATTCATGGAATAAAACAGCTCTCTCCTAGACAGACTTCTTACATATGCATTATTTTCGTCAGATTTGAGAGATGGCAAAAGGGAGAAAAGAATTTCCACAACTAGACCTTTTTCATTGAATCTTTGTCAAGAGCAAATGAATAAATCAGCAACGATATTTTGCTCGAATAGGATTTTCCTAATATTGCACTACAGTGGGAGCACGCGTGGTTATCCTGAGTTCAGAGAACGGGACAAGCCTGCAAATCTTTCTGGTTAATGGCACCAGTGAGGGAAGGTCAGTGTGCATTCAAATTACCTGCAAGGGTGCCTGAGCAAAAAGTCTAATATTTTATACATACCAACTGACAAATACAAAAGGAAACTGAGACCGTGTATGTGAGTAAGCTAGCATTTCAGTCTATGTGTATTAGCACTGAACACTTGTCAGGTATTTACGTGGTTTATGTACTGTTAGGTACTGTAGGGATGTAATTATGTTACATTTCTTAGTCTGTCTACAGACTTTCACAGCAAACAAAGAGGCCCCAAAGGTTGTTTCATAAACTTTTGAACCCCTATTAAAGCAAAATATGTCCAATTATTATGGAGAAACAACAACATGCCACTGCCTCACTGGTGGACTGGGAAGCTTCACTTTGCTGGAAGTTCCCAGGACAGGAAAGAATTACCTTTCAATGCCCATTTAACAGTAAAATCACACCCCAAGATAACTAGAAATCAGTGTAAAGAACTCCCAGAAGCAAAGGAAAACAAATATAACCACCTGGAGAAAGAATACAAACAGTATCCTTATCTGAGACAGAAAAGTAATATGTAGAGCAGACAGATGCAGAAGTAGATACCATCCCAAAGAACAGAGTAAACTAAAGAGACGAGGAAGGCCTGGTAGCCCTGAAATGTGAGGCACCATCATGCTGTCAAAAAGGGGAGAAATCTGTTTGTCTGCATTAGCAAAGTTGTGTTTATGGTCACAAGAACTGATTAATCAAATTATAATTTATGTCCCCACCTGCTGGAGGGGACCATCCTTGGCAGGGAGGATCCTAAAACATGCAAAAATGTCTCCCAATATCAGTGCTTAGAGGGATTTGTCCGAGTGTTTTATATTTCCAGCTTCCCCCTCTACAGCACAGAGACTCCCTGGGGATAAAATCCAACCCAGCAAGCCAACACCCTGAAAAAGCAAAGGAGCATGAGGGTGTGTTGCATGCTTCCAGCAGGAGACAGTAACTCAAAATTAGGTAAAGATGCGATGTATTTAAGAAGCCATGCATACCAAACAGAGGGAGAAACAGGCTAGATTCAGAGGCATAAATCTCACCTAGCTACACCCCTAGCACTAATATAATCTGATCACCAACAGAGAGAGAGTCATAGTCTGTGACAAATTTCCAGGCCGAATGTCCTCATTGCAGAATGCCGAAACCCCTCGCCGGAGCACGCATGCAGGGAGCTGCACGCTGGGCCACCGAACGCACCAGCTCTGCCCCGCTCCTGCAGGAGTCACACCGCAGGTGGCCGCGCTTACGCCACTGGACATAGCGCAGCTATGCAGACACAGTCTTGGAACTGCATTAATTACATCACTGCCCCCCCTCCAATTTTGTCTGGTGAAGAGATTAAACAGCCCAGGATAAACAATTTCTAGCGAGTCAGTAAGTCATATAAAGGTGACTGCTATGCCAACAGATCTCTTTGTACTGTGACTACAGGAAACAAACCCTCTTACACTGCTAGTGAGAGAGGTCATTTCCCCCCCAAATCATAGCTCATGTATTTTCTGCAGTTGCAAACGTGCAATAGTGAACAATTTGCCCGCTGTGCTAATTCCCCCCCTTCCTGGCAGAATGCAGCAATGACCTCGGAGGTGAAGCCTTGCCCATTCCTCAGTTCCTTAACCAGCAAAGCAAAATCATCATCCCGGTTTCAATTAACACTTGTCCTCACGAAAGCAGCAGCCCCAAGTACCGGTAACAGTGGCTACCATATCATCCTTTCAAAGCTCTGCGCACAGTTCTAATCAAAGGCTGCAAAGATAACGATCAAGTGGATAGATAAGTAGTCCTACTGCTTGCAGTTACTACTGTAGGCTTATTGCCTTTAGCTATCACCTGTGAGGCAGATAAACAGCTCTTTGCACTTTCCTGCCTATTTTTAACCAGCTGGCATCTCTACCCTGCAACTGAATGATTCATTCTTTGAGTTAGGGACCATGCTGTGACCCATTTATATCGTTCTGCATTGCTCCTGCTGTACAGGGAGCCCCTGTGCAAGACTAAGGGTTCTGTACACTCTAACACACCAACAGTATTGCAACCCTATAAAGATTATATATATGTCCATTGTCTGGTGTATAAGTGCTTGGGACTGTGCTAGAAAAATGACCATATGTAATCTTTAGATATTTGCTATATTCAGTTTAATATCCTTTGAAGGATACGAACTGGGGACACATAAAAGGGAACAGAAGCAAAGTCTGAAGATATTTCCTCAACAGTCCAGTCCAGGCATTCGGTGTGTCAGGAGGTTTATGACCACTGAACCATTTGCGTGTCCCTTGAAATAGCTGTGAAAGCTATTGACACAAGAATGTTGTTTCCAGATGTGGGAAAGGCTAAGAGCACTCCCTTCATGCCAATCTTCACAAGTGGTTTATAGGATCTTTCCTTTATTGCTGCTGAAGCGTGCCCAGGTCATTACTACTGAACCCAGCAAATATGTCCAAGTCCCGTGCTGCATCATACTCATTCTTCAACAACTTTCGTATGAATGTCTAGTTACAGATAAGCTGTTCTTTGGCCAAGGGAGAAATGAACTTAAACATTTTTAGAGTAGTTCTGAAGCAGACTTCAGAACCCAAACAAGTGAAACCTGAAGTGTTGCTCGTATGTTCCTCACTGTGCCTTTCCTGAGCATTTCCAATTAATGTGAGTCCCAAGACTCCACAAAAAAGTACGTCCTTCAGCTTGCTCAGTGTACTGGAGGAGTAGGACTGTCTGCATGTGTTGTTGCTGGCACTCTTTGTGATAGCACACATCTCAGACTAGTAGAGAATCACGTTCCAACACAGAGGATGACAATGTACCACATTGTCAAGATGATGAGTATGGCTGAGAGAACATCCCTGAGAAGATTAGTTTGTTTATCAAAAATTAAAAGCACCAGTGTCCCATGTATTGCTTCAGGCATTCCTAGATCTGCAATATCCTGTTGACTCCTGAATCTTATAATGAAGAATATTTTTCAGTAAAAGCAACAGATTTTTATGAACCCTGCTAGTATAGCATGAAATACCATAGGTTCTCATACTTCATATATCTGAAACTTAACCTAAATTTCATCTTTAAATGGCATAAGCTTACCATTATCTAAAAGCATCATTTCTGGCACAGTATCATACCTGTGACAGCTGGTAAATTCTGAGCTACAGCATTCTTGGTTATCTCCACAGTTTGCAGCTGGAGGCTTTCACAGATAAAAATAAACACATATCCACTGACATCTGTGGTTTACAGAATCTCAAAAGTTGAGAGAGGCATATGCAGAATCTCAGTATAACTTTTAGGACCGTTCCTACAGCAACTCACTCTCTTCTAAGCTCAGACCTTCGAGCAGGGACTCAAGCCCCAGTCTCACATTCACAGATGAGCACCCAGACTCACAGCCACATAATCATTTTCTCTCTCTCTCTGATCAATGTTTTAAGTATGTCATACAAAGTAAAATAGTTTAAAGCTATCTCCTCTACAATCAATTTGAAGACCTGCACTGAATCAGGCAAAAGAGATGATCTGAACTTGAGATCCCTTGTGTACCACTGCGAGTAGCCCAACCACTAAAGAAGTATGAAAGGCAAAGTCATCGGGACCACTCCAAAAACACCTCTGATCTCACATGAGCTCATCTCCTCAATTCCAGTTCTTTGTTTCTGGTAAAAATGCCTGAACATATTTTCTCTGAACTGCTAACAAATCTGGAAAACGTAATTTTCAGGTCAATCTACAGCAATGGAAAGGAAAAAAAAAAAAAACCACCATCATGAGGGAAGTTGGAGCTTAGTTATCAAGTTCTACACTGCCCTACGGCTTCCTGCTGGGAGGAATTCTGTTAAAGACAGTGGACAAATCTTTTCCCCTGAACATAGAAACCAAATAATTCTGAATAAGAACTGATAATGTAACTGAATATTTATGCAATACTCCAATCAAGCTAACCAGTAACAGTCACAATCAGAAGATATATGCTGACACAAATTCTTTGAAAAAATGAACTGACCTTATCTGATAACTGAATCATATGAAGAATAATACTACTCTTTTTTTTTGTTGTTGTTATAATTCAAGCTTATAAAGGTCACTAAAAGTTCTAAAACTCTGATACATTTTACAATAAATTGAATTATAAGTGTGTTCTAAGTTGAACACACTTGAGTAGATAAAGCAGAAGAAATTTGCTGGGAAGGAATGAGTAGTAAGAATTTTACTTTGGCTGTTGATAGGAGATTTGGCACAAATGCTTTTAGCTTGGTGTAACTTTATCCTTAGTAACTGTTAATGACAACAATAGAGAAACAATATCTCGGAAAATGTCTTTTTCCTTTGAAAGGAAGGCATTTTAGAAGATTTGCTTTTAAATAATGCAAAAGTCTAGAGAAAAATTAACATCCTGGAATGTTCATGGTTACCACAATGTCACCACAGCTACATCAGAGTGTAATGGACTATAAACAGTTGAAAAAAGAGACAAAATTGGCTAAGTTCTTTCAGCAGATGTATAATGTACAGATTTTGAATGTATATGCTTCACGAAACAACAACATGTCAACAATTTGCTTTGCCCATATGCTAACCTTTCAGACTTGTTATGGGAGCTCCAACCATGAAAGAAAGCATTAATTTATCCTACTGGTGCAGAAGAATAACAATTTTTCAAGTTCCTTGTACAGCTATGGCTTCAATCACTTCCAATGAGACTGGATTTTTTAAATGGCAGTGCTGCTTTTCAAAGTAGTGCTTAGAAATATCCAAAATTTCCTAAGAGCTGTATGTAAAACAGTGATTAATGAACTAGGCTCCAAGTAGGACAAATATGAATATATTTAATCTTAATCCTTTCTTATCAAACTCTGTGCTTAGTGCACTCCAGCAGTCTTTATTAAGAAAACATAGGGTTTCAAATGCTTCCATAAGTAACATTTGTTGGTGTGTGTGACATGAAAGAATTATGAGAAGGAAGAGTTATTATTGCTGCTCTGGTAATTTCCTTTCCTACATTTAGCAGACTACCCCTTGGTTTTCCCACAAACTTAATTTTAACAGTTAGAGCATCCAACGAATAACTGTGTTGTCTCTCTAAAGTGAAAATTTATTCAATTTTATTATACTTTATGTAAATTTAATTCTCTGTTTTCTGAATTATACAGTTGCTTATTATGGTAGCAGCTCAGTTTTAATCTAGAAGCAAGAGAAGTAGGGTAGTGTAATTACGCATAACTGTGAATCCATTTCCTGTTGATACGTACAATACCTCAGCAAGCTTGGCCGTTTGAAAAATGGTCTGAATATCCTCTCAGTTTGCTTGTCCAAAGTTAATTTCCTAAGACTGTGCTCAGGCACCTGAGTGGAAATGCTTGATTTCCTAACCGGCTACGTATGCGGCTCTCCTTCCAAAACTGTTTTGTTCAGGAAAAATCAGGCCTTTCTAAGAGCATCCAAAACACGCAGCATCTGCCAAATGCTGAAAATATGTCTCAAGAGATATTAGCATATGGTGAGATTCACTTCAGTGGATTGTCAAATAAAGAAGTAATCCAATTTAAATAATACCCAACCACAAACTACTTCAAATCTGATAAATATGTGTTTTTGTTTATACAGCATTGAGTATTTGTTAAGGGATTAAACTTGAATGCCATAAAACAAAATCATTACTGAATTGTTACATGATTTTAGGATTCAACGCGACTTTGACTCTGTTGTCTTGAGCTTCTATTTATTGTTACTGGAAATAATACAGGCATCACACATAAGTGAAGTATGTATGGTTTAACCTGAGCAACTAGAAACCAAAAAAGCTGGGAAATTGGAAAAGCTCAAAGAAACTAAGGGTATAAACTATTTTACCTGTATGAGACAGTTTGGGATTTTTCTGTATATATAACTTCTGTAGGCAATCTTATCCTAAACGTTGGGGCTGTAAGCCTTTTCACTTAAAAGGAAATTCCTACATGACACAGATCTCACCGACAGGAAAAACTTCTAGATATTCAAGCTACACTTTTTGTTTTGAACATCTCATGGCTTGCAAAGAGTGGCATCCTGGTCATGTAAAGGTTTTGCTGTCCTCCCTGCGTGTCTGTTTGGGAACATCACACCTCTCTTATGTATTACCACATGCTGGCATTGTGTGAGGGGGCTACACACCAACTTTCTGGAAAAAAATACCTGATTCTTTATGAAATTCTACTAATTAAGATATTCAGTTGCCTTGTTTAACAATGCTAAATCAGCATCCCTCAAAAAGAAAAAACTGCACTAAACTTGACAGAGAATCTCCAATGCTGAGAAGATGATGAAAACTCCTACAGATCTCCTGGACAAGGGAGCTTAATAAAGGAGCAAGACATAAGCCAAGGCAGCAACCGAGGGCCAGAAAACCAGAGGACATTAATGCTACACCTCATGGAAAAGCACTTTTATGAATAGATACTTTTAAAATATACTAGTTACCTTAATGTTACATTTTCTTCTCTACACTTTGTTCAGCTACACCTTCCACAGGGCATTTTGCTGGGCTGGGAAGAGTGTGAGAGCTGATGGGGGAAAGGGGCCAAGCCATACCTTGTGGCTCTTGGATGATGCCCTCAAGCTAAGCCACCATGCTCCTGGCTGCCGTGGTTGCCCACTACCAAGCCTCCTTGGGAGAAGAGGCAACCAGCTTCCTGGTGGGCAGCATTTCACTGTATATTAACTAAAGACAATATGTGGTTTGATCCACTATTACATTTGTGGTTAAATTCAACAGGAAAAATATTTACTGGTCATTTGAGCTGCGTATATCCTGTGTGACACCTCCACTGCACCAGTGCAGGCTACTGGCATTACAGTTGGCAGAGACGGTGGAAAAGGAGGATGTCAGCTAGGAACTTCTGCACGGGGGATGCAGAAGCTAGTTGCATGTGTTTCTGGGGAAAGGCAATGACAGAAGTAATAGCTGAGACAGCAGAGACTGTCACTCAAGTGGCATAAAAAGTAAGTAAAGTGCATTGCACTTCATAGAAAACAGGAGTTAAGTTTGCTTCAGAAAGAATAGGAATAAGCAAAGTCACAACACTATGTTCAAAGACAAAAGCTAGAAATGGTAATTTTTCATGATGTTATTTATCCTGCTTCCATTCCAGTGCTGTGCTAATGTTACGTGCAGTAAATTATATCATATGTTTTTCAGCCTACTTGTGCCTGTAAGTGTCTCTAGTGATGAGATCTCCATTGCTTTCTATTGCAGACTGCTCCACAGGATGTATCAGCTCCCACAGCTGGAAAATATTTCCCTCCATCAGTCTACAATTTTCTTCCCTTGCTTTAAGTGTCATTCTATTACTCCCAATTACATTCTTCTCTTCAGAAGACCTTATAAAAACCTCTTTCATGTACTGTTTATTCTCCCAGAAATCGCACAGATTAGTGTGCTTACTGCTTTAGGATCCTACCAGTTCTTCTTACTGGGCATGACTTACCACAAAGACTGACTGGTCTTGTCACTGAAGCATGGTGCACATGCTGACTTTGTACTGGGATATCCATTTAGTGAAGAGTAAAATTATTTTTTTAAACCAAAAATTTGTACAATGGTGACTCTGGTGTGGACACCGTTAGGAGTAAAGCATACTTTTGCATGTTAGTAATATGTTGTACAAATTTACAGCATTATAATTATCCTTTTTAATCCCACTAGGAAGGTTTATTTGATACATAAAATAATTCTAACGGTGCCTCTACGAGTTGTATAAACATTATACCACTACCAACATATTTATGTTGGCATGCTAGCAGGATTGCCCCACTTTATTTGTAGTCCAAATGGCACATCTCACTCCAAACTGGCATGGCTCAGGCTTAGTGAAAAGCTGATCTTCCAGAATGCACTTCATTTAGGAGTCAGACTATAAACCTGTCACCTTCCTCGTGCTTTTGTGGAATAATGTCCTACTTTTGGCCCCTACCCTGGAAGAGGTTACTCTATATATCCACAAAGGCTGTGTAGTAACTTTGACTAAGTCCAGTCGTCAGCAAAACTTCACTGTTTTTGGAAACTGTGACAAGTTTGAACACAGCGTAGAATAAGAGTCTTTTGAAATAAAGTACTGTGTACTTTTAGGACTGGGAACAAAGCATAGTAACAAAGAGGATGTCAACTTGACAAAAGAATGTGTATGCACATTTGTTTTGCTTAAAGCTCACATTAAGCCTAGGCTGCCTTCTGTGCTCTATCCACGCACCCAATTCCTGAAGACAAGCCTTTTAACTTGTCAAATATTATTTACTTGCCAGTGCCTCCCGAGTCCTATTAAATCGCACAGCTTATTTGGGGCAAGCAGCTGATTATCTGCAGTATTCTTCAAATTTTGGAAAATGGTAATTATTAGAACTGCTTGCCCACATCTTGGCCTGCATCCAACTCAGCCCATGCCTGAGTCAGCTTTTTGTAATCCTATGGAAAATATAGGAATAAAGAAACAGATACAGATGGATGTGCAATATTCATCAAAAATTATACTCCCATAACCTTCAAGAAGACAGGCAATTAATTTTGAATTCCCATGCACCAGTCCTCCAAGCTTTTTAACCAGGACCATTTCTGCTTTAGGAATTCACAGCTGCACATTCACTATGGCTTTGGCTGTGAAGCTCCTACAAATGAAGACAGCATCAACCTACGGCCTACCATAAGTGCAGAGAGAAACGACATGGATTTCAATTCTTCATACTTAATCTGTTTGTTCAAACACCTAGGTAATGCTGAGGTAATTATTAAATCTTTTTCTATACTACCAGTGTATTGCCAACACTTCCAGATCCATCATAATACTGTGCAGGTGTGTGGACGGGCATGCACATGTGTTTAATTTTAATGACAGGCTTATTCAATTTGTAAAATAATTTCAAAACAGAGAGAATAAAGCAATTAAAAATACCAGGAAAGCTCATGCATTAAAAATACCGCGAACAAACAAGACACGGTATCAGATAAAGGACTCTGCAGAAACATGACATTTACAGCAGATGCTCAAACAACTGACAGGACCTGCCACCTTCTGAAGGTCAAACAAGTCCTGGTTTTGGCAGACCAACAAAGGGATGAACACCAGAGTCGAGATCACTCTATCATGGATTGTCTATGCCCTGCCCAGGTTTTTATGATGAAGGACCCAGGGAATCCAATCTGATTTTAGTAGACAGAATAGAATACAGGCGATTACTAGGACACGGTGTATGAGACTTCAGACCCAAGCAAGTGCTAAATACGTTAACATCTGTAAACACCACGCAGCAAATGAAACACATCTGTAGTATGCTCCTGAAAAAAATAAAGTTAAGCCAAATAGGCCACACTGTTATTTCACAAAGAAGATACATTCTTCATTATCTAAAATCTCTAAAAAGAGAGTCTGGTGCAGAACACAGTACAAATTCATGTAAACTTCCATTGGGAAGGAAGGGGAAACATTCAAGACAAGAAATGGCAGAAAATACCAAAACTACAATTCCTAAGCAAGAACAGAGCGAAGTGTTTTCAGCTACTTGCTGTAGCTTTGAGATCCAGAAGACAGCAATATTTTATTGACCATGTCAGGAGGCATCCGTATAGCCAGCATCACCAGCCCTATCAGCCAGAAGATCAGATGCCACCACAGCTGGAATTTTATTGTCTAAGTCAAGGAAACATAGATGACAGGACCTCTATCAGTAAGCAAGGCAAGATGTTTGATAGATCAAAGAAAAAGTGTGGTCTTTAAGGTATTTATTTCCAAAAATTACTGGTATTTTTAAAAAATGCCAATGATCTAAGCTATGATTTCTGTATTGCATGAAACAAGCACTTTACTGCAGTGTGAAAGATTTGAACCCACTCATTAAGATCACAAGAACAGCAAACCAAGCCACTGAGACCCATAGGAATTGCTAGTTAAGGCAGTGGCTGTTAACCTGCTGGCTATTGAGCCCTGAAAGATCAGACTGCTGTGCAGCATCTCTTGAAAGCTCCCTAAGAAAAAAGACCACTTTACTCAGTAGTGCAATCAAATTATGGAAAGTATCTATCAAGGCGTGCAATGCCACTAATTATCTAAACAAAGAAGAATAAAGCCATTAAGACCAGCAGGCGCAGCCAGCTGTCCTGGGCCTAAAAAAGCCCGCTTCTGTGCTCCACAGCAAGCACACTGGCTTCCAGGTCTTATGAAATCTGGAAGATGTGCCTTGTTTTTGGCTGGCTAGAAATGTAAATACTTCCAAAAACATTTCATAAGAGGAGTTAGGACAATGACTGCTGAGTGCTAAGAGCAGTGTTGTTAACTCCTCTGGTGCCTGTTACAGGCAGTGCCCACACCATGGGCTCCCGGCTTACCTGGCACACCCTTTGAAAGGAGTGAGGGCAGGAGGCGCAGGCCTCTGCAGGACAGCAGCATCGCTTCTGCTGTGGAAGTCAGCGAGTGTGTATGGGGCAGGAAACATCTGCAGGGCAGGGTGCAGTGGGTGGAAGAGAGAAGAAAGCAAAGGCTGATGACAAGAATCAGCGGTGAACGTGCTGCACAAGCACAGAATGGAAGAAGGACCCAGAGAAGCCCTGGCACAGTTTGCCATCAATCTATCAATAAATAAATACAACCTGTTTGGTCTAAAAGCCCTGCTTGGTAGGGGGGAAGGGAGACTGCTCACTGAAAGTTAAAGGTCTAGGGAGGTTTATCTTAAAAATAACCTGGGCTCCATCAGTCGCTTCCAAAAATAACCATGCAAAAAACATACCAAAAGAAGTCTTCCAGCAGAGAAAACTGTTTTTCACTCTACATAATATACCTGCCTAATTTTTTTTTGTGAAGCTTATAAAACATCTCACCAGCACTTCTCTTGTCTCCTATACTCCACAAAAATTCCATTACTATTCCTATCTTCTTGCCTTAAGATAATAAATAATAAGTTCATTGTCTACAATATTTATGGGTTTTCAAAGTTGCCAGTCACCTGCCATTTCCACGCAAAGTATAAACCCAAGCAAACTTGTCCTTGAGGGAGCTGTAGGGCAGAGCTGAGCTGGTGGTATTGACCATAGGCTGTTTGAACCCATACTTGCTCAGAGTTTATCACCAAAATGTTGCTCTTTCTCACCAAACAGCTCCATTAAAGCAGCGCCCGCACCTCGCACTCCTGTAGGCTCAGACTGCAGGCGAGCGAGGGCTGGTAACAGAGCCCGGTGGTTTGCATGCTCCAGAACAGCATTAATCATGCCTGCTGCTTGTGTCCACGCTTCTCCCCTCCATGGGGACATTGCATTTTAACAGCGTATGCAGAATAGGAGCAAAAAAGGAGATGAGGTCTGACAGAAAACATGGCAGGAAGTAAATGCTTGCAGTGCATAGGATGCTGTGTGTCAGATAAGGAAGGGGGAGAGAAGAGGCAAACACCACTGAATCAGGCTGTAGAGGGAAAGGAAAAGAAGGAACAGTGTGGAGGGATGAGTGGGAAGAGACCAACCCCACTTCTCAGCTCTTTCTCAGTCCCCTCCCAATCTCTTAGAAGAAGCTGTATTTCCTCTTCTAATTACTTTAGGCCTTACCCTATAACAACATTTAGGTACAGTAGAATCGAAGCAGCCTGATTTGAAATCAGGTAGAAGTTGAAAATCATACAATGAATCTTACAATGTCCCAAGTTGGAAAGGGCCCACAAGGATAGAGTCCAAATCCTGGCCCCACACAGGACTACCCAAAAATCAGACCGGCTCGGTGCCATGACCACTGCCCTGGGGAGCCTGGTCCAGGGCGCGACCACCCTCTCAGTGAAGAACCTTTTCCTAACACCCAGCCTGACCCTCCCCTGTCACAGCTCCATGCCGTTCCCTCGGGTCCTGTCGCTGTCACCAGAGAGCAGAGATCAGCGCCTGCCCCTCTGCTCCCCTCGTGAGGAAGCTGTAGACCAATTCAAGATGAAAGTTAACCAATGCTTTTCAGTTTCTACTCCTAATGGCAAAAATCCAGATTTGAAAACACCAGAGGAGCTGATTCGACAAGAGACGCCAAGACACAGGTATCCCATCAGGAATTAACACTTTGCTCCACTCCCTTCCCCAGAGTTTCCCTCTGCTCCTGGGCTAACACTCCCCCTACAAGGTGCACAGGAGTACAGCAGCCAGGGAGAGCTGGACGTGTTTTCTATCACAATCACCAGCCCAAAGAAACCGAGGGGGAACAGAAAACGAGGTATGGGCTTCAGGAAACGAGACTTTTAATACTTTTTTAAACATGCAGGAATTTCTGGCTCAGATACTTTCTTTAGCATTCTGCTTAGCAGACAAGCACAGATAACAATGGCAGTGGTATAGCTAGCATTATGCAGATGGAATAAAAATATAAAAGTGTCAATGACAACCTGAACACAAAAGAAAGTGAACATAAAGCCTTGGCACAGAAATTATTGCTTTAGCTACCGCTATTCTGCACAGTTTTTCATTTCTAATGTGATTTTTTTTTTTTCCCAGGGATTAGATTAGCCTCAGGATTGTTCCCACCACTTCCAGTATAAAAGTCTATTGAGACTTCCATGTAAAAAGTTAATTAAAAGTGGAATAAAATGACTACAGAGATCAAACAATGTCTATTTCCCAAGTTCATGCCAAGATCCATATACATGTAATGTTTCATGCAAACAATGTAAGTTATTTCATGTTCTTCTTTTCAATAAAAATGGTGCTGAAGAATAAAATGTTCCCATTATCCTTTAGTAAGAGATTTATTCAAAGTAAATCAGAAGTTAAAACAAGTTAAACACAAAAGGATTATTCTATCCATTGACATTGTGAGCATGGTATCTCAGTTCAGTCAGATGAGCTACTATACCAATAGTAAAAGCAATCCTTTTCGTTAAGCCCCTGCTCTAAAAAGTATGTCAATTTAAGGGATCATTCGTGCCTATTAAAGCTGAACAAAAAGCAGTGGGAGTTTAAAGTTAGTAGGATTCTTTAAATTTAAACAGGGGTTGGGTGCTTTCCTCACTGGGGATGATTTCCTGATGTGGGATTACATGCCCAGGTTTTGCAGATATTCAGGCACATGCCTGTTTTTTGTTTTTGTTGTTGTTGTCATTGTTGTTTTGCTAAGTGCATTGGTGAAAAATCAAGACATACTCACCATGAATACATTTTTCTGCAGGGCTGTATCTTATCATGATTTCTCAATGTAACAAACAAAAAAAAAATGTAAAAACCCATCACAAATCATACACTGTCATTTCTGCCCACATTTCTAAAGCCTGGAACTTAATATCAAGCTCCTAAGTATGGCTGTGACAAAGCAGCCCACCACCGTAGTGGGTTCCCACTGCCTGCACCGGCAACCTGCAGTGAGCATGGCTGCGTGCAAGTCCGGCATCATGCAATATCTATGTAAGACTCCAAAGATGGATACTGAAAGTCATACATTCATCATTTTAGTCTACTTTAAAAATAATTTTGTAACATTTCTTCTCATAAGACTCATAAAAATAAATATTCCTAACATAGAAATTTATGACTCAAGACAATGCCAATTTCAGAGTAACAGCACTTCGACATAAAAAGGCTGTGAAAGACCATCCAACACTTTGATATAAATGTACAATCTGGTCTGAAATTCCCAGATGTGTGGGCTACCATCCCTTCCTTGGAAGATTTTATTTGATGTGTGCTCATGCACACTTTAAAATAGGTGCATTAAAGTGCATCAAAGTCCTGAATGAGAAGAGGCTGCAATCCACACGCAGAGCCACACATATCACCAGATATCACCACCGTGGTGGCCTTCAACTTCAAAAAACTTTACTTATTTAATTTCACGTTTCTGCCCGAGTTTACTCTAACATTTAGAATTCCTAACTATTTATGGGTTCTTTGCAATTCATTGCCAGTCTCAGGAAGTTTTAGCCTTTTCTAGTATACTACAAAAAACAAGTAATTTGCTAGCTGATAAATGGTAGAGTAGTTCACATTTGTAACAATACAGGTGTTGATTTGACTGACTGACTTTTTCACAAAATCTTGGCTAAATGAACACAGAAAAGCCATTAAGGATTATAATTACAGCTACGCTGGACAGACTTAGTCAATCGTCACTTCTTTATATTGCTATTTAAGTTTACCAAAAAAAAAACACCCCGCCTTGGCAGTCTCCTAGCTCCCTATATGACTTACAATATCCCTAGTCCATTGTAATTTTTTCTTCCTCTGCCAATTCAAATCAGTACACTGATAATCCTCACGACATCCCACCGAGTAAAATGCTTTATACCTGACAAAGATCAAGGACAGAGAAAGAAATTTTAATTTAGCTGATGGGTTCAGCAGTCAGATTTTTGGCAGATGTGACACATTACCCATTTCTGCACTCCTATTTCTACCACCTCCAGACTTCTAAACAATTAATTTAAGCCAATCGTCCAAACCCATGGAGTACCATGGAGTAAGGCACAGCAGTCAACTCATCTACAAGACAGTATGATTAGCACTTAGAATGCAACTCTGTGAACCGGTATCATTACTTTAATGACATTTTATGTGCTAATTTTAAATATAACAGCTTCTTTTATCAAATTCTATCTACAGGATTTTGCTAAAGATTGCCTTTAACGTGACAATCTAAATTCAGTAAGATTACACATAAACAGAAATACTCATATTAACTACACAGTAAGAAGTAAGATTTGTGCTTTTTTTTTCCATTTTTTCTTCTTTATCAACTGGCTCATATCAAGAAAGAAATTGTGATATCAATAGTGACATAAAAGCCAAATAAACATGAAACCAAACCGTTTAAACATAAAACCACCTGTAAAGCAATGCTCACAGTTCAAGTCCACATTTTCCCTAGGAAAGGACTACACAGTTAATTCCAGGTATGAGGCACTGCACTTAAAACTGAAGCAATAAAATCCCAGGGTGAAATACTTCATTGCTTTAGCTGGCCTCAGAAATGCCCCCAATAGAGCACATCATCTGACCTGTTACTGAGGTTTTATGAAACAACAGATACTTTCTTCCTTTCTTTCTTCAATATTGTGCAGGGAAAGTAGTTTGATTTCTGTAAAAGATGTTTTTTTAATTGGAGTTTATCAACAATTTATCCAGGAATTTTATCATGAACTTATCAAGGGAAAGCTGCTCTGGATGAACTAATTCTTAGGTGGACATCTACACGAAGCGCAGCCCAGGATCATTTCCAGCTCTGGCAGGAGCAAGTTCAGTTACTCCAGGCTCAGTTCACTACAACCTGGTGGCCAGCACTGGCCGGGCTCCGCTCGTCACTGGGCACTTTCCTGCTGTCAGATAGGGTGGCTGGGAATAGTCGGTGAGGGAGAAACGATCCTGCAGCAATTACAGGGGTCCTGAACTACACTGAAAGAGAAGAGCCCATGCAGAAGGAAGTGTGGCTCCACAGTGACCCACGGCACAACTGGACTGATGCATTTTATGCCATTTGGAGGTTTTATTTATGATTTTTTAATGTATGCAGCCACATAAGCCCAAGCAAGAGATCAAGCTTATGGCTTAGTAGGACTAGAAATGTAACTGCCATCCAGAAGCACTGTGTTTCCCCCTGTGACTGGTGACATTACCCTCCCCAGTGGGCGTATTTTCTATTACAGCTATCTGAAGCACTCACTAGAAAGGGCAGAAATTCTCAAGGCTGCAGGGACAAACTGACACTCTGAAAGCAGGTGATTTCTGTTGCTGAGAATGTTTTTAGGAAAAAAATGCTATTTTAAAACTTTCCTTCTATAGCTACCAGAGATAACTATATCTCTGACTTCCCTCTGGTCTCTTCAAATACACTCCTCATTAGCCTGCCTTCATCTCTGACATCTAGTTATCACCTCTCCCCAGGAACCAGAGCATGAAGCAGGGAGGGAGACTGCCCCAATTCCCCAGGCTGGCTTTTAAAGGCAGCTCCCCAGTTAATCATGCTAACTGCTATTCACACCAGACCAACACAGTCATAAAATCAAATTTTAGTAACTTGCTGTGAGGCAGCTTTCAAAAAAATGGTATTCATAGACCTGCAATATTAGATCTTTCTTTAACTGGACCAAATATGTCTATCATACTTCTCCTCTCCTTTTCATCTACAGCAACCTTCTCAGCAAGCAGCACCCACGAGTGTAGCCTGACTGCAGATGCAGTGAGCTGGTGTGTATGCCAGTGTGCAAGCTGGCTGTGAATTTATAAATTTGGCAGATAGCAGCACGGGGAGGGCCCGAGCCATGCTGCCCTTCTGAGCAACTGGCACCAAGAGTTTGGGAGGTAGCAAGAAGCGGAGGAACGTGATTTCATTGTCTTCAGATGAGAAGTGTTCACTCCTCACATCACCCAAGGCAAAGCTCTGTCCTTGTCCTGGGGTACCACGCATTAAGAGTCAATCTGCTGATTTCTCTACTGGCATTTTACAAAGCTATTAAGTTTAAAGCTGCCACTTGCTTTGACTGTGGGGTACAACTAAATGTTCCATGGTTAATTGAAAAAGCAGTCTGAGGTTTATTTGGAATAATAATAATAAACAAAAAACTAAAAAACAAAAACCACAGAAAGCATACAGCTATCCACACAGTTACAGCCTCTTCCTGCTTTTTTCTGCTTCCTTTTCTCCTTCAGCAGTTTAAACCCCAACCCTCCACCCCCAGCCTCTGTAACTACAGATTCAGCCTTTTCACGTGTTCTAAGGTTTCAGACGGCATACTGTACAAACATCAGCCACCTTCCCTGTCCCCCAGGCACAGGGCTTGGGGACACCCAACTTTGCCCCCACCAGGGAGGTGGCCACGCTCTAGACTTGCTCCCGAGCCTGATGGACGGGCTGTGAACAGACACTTTGCCAAAGGCCACACCAATCCTCCAGCCTCAGGCAGCATTAGATCTTCAAAGGGATACCCCTGCCCCTCCGAGCGCTGACTGCCCCCCAGACGCGCCCGATGTGCCCCCACTCCTGGTCCTGGCTCTCGTGGGTACCGCGCTCCCTGCCTCTGGCACGATGAGGTGTGTCACCTCTCATCCGTGCCCAGCGCTTTCGTCCCCTGCTTGGACAAACGTCTGGCAGAGATGGGCGCTGGGATGACAGCCAGCTGGCGTGGGCCCAACTCGGATAAACTGGAAATGTCGGCCAGCACAGGGAAGCACTGGGAAGAATATCCGAATACAACATCTGTTCTCTATTGCACATCCTCCCAGATTGCCACTGATCTTGAAACGTTATTAGGCTTCCCTTTGGTCCCAGATTACTCCAGCGAACAGATGTGTCAGCAACCCTCAAAGGCAGAAGGGCTCAGTTGCGTGGGACTATTGCCCATTTTATCAAGGAAAAAGGCTGATAACTCAGCAGAAGAGGGGCCAACCTTGCAAGAAATAGGTCAGTCAGGATAATAATGGGATGATAAAACTAGTAACAAAAGGAAGAATGGCTAGAGAGAACAAGTGAATATTTATCTAGCACAAAAAGCAGATTTGGGAAACAAACTAAGATTCCTAAAGATGGGAATAGAAGAAATTGTGTCTGCATCTGAACTACAAAACTGTACGGTAGACAGTAGATGCCAGGATGAGTCATGTAATGGGAAAAATTCAAGCTGATAATAAAAAATATTGGGGTGGGAAAAAAAGCATGATTAGATAATTAAAATGAGTAATGAGGACTCTTGTTGGAAAGAGCAATTTGGTAAAAGGAAACATGAGCAAGAACAGGTTAAAGGACAACACGCCATCAAGAAATGATGTTAGTAGTTTATGAACCACTCATAGTTCACTGACATGGAAGAAAGTGGACGTAGATGGTGATGCACAGAAACCATAAACTATCAGTTGTAGAACTGCTATAAGAAGCAAAAGGACTCAAGAAAAAGTCTGTGATTAGCAGAATCAAAATAAAGAAACAACCAACCAAACCTCTCTGCACTATTTTAGGAAAAGAATCGGGATTGCCACATTCATCACTAAGTCTAATGGAGAAAAAATACAGTATTTCTGTTCTATAGTTGAGAAAATGCTGAACGACATACAGTATGTCATGCTGATGATAGCAGCGTGTTTCTAATCCAACAATAACTTAGAATGATGTTAAACAATGTGAGCAAGTTTGGCAGTTCCATATCAGCGGGTCTGGATGACTTCAATTCAACAGCTAGCCAAAAAGCTTTCTGGATCATTAATATTGACTTTCAGTAACATTTCTGTAAGAATGTCAGTTTTCCATTACTAAACATTTTTTAAAATCAAGATCAATATTTATCTCCAGGCTGCTCAAGTTTAAATAGGATTAATTCTTTCATTCAGGGAAATGGGAGGCTTGTACTACACAAGTCATACTACAGAATCACAGCAGATGATTTTTTTTTTTTTTTTAAGCCTTTGGCTTACTGAAAGGCAACCACAGCAGTGATAAACAGCAACATTAACTGGAATCGTGTCTTCAGTTCCAGGGAGACACAAGGGGAACAACCCATGAAAGGAAATGGAAAGGCGCACAGAGGTACCCATGGCTGCTGAACTGCAGAGCTGTGAAAGCCACGGTGCAGCGCAGGAGCTGCCGGCGGCCCCAGCACAGACGCTAAAGCTGAGGACGTTACCTGAAGGCGAGGCACGAGCCCCGGAGCACTGTGCAGCAGCTCGGCCATGCTGCGGCGTGCCGGGGAGCAGCACGGAGGCGCAGCCAGCCCCTGCTAAGAGCCAGGCTGACAGACGGACAGATGGAGAGGGGAGATGGTCAGGAAGAGGAGACCCCCAGCCGTGGTGCTTCAGGCAGGTCAACCCCACGCCAAGCTGTGGTGCCGGCCAGCTGGAAGCCATTTGAGAGCCCCATGAAGCAGCACCGTGGCTCGGTGTCACCGTGACTGCAGCTCGGCAAGGCTGGAGACTGTCCCTGGGGTGGCCCACCGTCCTGAGCCCTGCCTGGAGGAGCAGGAGAGGTGCTGGTGGCCCCTCCCAGCCCCAGGGCAACGAGGCACCATGCCGGCACTACACAGAGGAACCGCTTGTACTTTCAGGCTGGAGACGAGACGGGTCAAGTTTCTTATGAGGTGCCACAGGAGTGGATGAGCTGTGTGTAAAAGGTGAGATTTGGCCAGAGAGGTGTTGGAGTTATCACAGCAGATGTACCGAATGTCTGCACAAAAGGGAGACGCATCTCAGTGTTGGAATGCATGGACCACTTGGTCAGCCAAGAACAGACAAATGAGCAAAGACACTAATTAGTAGTAGGGGCACAAAGAGTACCACAGAAGGAGGCTCTCCAAAAACCCCCAGAAACCCCTATAAAATTCCAAACTAATTATAGGAGAAAATCCATCCTAAGGTGTTCCCTTTTACAGACAGGACCTTTACAATCGCAACAAGCCATTCCTGCACTTTCACAGAAGGCAGACACATGATGAAGAAATGGGCACTGTGCTTTCCTATGTGCCACCCTTGCATCGGCATAAGCAGACGCGGGGCTATGCCAGCTGGCTGTGGCATACAAACGGCTGTGTGCGTAATTCTCGTGCAATCCATGGGAATCAATAAAGAACGAATTGCCACTGTCTTTCCCTGTGAACCTGCAAATAAGGGAAAGAGCCACGACAACAGCCAGAGACGAAGCCCAAAGGAGGGAGGACAGCTGGAAGAAGCCGCTTGGAAATGACTGTGCTAATGGGGTGGCACAACCAGCAGCGTGCGCAGGAGCCTGTTTGTCTTCTAAGTTGAACAGCCGCTGTTACAACCGTTTCGAGGCGCAGCTTCTCGAGAGACCACAGCAGAACAACTCTGTGTTTCCCCCCCTGAGTTTCTCAGCCGTTCCAATTTCTAACAGAATCAAGTTGCATGACGGCATCCAGCTCCAGGCATGCGCAGCAAAGATGCACAGGAGAGGTACGTACAAAGGCTGCGCATTAAAGCTTGACACACAGCTATTTCTGTTTCAGGGAATTTATTTCTGTAGGTGGTAGAAGTTTCCTGGTGTTCTTCAGAATATCACACAATATACACTACACTTCTGCTTTTCTTAACTGCAAAAAATAAACAATCCATGTCACCTCCCCAGTCTGCAGTAGCTGCTTGTCGTGCCTTGAAGTCGAAAACGAAAGCCTGGAGTTTGAAACATGGGTACTGCATCCTGGGATGGGAGATGGCAGATGAGAAGTACAAAGGGGCAAGAACACAAATTGCATTGCCCGCAAGGTCGCTCACTGGCATTCCCCAAACACGTACAATTGGCACACAGTCAACTGGCAAATACCTAATTGGTATGCTACGGCACCTTTTCCTTTCTTTTTTCTTCTCTCTCTCTCTCCTCATGTTCTCAATTGCAGAATTGAGATGCAGGCGCAAAAGATTGGGTGAGACAACGGGAAAACAGAACAGACAGCAAAATACACCTGAACTGTACCCTGTAATAGCTTCATTTGCCTGTTACCTGGGGAGATCTGAACTGTTTCGTGTGCAGAGGCTGTTAAACGGGAAAATTATTTATTGGAAAGTTAACACAGTGTGGTTAGAAGCATTTTACATGGGCTGGCTGGGTAGGCAAGAACCTGTGCTTACCAGAAGAGAAGTTGTGTCCATTGAACCAAACAGCCAGCAGAAACCCTGGTGGTTTCAGCAGGTGACAGTGAAGAGGCTAACCACTGCCCGCCACCCCGCCCCGCTCACAGCAGCTCTGAGGATGCTCTCAGACGCAAGAAGAGCTCAAACGAAGGCAGAGAAGGAAGCACTCACCTCCACACCCTCCACAGCTAAAGCCTGTGCACCTGCGGTAACCCGATGAAGTCGCACTCACAGGCCATCATGCAGACCTGTGGAAACCGATGGTTCCTTTTCTTTCAAAGGCTCTCTGATCAGAAGGGGTACAATCACAACTAAGAGTCAATATGATCATTTTAACCTTCAGAATCACCACTCAACTGAACAAATGCAGGCTGACCTGTGGCAGAGCAGAGCAATTACTCCAGCTTTCATGCGAGATGGATGTGGCTGATTCATTTTCCACGAGACTGTAAAGACCAAGAGACTTCATCACAAGCCCACCGGCTCGGCTGAGTGTGATGCAGCACAAAAAGAGATCGGATACACCATCGCATAACGCTGTGCCTACACCTTTTGTTTGCCTATGTATCATCTTGCTAAAGAAAGATAAGGTTGCATTACTTAGAATCAAGAGTATAAATAGCCAAACACACCCACTTACAACAGCCCAAGGAAACAATTTTCCTCAAGTTTAACTCTTTCCTGCCAACTTGATTTTAAATAACTCCTTTTCTTTGTTTTATAAGCAACTATTGTAATACGCTGTCCCTTATGAAGGCCGGATAGAAAAAAGAAAGAGGAAGAGCACAGAAGTCCTCTCCTCTCAAAACCCTGCAGCTGCCACGCTGCCCATGGGCGGCGATGCTGCCTGCAGCCCGTGTCCCCTTGCACCAGCCCTGCCTGCCCTGCCCCGTGCAGTCACCGCCCGGAGCTCAGCTCAGGAGGCAGGCTCGCACGCCGCAGCGGTGCTGCATTGCTGCCTCCCGTCCTCCAGCCTCTAAAAGTGCAGGCTCGGATCAGGATCACAAATTCGTGGTTTGCAGCTCTCGCTAGGAAATTGGAGGAAGCGATGAATCTTCTCTTGGATCTGACTTTACTAGAACGTGTTTATAAAACTGCCAACATAAAACAGCTGTTTGGTAAAGTGTAATATTCCCATAACATATTCTGATGGGATCGTCTGTTTTATGTGGAGATGTTGTACGTACTCGGAAACATAAATTACACACATTTGGAAACTTCCAAGTGAAGTTTCATAGAAAATCTAGATTAGAGCTGGGCTAATGCCACATTTGAGCACTCAAAGCAAACAAAAAAAGTTAAAAAGCAGGGGGGTGGAGGGTGTCTTGAATTTAAATAAATCAGATATTGCTGCAAAATAATGCGCTAATAATACAAATAATAAATCTCGGTTTGGGTCAACCTGAAACATTACCTCCAATCCAAAATGAAATGTACCCTTTTATTTTCAAGTTATTTAATCCTTAAAACATTCTTTCTCTAAGGAAAACTCATTTTTTAAAGTAAAGAGCTTCAAAATATTTTGAAACAAAAGAGTAAAGATTTAATTTTGAAAATGCTGAAACAAGACACTGTGACATCTGGGGAAATCATCTTTCTTTTTCAGTCAAAACTACTGGCAATAATCATCCTTGAAAATGCAAATACTTCTGATTCCTATCAAACTCTACTTCTCAGCAAATTTATGACTTGTCAAAAAAAGAGTTTTCCCAGCTTTATTCATGAATTCTGTGGTAATTATCACTTTTTCACCTGATATGAGAGAGAATGTGTGACTAATCAAGCCAGTGGGAATTAGAAGAGGTACAAAGCAGCTTGTATAACTCTTCTAATTATTCCAGTGAATTGTAAATGGTATTAGAGCATCACTTTCATTAGCAGCAATATAATCCCTCCACCCAAACCTAAGTGAAACAAAGAACACATGACAGATGAACTGCCAGAGAACAAAATACCTTGTTTTTCACAAACAAACATAAGGTCATAGCCTGCAACCCCATTAAAAATCTGACAGTCAGCGCAATATCCTAATCAATGATAATCTGGGTGATGAGCTGGGTGACAGGCGGTTTAATTTTGCCATCTTTGTCTGTTTTCAAGCAATCTGACATCAAATATTTAAATGCTATAGTGGGCTAACTTGGTATTTTCCAATGTCTGTAGTTATACCCAGTTGGCTAATTTGAAACAACTGCCACTAATATGTGCATCAGAGGCGTTGTTCTCCATAAATGCCAAGTATCGGTGATGTTCAATAAAATAAGCTGCAAGCACTTGGCACTTTTGCAAAGGTGTAAGAATTGGCTGATTAACACTTTCAGGGAGGGGATATTTTATACCCAGCAAGAAGGGCATTTGCTAACTCCGAAAGGTGCAGAAGCACTACTAAGTTTTCTAGGCTCCTTAGAAAACACTTTCACTTCTGTAGATTCATCATTGCTGCAAAGGAAAACTAACTAATAGCTACAATTCTTAAACTAAAAGAAAATACACTGTATTTAATAAATACAGTTATAAAACATACACGTTCTTTTTTTCATACCTCTTCTTTTCACTGGGTTTAAGTTTATTACAGTTTTGGCATTATTTCTACTCATCAGTACAGTCATGGTCAGAAACATCCACGCCGTAGATAGCTCTGCATTAACAATGACAAGCCAGGTGACACCTTCAAGTATCGGATTCTGTGACTCCTGTGTTGACCCACCCACAACAGGGGAAGATATCCAACTGCTGTTCCAGTAATAATCATAAGATAGTTCTAATGGTCTTTGACTGTTCCATCTGTCTGTGGATGCTAAGAGGCCAAGGAGACAATTTCCCACCCAGGAACACATGCATCAAAAAGTTCTGGTTGTTAGGGTACATCAGTTACTACTACTCTTTTTTTTTCTGATGCAGAACACTTGCGTTTGTCCTCTCTTGAGATTATCGTGTGTTAATAAAATATGTCACAGTGAAAACTATAACTGTCTAACCACGACTTAAGCCTCCAACACTTAAAGAATCTAGAGAGTGACAAGGTTGAAAAAGCATCTGTAAAACTAAGTCCCCCTTTCCACTGAAATAGCTCAGAATTTAACAGAACCATAAAATGACAGCAACGCAGATACTATTTCCAAAGAAAGTAGTTGAGGAATTCCATAATTCAGCATATTACTTAATCATACCAAAGTCAGTGAGATGAACGCAAGCCTAAAGTTAAGTTTTATGCTCCTAAATGCTACCCTGAATTAGAGGGGAGGTCTAAATTCTGTATATAAATATTAACTGTAATATACTACAGCAAAATTCTTCCAAAAATATTACATAGAATACCCCTATCCTTCATTATGCAAATATATACTCAGAAATACTTTGCAGGAATTCTTAAACTGGCAAGGACACAATTTCCATTCTACCTTATCCTAGACAGCTGAATGTTGGCAGCTAAATTCCCATATAACACTTATGAAGAAAAACAACAATGCACTTTAAACCTTTGAGGGATGCAGTTTGCATCTGCCATGTTCTATAAAGACAAACACCTACTGAAACCACATTTGTTTTTATTGCACCACAGAATATGAAATACCAGCAATAAGATTCAAAACAGCCTAAGGGATCGATTCAACAGCAACATTGGGTACGTACTTTGAGATTCTATAATGGCTTTTAGGTCTCCAGATTCCCATAATGTGCCCCTAAAAATCCTGGCTCAACTGTCACCTATCTCTGAAGGCGTAACACACTCCATAGAGAGAGCAAACCATAACTTCCATGTCAAGAGAGATCCTGTAACACCTGAAAGAGCTGCTAATTAAAAATAGCAGTTACCTAAACCTTAAACGTGGTATGGATCTATAACGGTATATTTATTAGACCAAATGGAAGTCCAAATTATTTTACAAAGAAGGGAGAGATGCCTCAAGTTACTCTGTCAAGTGCAAATTTAGACATGGGCTGCATTTTTAGAAGTGGTAAAAACCCAAAAGCTGTTAAAATGAACTTATTAATTAAACACAGTATAGAATATGGAAGAAGTTTCATCACTGCCATTTCTTTATCACTAGAACTTCTAAAGACTTCCACTAAAAGAGACTTGAGACTTAAAGCCAGAGCACAGTCTCAAGGTTTATAGTCCTTGCAAATAAGCTTCCTCTCTGGAAGCAAACCTTTGGAGAAGCCTGAATCATTGAAAAATTATGAATAATCACATACAGGACACACACAAAAAAGAAATAAATAATGAAACCATATCACTGTTTAAAATGAGGATAGGCAACCGCTTGTTTTTGCATTCACTAAACCATCAGTCGCAAATAAGAGCAAAAAAAGAAATCCTAAGATATGCAACATATCCAGGCCTCCTGATGTTTTGAAAAAGAGAGAAGTGTGAAACTTGAGGTCTTCTGAGCAGAAGGTTTTGAAAACCTGAATTCACTAAAATTACAGTACAACTCCTACTGTTTCTTGCAAAAGAAATTTGCTTCAAGAAAGTGGGAAAAGCTAAAACCACAGAATATTTGCAAGTTAAAGTATAACTTGCAGAAGCCCCTAGTTGGAACTTTTACTTCAAACTAAATACTTTTGCCAAATCTTGCCCTGATCTACAGGCATTAGTGTTTTTCACAGATTCACAGAATTATAGGGGTTGGAAGGGACCTCCAGAGATCATCGGGTCCAACACCCCTGCCACAGCAGGTTCCCTAGAGGAACCTTTTTTCTACTACAGGACCCTGAAGATGTAGCAGTGCCTGAGCTATTGCAGTCAGACTGGATGCGCGTACCTAGACATGGGAAGAGGATTCCTGGGGGCTGACAAATACAACGCTTGCCCTATGCCAGACACTGGTCTGGTTCTCAGCACATGCTTCTGTAACAGCAACTCGAGAGTGTAACGGGTGTCATAAAATAAGTTTTTCAAGGTTCTTTCACTGTAGTTTGATTCACTTGGGGCTGATTTTGCATTTAATAAGTTTGATATCTCTCAGGATGCTCAGAAACACATAAGAGTTAGTATGCATGTGCACCCTTTTGCGTGTATTTGTGTTTATATCCATCCACATGTCTGTGCAACAAGTGCACGTTCACTGTTTTAATATTCACATAAATATGGTACATGGGTTTTCAACAAATACACAAGATGGTCATAGTAATGTGTAAGCATAATGCTGCAAAGCCACAGAAAAGACAAAGGCAGAATGCATAATGAAGAACTTCTTTTTTCTGCCAGTAATTACATTTGCATGAGAACAACTTCAACCACTATCATTTATCATTTCTGGCAATGGAAATCTACGGTTATATGGTTACGTATTCTATCAAATTGAGAACCCTACTGCAGCATTAGAAATGTTTGTTTTGGCTTATTAGAATATCCTTGGGAAGTCTTCAAGAAATATTAAAACATACAGCTACAACTCTTGCAGTACTTCATAATTTACCAAGCACAGAAGACTGACAGGCAATAACGATGCAACTGGCTGCCAGCCTAATCTCCGTAATGACCTGCATTTCATAGCTGTTAACACAGTCATCAGAGTCATACCATCAACATCATTCTAAAGAAACAAAATGTGAATGACAGCAAAATGCTTCTTTTGAAAAACGTCAAAATTTATTCTTTAATAACAACATTGTCAATACTCATTTTAATGTGATTTTTTTTTCCAATGAGTTCTACTATTTCTGTTAAGATGCAAGCTGCAGCAGTTTTTTCACAGGGGTGCGTTTGTTCAAATACTTACACAGTCACTTTCAGAATCAAACCCTACAAGACTGAAAAATGGCCACAAAGTTCAGGTAAAACTATTCGTCTCAAAATCAACTTTTGAAAGAATTAACACTACTTTGGGTGGCTAATTTTTGGGGGTTAGCTCTTGCTAATACACAGAAGATAATTAAAACATAGACATATGAAGTAAAACTTGTTAAGAATTGATTATAAACCAGCTATGAAACTGAATGTGATCTTGTTTCAAATCTTTCATCTAAACCTTTGAAACGTTTAACTTCTTTGTAAGGCTGGGAAGTATTTAAACCCGATTAGAATTGCACCTGAAAGCCTTATATGCAGCAGTCCTCCACCTGTTGCATAGTAGAAATTCCTGTGTTAAAAGCTGTTAATAGTTTTTACTGAAAAGTAAAATATTATAATTTAAAATTTTATAGTTTAATAATTTCCTTCAAAATGACTGCAGTATTTAATGTGCACCCAAGCACTATTTGTGCATGCACAGAAACATTTTAAGAAACTATTTTTTTTAAGTCCTAGCAAACTTGAGAATCACAGAAGTAGAAAGGTCTTCCAGCATCGAGCCCTATGCCAAGATCTAGCTAGTAGAAAGACTGACCCACTTAGTTCTTCACCTACCATGTTGTTCATTCTGAAGTTAAATTCAAAGGTAAAAATGAGGGGTCACAGAGTGAGTTTTTCAAGATTCTTTCATTGTTCTTGGGACTGATTTTGCCTTTAACAGGTTTATATGTCTCAGGATGCTCGGAAACACACAATTCCTTTCCTAGTAGTCTGTATCAAATTACACCTGTACCCAGCTTCGTAATTCTCTTTTACCCTTGGTATGTACACCCAGCAAGACTGGGAGGCTATGAAAAATCTCTCAGAGTCCATGCTTTCTGGACAGTCCGACTTGCCAGCCATCTTTCAACCAAAATTATTCTATGACTCTCTCCCCACCTCACTGCATGTTTTTAAAGTAACAGCAGAAAGGTCACTGTCACCTTGAAATAAAATACAAAAGCGTGCGTTAACTTGACATGCTTCCTGTCTTTCAGATATTACAAAAATATGGTTGATGTTTCCCACTCTGTATGACTCCTTGCAGAATCCTATTTTTCAACACTGAGAAACAAAACTATTTCAGTGAATAACCGGTGATTAATCATGATCAACTGTCACACCTAATTTAACTCCAATTCTATGAAAAGGCTTTCTATACAATCCAAGGTGAGAATTTACATTTTAATGGGCAGATGAAGAAAGTGCAATAGCATATCCAGCTTCCATCAGTTCTTTCCACTAAGAAAGTAATTTTGCAGGTTTTAAACTATTAAGCAGCTCCTGCTTTTTATGAAGTAACTTACAAAACCACACAAAATACAAATATATTCAGCAGTATTTTTCAATTCCTGTCATTTATTTCTATTTTTTGAAATCAATACCAGTATTTACAGTACTACCTTTAATGTTTTAAGTAAAAGGCTGCATCGTTGTGAAGAATTTATCAGATGTATTTCCCCTCTGTATATTACAGATCGGACTGTATAAAAAAACTGAGCTTACTTCAAAACTAGTAAAAAAGAAAGACCTTTGTACCTTTGAAGAAACAGCTTGCTGCACATTGTGAATGTATTAAAAAGAAGAAGAAGAAGAAGAAGAAGAAGAAGAAGAAGAAGAAGAAGAAGAAGAAGAAGAAGAAGAAGACTGGACAAACTGGCAGAGGCAATCCTGGCACCACAACAAAGTGATAAGGAAAAAAGGAAAAGAATCGCACTTTGGCACTAGTCTGTTAAACTGATATGGCCGTGCACACATCCTTTTAGAAATGTTAAATGTACTAACATGGTGTAAATTAATGCAGTGTATCTTTCCTATCATCCCAATTTCCAGTTATGTTGCTTAAAAAGATTATTGCAGCAATTTGGTAGTTGTAGCTACTATTCAACTCTTGGCTTAAGTATACTACACAATTCCCAGTGTTGGCATTGGATATGAACCATGCACTACTGAGCAGAGAATTAGGAGGCAGCAAATAAATGAAATAAGCAGTTTAAAGTTTTGGGGTGGCACAAATATAACTGTATACATCCCTCAGGAAAGTAAAGCTATTCCCAATTACCTGACTGCTTAATAGAACTGTACGCTTATATCACAATTTGACCAAAAGCACTGCAAATCCATACTAGCGTTTAATGATGCATTTAGGAAAATAACATTGTATTAACAGTTTGAAATATGACTTTGGCTCTATCCTTGTGGAATAAGATATGGCTTGAAATGTTGTTCTCCTGAATGATATATGCCAGAATGGTACTTTGAAATTTATACATGAAAAATGAATTGTTTCACGTATGTGAGAAAATTACATTATTTTATATTGTGTGACATGTGGATACTGAATGGCTATTTACAACTGGAACAAGGCTTTAATTCCTGAAACAATGGATGCATCTTCCGCAAATAATATATCAAGTGAAAAGAAGCAACTTAAAGGAGATCAAAATCAAATTCAATGGCAAATAAGTGAGAATTACAAGTGCAGAAGTCTCACATTCAAGTCCTGAGGTGAAATCGTGGCATCCCAGGTCAGATGCAAACTATCACTAAGCATGGTCACACTTCCTTCCTCATCTTTATAAGGTTCTAAGAAAAAAAAAGTGCAAGAAGGACAAGCATAATATTATTTTTGCAACATCCTGCCCTATGGTTGTATCCATATGTTTGTCCATAATATCTGTAGAGAGAATAAGAGAGGAGACTGGAAAGCAGCTCAGAGTATATGGAAACTCCTGAGGATGAAATGAGGATGTGGCCTGACCACAGCTATTAATCATGTTTCCCTCGTATTTTGTCCAATGCACAAGACTTCACAATTTACACATGCAAATAGGACCTGCTCCCTAACTCAAGGTTATTTTGAGAAGAGAGAAAATGCCTATAGAGGAGTAAGGAGTATGTGGTCCACACAGAAGCTACCATCTTTTAACTTCTTTAATATATAACTGTGTTTGCCTTAAGTAACAAATACCAACCAGTTTTATACTACAAAAATAGTATCTGCTAATTTGAGATCATCTGCAGCGCAACCTAGAAAAAAAATGCTGGCATCTGTAAATGCTGGCACCTACACAAAAAAATCAAAGACGTTTCCTATTTTAAATTAATTACTGCCATGGCATTACTTTAGGATTTGGGAAATCAGTTACGAGAAGCATTTTACTCTGAAGAGGTTCCCTTGAGTAACAAAGGAACATATAATACTTTTTAAAAAATCCTTAAAAGAAATAAACAGAGAAGATCTCAGATGCAGAAAGAAGAAACTGAAACAGAATCACCAAGTCCCAAAGCTCAAAAAAAACCAGCAGCTCTCTGTAAGAAAACTGACTTCGAGTAATAAAATGTGCAGCAGTAAGTGATGTTTGGCAGGCCTTTGGGCACATAACGACATGGTAGTAAAAGTACTTCCAGGTAAATCAGAAGATTCTCGTCCATCATTGGAATGGAATATTCCATAGTTCTCCCAATTGTTCCTCTCTCGAAACAAAGTGCTATAATTCTCTGTTATTATGGAAATGAAAAATAAACATTCACAAAGTCAAAACCCCAATGACTCTCTCACCATTCTCTACTCTTACCCTTTTTTTATTTTTCTCATAACTAAGAACACCAGTTAAAAACAAGAACAAAATGAAGAACATATTAGAGCATGGAACACTGAGTAAAATTAATTTTTATCGAGGGATCTGTAAAATCATGTCTGAAGAGAAAATACATTCAACTCAATGGAACATCAGGAGTGTGGCTGTGGATCCATCCCAGAAAATGAAGTTACTGATTTTCTATAATGGAAGAGATTCAGTCAAAAGTGTATGACTTCAGCCCAAAAAACTGTCACAACAGAAGGATGAACACTAGGTATAACTTCAGTGAGTAAAGGGATGACTAACAATTCTCCCTGGTAGCCCAAACTACTGCCTTGTAAAAAAACTATCAATCTGAAATACAGCTATCTAGAAGTGCTGAAAGATGTTCCAAATAAAAATAGATGAAAAAGTATAACTACTAAGGTTTGAAGATTGACAGTTTAAGAGTTCAGTCAGAAAGGTACTTGATTTCTATAGAGTAAAAAAATACATTTATATATATATTTATATGTATATATAAATATTTTACACCAGCTAGGCAGCAGAGGTATGAATGGCATGCATTTTGTTTCACAGTATCCTTCACTCCCAAAAATACTGTACTACCATTGTACTATGACGACTTGAGAAATGGTTGAAACAAGCCATTATTTGCCTGAATATAAAACCAAAAATTAAATTATCATAGAACCATTGAATATCCTGAGTTGGAAGGGACCTACATGGATCATTGAGTTCAACTCCTGGTCTCACACAGGACCACCCAAAAATCAGACCCTATGTCTGAGAGCATTGTCCTAACACTTCTTGAACTCCAACAGGTTTGGTGCCGTGACCACTGCCCTGGTGGGTCTGTTCCAGTGCCCGACCACCCTCTCAGTGAAGAACCTTTTCCTAAGATCCAACCTGACCCTCCCCTGTCACAGCTCCATGCCGTTCCCTCGGGTCCTGTTGCTGTCACCAGAGAGCAGAGATCAGCGCCTGCCCCTCCGCTCCCCTCGTGAGGAAGCTGCAGGCCGCCATGAGGCCTCCCCTCAGTCTCCTCTGCTCCGGGCTGAACAAACCAAGGGACCTCAGCCGCTCCTCATACATCTTGTCCTCTAGACCCTTCACCATTTTTGTTGCTCTCCTTTGGACACTCTCTAAGAGTTTTATGTCCTTCTTATAAATACTGTGGCCCCAAAACTGCACACAACACTTGAGGTGAGGCCGCACCAGCACAGAGCATAGTGGGACAATCCCTTCCGTCAACCAGCTAGCCATGCCCAGTGTATGGCTGGCCCTTTGGGCTGCCAGGGCACACTGCTGGCTCATATTCAACTTGCCATCGACCAGAACCCCCAGATCCCTTTCTGAGGGGCTGCTCTCCAGCCTCTTGTCCCCCAGTCTGTACGTATAGCCAGAGTTACTCTATCCCAGGTGCAGAATCCGGCACTTGCTCTTATTAAACTTCACATGACTGGTGATTGCCCAGCCCTCTAATCAGTCAAGATCTCTCTGCAAGGCCTCTTTACCCTTGAGGGAGTCAAAAGCTGCTCTTAATTTAGTATCATCTGCAAACTTACTTAGTATGCATTCCGGCCCTGCATCCAGATCCTTTATGAAAACGTTAAAGAGAACTGACCCTAAAATGGAGCGCTGGGGAACCCCACTAGTGACTGGCCACCAGCCTGGTGTAACCCCATATACTGTAGCCTTTTTAGCATGACCTGTCAGCCAACTGTTCACCCTCTGTATTATACTTTTATCTAGCTGTATGCTGGATGTTTTGTCCGGAAGGATACTGTGAGAAACAGTATTGAAAGCTTTGCTGAAATCCAAAAATAATAAGTAAATAAAGTTAAGGCCAACATTTCTCAAGCAGGTAACATTTTAACTAAGTTTCTAAAACAGCCAAGTAGCACAAGTTTCCAGTCAAAAACTGCACAAAAAGGATCTTACAAAACCAAGGCATCCAAAAAAAAAACCACCCAGAAGAGCCAGGCAGAAGGTCGTGCCTCAAACTATGGCACTGCTTATACTTACTTGTCAAGAATTACCTGGCTGACAGATACCTGTCACATCAGCAAAAAAAGTGTTTTAAAGCACTATAAGCTATTGTTAGAAATAAACTTGCTGACCCTTGATCAATGTAACCATGTATTAACAACTTGTTAAAATATCCACTAATAATTTATTAACCTTAATAAATTACAGCGTGATATAGCAGTGACCTTTAATAATGTGACATGTTAGAGAACAGAGAGGCATTAAAAGACAAAGGACAGCAGATCACTTAAAGAATTAAGACTACTGAATACTATATAAAACCCAATACATTTCTCCAGCTAAGGCTGTATGATGAATCATCATGTCTACATTATACTGCTACCTGCAGCATTACAGCTGGAAATGATCTAGGGATCATCCAAGGAAAAAGTCAGTCAATTACCACCTCTCAAAAATCCAAGCTATTATTTTTGACCTATACTGAACGCAATAGATTTAATAGGAGTAGCTGAAATGTTCTCCCAGCGTTAACCATCAGGCAGCTGCTCAATCCCCAGTCCATCTCCATTGCAGATAACAATATGACTCTCCAGCCAAACCACTACCAAAGGTCAGGTACATTTCAGGTGAGAACCACTGACCTGAATCTCACCCAGCCCCTCTGTCCTCTGGAAAGGTCACTGCTCTTTCTCCTCTTTCAGTCAGGCCACCTTACACCACCAGACTCTGATCACAACTTCCACCACAGGATCTTGCAGGAGTATGTTTCGGATGCTTTAAGTCCATGGCTTTCTGCACATTTCCAGACCCATAACTTTTGGTCAACTTTCTGAGACATATGTCTCAGGAAAACAGTTTTGCTTAAACTCCTGTCATTTGGCTTCCAGTATGAAACTAGCTCCCCTGATGTAGCTTTCCTTCTGTCGACAGAAGATCTTTCATGTTTATTTGTTGTGATTTTATATGATGCTTGAGCATCTCATTAAGAGGACGTATACAAAGTGATTACACCAACATCCTTAGCTACCTCCTCACAGGTCGTCTCCCAAAGGTCTCTTGTCCTTTTTCTATGTTTTTTGTAATGCTGCAAGAACTGTTTCTTTGCTATATTTTCCAGCTACGTCTTGCGCTGCTGCAGTTTAAGGAGAATTTCTTCTTCCTCTTTCTGCACCAAGATTATCTTTTCTATTTGATACTTCAGTCTCACAAATGTTTCACAGCTTGTCCTGTCACTCAGTCCTGAGTTTCCCACCATGGCTGTCAGCATATATGTGCACTGGCATATATACTTGCCACGTGATCAAGTCATTACAGAAAAACTTGAGCTTCTTTTTAGATACGAGCTTTCATCCCAGCAAGCTTCCACCCACCTTTCTCACACGCCATCCCACTGCAAGTTTCTACACCCAGCTACAGATTCCTGAGTTTCAGGTGAGACAGCTGGCTTGGACCAACTGTGCTCCTCAGCCCATGTCCTCTTTAGACCTATTTCTAAGCTTCACCAGCCAGTATATGGGGGGGCGGAGCAGGGCCAGCTGAGCTTGTCTCTCCCCTTCCACCCCTTCATTACGATGACAGCTTTGGCAAAGAGTGATACGGATGCTAAGTGTTGACAGGCACATAAAGAGACAGATTAATTTAAATAACAATGCAGGAAAACAAACTACTGACCATATAAATATTGAATTACTTCAGCCCTTTTTGTTCGTCTCACATGGACTACTGTCTTTGCTTGAAAAGCAGTAACGTTTAAATCATGGAGATTTCTAGTATAGTAAGGTACCATTCCATGAGCAACCAAATTTAACAAGGTTCTGATTTCATTGTCAGGTTTCTTGCTAAAATCATTCCCCCAGAAAATTAAATCCTGAAACAAACCTAGAATTCCTAACCATGAAAACAAATAGCACCTGCAGTCAATAGGTACTTCTATCTAAGCCATCAAAGCAAGTCTTTGTATTGGAGATGACCAACCTATCTGGGTGTACTCCTGCATAAGTAAAATCATCACAAGGAGGACAGGCACCCCAGGGTAAGCACTACATATGTTGGAGGACTGGGGAAAGTGGGAACACTCCAGTGGCTTCCCAGGAGTCCTGCTGCACTAGTGCAGAGGGGGCTTGGGCAGCACAGAGAGCTTGTTCCCAAGGCAACCCTGTGACCCCCATCTCATTACACCACTGCTTCCTCATTTCCTCCCCAAAACAGGGATGGAGATTAGCAGTGCTTGTACCATGCTGCCCATCTAATACGGTAGCTGATCTACCCAATCAGACCCTTGACAGCTTTTCTTTACTAAAAGGCTTCAGCATGATCTCTTTCTTCTATCTGGGGCTTGAATGCAGTAGGGATTCGGGTGTCCAGCATTTGCACCTATGACTTTGGTTATACAAACCTTGTTTGAGAAACTACACAGAATGCTTTCAAAATCCAGCTCTGAACTAGTAAGATCAGAAAGAGAGAAACAGAGTTGGATGTACTCATTGGCACAGATACTGTGAAAGAAGCAGTTGAAGAGGAGGCCAAGAACAAAACCTTAATGTAGTTCACAATTCAAGGAGGTGGCATTAGATGAGCAAATGCTCCAGTAATATGCTGAATCCATTAGTAACTCCAAATCAGACAGACAGTCCCTGTGGATTCATGTCACAAAACCTACATTTACAGGAAGACTATTCCCCTTTGCAGGAGAGGCTTACCACGAATAAAAATCCTTGTAATGAAAACCAGCAGAGAGAATAAATTACCATAAATTCTTTGTATTTCAGCTGCACAGATAATAACATGGGCAGGAGCTTCATATTCTGCATGAGAACATTCCTGAATATCCTGATGACACCCTCATCACAAATGAGGATGAAGAAGCTTTAATCTGACCATGTTTTCTCTTTCACTCACACAAGCTGTGTTAGTTATTCTTCCTATTTAAGACAAGGTTGATTTTGAAATAGTGGGTCTGATTTTATTCATCTTAACATCTAAACAAAAAAACCTTGACAGTGCATATGTGTTCCTCCCCCTCACCCCCGCACTTTTTCAGGAAAGGCTTTGAGACTGTTTATTATACATGACTGAATTTTATGGATATATAATTTAGATATCCACTTTATAAAATATGTAGCAGATATATTTTCTAGAATATCCTCTTGAAGAAGGAGCATTAACTATCATCGTCCAAGTCTTTAAGATGTTTATGGAGTGAATGTAACTTTATTCATCTTTTGCTACATACTGTAAACTATTTTACCTGTTTTATATTTATTATTCAGACTGAAACAACAGTGGTTATTTCTTTATTCTCCAAACTTCAGATCACAAATAAAAGTCAGGAGTTTGAGACTGACTATTTGAGTGTCCTGATACGCTCTATATTACTGTATTTTTTTAAAACTATGCATCAATCTATATATTAAAGATTCATCTGCACAGATCAAATACTGATCCTTCTGCATACAGGTATGCAACAATGCAAATGTGACAGGTTGCAGAGAATAGTACTGTTCTAGATTGTAGATTTACCTTACTCTCTTAAGGAAATTAAAATTTAGAATTATTCCTGCCTATATTGTGCTTTTTTTCATTGTTATTACTTGGGATTTGAATTATTGTATTACCTTTAATCTCTGCTTTCAGTAGTATAATAGCCTTTGTATGCATGTGTCTACATATGTGTATGCTTATAGACAAACATATGTATACACACATATACATATGCATCCTCATTTTTTTAATGATTTGCAGATGCTTTAATATTTTAAGCTAAGCTAAGCTACTTCAACTCAAAATACTTTTAACTCAGTTAAACCATGCAGATCTCTAAATCTAGATTCAGTTTCAGAAGTTACTGCAGCTTTGCAAAGCTGACCTTTTTCACTTCATTCAGCTCATGCAAAGAATTTTTCCAATGTCACTAGTCATTACATCATTAAGTTTCAGTGGAATCATATAGAGATTTTCCATCTGAGTTTGTAAACTGTGACAATGTCAGTTGGTGTGATGTCCTCAGCTCTGTACTCAACATTTACCTATATTTTTCAATCCTAAAGTTTGTTCCTGAACAATAATTCTTTAGTATATCCTTTTGCTGTTCACTATCATTTTTTGACATCATCAAATATTCTGTCTCAATCTGTTAAGGCATAAGCTCCAGATATAGCAGTAGATATCTCAAAAGACAAGTGGTGTAGATATACAACACATTAGATGAGAAGACATTTTTTTGCCGTCAAAGCAACACGATGAGCTTCATTCAAATTACTGTTTTTCTTCTTTCTTCACAACCAGTCACAGCGAACATCAAGTCCTAATATCCAAGCGGGAAAAGTAAATCATATTCTGATTCTCAAACTAGGGCATAATGTTAAATCTCTATCAACAACTGAAAACATAGTTATTGATCAGCTTGAAAAATAAGCAGAAAACTGTATTGATAGATTAAAAGAAGATCTGAAAATTCTTTCAGCTAACTATAAATCACTCAACTGAAAATATGTTTCAAATGTTATCAAGCTTACCTCTCCTTTGGTATGTGTACACAAAAAAGTCACCGTGGGACCAGGGGATTAGGGAAAAAAAGAGTGCAAGCTTCTGCACCCGTGTGCTCAGGCTGTGGTAAACTCTGCTAGCAGTTCAATGGTGACTGTGGGCTCTGGTCAAGTCCCTCAGTGCAAAACTCTTTGGTGAGGGGAAAAAAAAGGAAAAAAGAAAAGCCCTGATAAAACTAGAATTTATATTTAAAGCAGCTCAAACGAAAAGATGTTCCCGAGCCTTCAAGAAAACTTCAGAATCTAACACATGATCATGAATATCACTGGCCTACGAAAACCTTTTCCACCACTCAGAGCTATATTTCTCCTCTTCGCTGTCTACCTTGCCCTATTCTTTATCTCCAAACCAAAACAAAGGAGTCTTTTTTCCCAGTATCAGCCCTCTGCTATTTCCTTTTTATGCTACATGGATAGTACGCTCGCTGTGAAAAGATCAGAGGAAATTGCATTTACTTCATTGCTGTATGACTAATTATGATAAGTGGAGAGGGAGCTCATTACAGTAATTTTTGGCTCCAGAGAAATCGCCGAGAAACACTCAAAGCAGAGAAACTTCTCAAGCAGTGAATGAGCATGAGTGGAAACACGGCAGTGCTGAGTGGTACCTTCTGTAGGACAGCACAATGGGAATTAACTGACCCATTTCTTCCTGGACAGCTATCCATCATCTTTCAGCAGTGTGAAGACCAATTCTGACCAAGGTCAGAACTGCAACAAGTAAGAGTTCACACACAAAAAAGACCAGATAATTTTATTCACAATGGGTATTTAGCTAATGGGCTCCAAACTTTCACTAAACACAAAATTACCTGAAGTCAAAACCACCAAGTGTTGCTATACTTTTCCTCTTTACACACCTCACTTCTAAAAAAAAATCTTTCTTCTTGACATAACCAACTAAAAAATTCTCTGTTTTAAAAGTAAGTGTAGCTGAAAGAAGAATCTGTCAAATTAACTTCAAAGTTACCTATACACACTTGGTGTCCCATGGATACACTTCAGTCACCTTTTTGCTCCCCAGGGCATCACTTGAACTACTGACAAACCGAACCATTGCTTCTGCACACTGTCCTGGAGTTCTCAAACTGACATTTGTACAACCACAACATGCAAACCACTTCAAAATGCTGCATAGCCCTTCCAGCTAGTGCTGGAATCAAGAAGATCCAACCTCTCCTGCTGTCCTATGACAGAAATCAGAAAAGGTTTGGAAGTTGGTTTCCTAAACTGTGGGGGAACCATGAAAAAGAAATAGCTTGGATTCACTTCTTACTGCCTTTGTGACCTCTTCTGTCTACCCACTTATTTGCAAAAGTACAGGTGTTTCTTTTGACAGCCAGAAAAAAACAAACAAACAAACAAACAAACAAAAAAAAACAAAAAAAAAAACCACAAGACAAGAAAAGAAAAAAAACAGAATACAACAAAACAAACAGCAGTGGAAAGCAACACAGCAGATCTGAAATGCGCATTTGAAGTCAAACTGACTTGGCTAGAACTGTTAAGTACCATTTGACTTATGGCCAAATTGAGAGGCATATCTGATTTCTTGAAGACAGCAGCAAAGCCCAGTACTGAGTATATCACTTCCCAGCCCAACCAGTCCAAGCTCTCAGCCTGTGTAAACTGTGAGGATGTGAATCCCACAAAGAATAAGGACAGATAACCCATGTTTTTGTAGGGACTAAGTGAAAAGAGGCTGTAGATTTGCTGTTACACTGGACAAAGGAGATCTCCACACTGTGTTACTGCCAGAGGTGCAAGGAAGAGAAGTCAGCCTTACCCCCGGGGCTAAAGTTACTATCTCAATGCAGCTGTCAGCCAACACAGAGCAGCTGCTATGCAATATTACATAGCATATACGCTTAAAAGGTGAATCTCAGATTTGCATTTGCAGGATCTCCTGCTGCTGGTGTTTTGCTGGCCTCACCTGAACCACCCTGACATAGACCACAACAGAAGTGTAGGAGAGGGAACTGCATTCTTCTACAGAGAGAGCTCAAAAGATTCCTGAAGTGTAACCTAACTTCCACTTGCTTCTGCTGGCACTTGGAAGGGCTCCCTGCTGCCTTGGGAGCTCCGTAAGGTCACGTAGAAGTGGCAGCCAGGCACTTTTATCACAGTGTTACACAGCTCTAGAATGACAATGGAGACAAGATGCAGCCAGACAGTCTTCTGGACTGCTAAACATCCCAAGGAACTCCTCAGCAAATTCCATCTTTCTCTCTTACCAAATTCACACTTCTCTGCAATGCTTTAAAACTGATAAAATAAAACTTAACATGGAATTACTTTTTTTTCTCTATCCCTTCTCATTCTTTGAGAAAATAGCAATGATTTTTGACATTTACATCCGTTTCCTTTTGAAGCATGCAATTTCTTTTTATTTCCATTTTTGGGGGGGTCTGGTGAAAAAGAACCACTCCTACTACTTATTTACACAGCTTGTCATGTTTTCTCTCAATTACTAACTGGATTTAGCTCAGTGGAACAAGAACTGCGATAATTTATGCTTAGGTTCAACAAAATGGACTCCCAACCCACAGGTGCTGCCACAACATCAAAATATTTTTGGTCTACAGAAATTTATGTACATGTACACAAGCATATTACTGAAAAAAAAAAAAAACCATCTCCCTGTTGGTGGAAAACTTAAAATACTCAAAAGCTGCTGTGGGAGAAGACAGTGATATATTAACTTAAGCCTCACAATGTGGTAGGCAATTTCGTCTTTGTTATTAATGTCTGGCTTGTGATATGGAGAACAACATGCCCACAATACCTGTGCAAAGCTGCGCTGGTCTCTGACAGACCACAACACATGCTTGATGTCCAAAAAAGAAATCTAGGTGTCAGAAATGGTTTCTGCCAGGGTTTCAGGGCTGTCAAATTCTAGTTCATTAAAAGTGTAAATGTTTCCTTGAGAAGTGTTGGGGATTTAAGCTGTATTTTATTGGTGACATTTACCAATACACTATGGTAATTCAGTCACTTGAATAGCTAGTATTTCTTTGCTAAACATCTTTCTCTATTCAACAGAGAAGCTAAGGCAGAGTAAGCATGGTAAATGATACATTATTGCCAGTAACATTTTTACCCCACAAAATTATGCCTAGTCTTTTTAATCAGTCCAATCTCGAGTAACTTTTCTGCCACAACATACTTGCAGGAAAGCCTCCTTTTCTACTGAAGACACCATTCCCAACAGCACTAATAAAATTGCAGATAAGCAGGATAAGGGATGGGATATAGAAGTTGCAATGGAGACTGATGTAACTGCCCCTCTCTCTGTAATCACAGCTTTCTGAATGTCTTCCCTTGGGCTGAAGCTTTCTTTTGGCCTTTGCCCAGGGCTGAATATGTTGAAGCTTGAGTCTTACTAGGCTCCTAAGTATCTGAGGAATGATATTCTACAGCAGCCCTCCAAAAGAAGAACGGAGACAAAAAAGACAAGCATCTTTAAAACAGCACTTCACACACTCACATGAACGAGGGCAACACCAGACGCAGAAAGTAACACGAGATGCAGAAGGTGGTAACACGAGACACTGAAGGTCCCAGCCATTTATATTCCTAATAATTCTGAAAATTTGAATATAAAACTTGTACTTTCTTCTGAAGTTAATAATCAGATTTTCACTTGAGGAAAAAAAAACAGTTATTAAAGAGTTTCCTTTTGCTTACAGCTTGCATGAACTTGGCACTTCTGGATAGTCTTCTGCTGGCACAGCTCCCAGGATGCAGGGCAGGAGAGCCTCGCACCCACCAGTTCCGCTGTACTTTTAGTTGTTGGGAGGGGTGGTGTAACCTCCACTGACAGAAAAAACTCACCCTCATACGTGCTGTGCCTACAACCGGACTTTCCAGCTGCAGAAGCATGTCAACATCGCCACGACAGTGGAGACTCTGAAACGCAGACAGGGCACAACTCCCTGGAGTCACATTGGGAGACAGATTAAGCCAAAAAAAAATTCAGAAATCTGCCTAAAAATGCAGGTATGCTCTTATCCCTATTCCACAGGGAATCTTGGATTTATCAAATTCCAAAACTAAGTATTCATGAAGCATATTAAAGCATATCCTTCCCTGTTGCACCTAGGAACATGAAGAATTAGAGCCTGTTTCCACCTGAGGCCTCACCTTGCATTATGCTCCTAAAATTTCTAGATGAGTACTACTAAATAATTGTAGACTTTAAATTTATGGGGGTAAAACATTTACATAAAGTGATCAGTTTTTAATCCCTACTGCTTGATCCTTAGCAGGGCCCCACCACAAAGCAAAGGCCTGCAATGAGTACTATTTCTTTCCTCCTACCCCATGCCACCCTTCTCCATTCCATGTTTTCTTGGACTTCACCTTTATTCATGTAATTCTGAAGATACCCTTCATTCAAAATCATAACAACTCCTGTAGGCACCAGACAAGTTCAGAGCTAACTTGGTTGTGAAGGAAGGCCCAGTGTTCTCATGAGAATGCAAGGATGGGTATATGTTTTTGCATGTTGGCACCATTTTCAGTGTCTATCCCACTGTACCTAGCATGGGCTCCTGCTTAGCACTCTGCTCCAGTCCACCTCAGGCTTTCTGTGCAATGCTGGGACACTCATCTGTATTTGATCTAACAGAAACCAGATGCTTGGGTGTTTCTGAGTCTCTGCCCTCTGATATCTGCTGGAACTGTTTGAAACAACGATGACACTGAAGATAAACTCATGAAACATTTGCAATGCACTTCTATCATACAGCAATGTCGAAAACACCCATGAGTATGGGGTTCCACTATTTACAGCTCAAATGGGTTGCCTGCATTCTATTACAACTGGATCCATTTATCAATAAACTACTTTTCTGAGTAACCTCAATTCATCATTAGTATTTGGATAGCCAACAAGCTACCACATAATAATCTTTTTTTTTTTTTCCCTCAGAATATTTTTGTTAGGAGAGAAGTTCTGCCATCCCCATCATTCTGGTAGGGGCAAGGCACAAAGTCAATGACACTTGCTGAACTCCTGCAAGAAGTTCAGCAAAAAATAGCTAAGAACTTGTGTAATTGACCCAATTCCTGCAAATCCAAACATGCTGGGAAAAACACTCAAACAATCTCTACCTCTTAGATGTGCAACAGACATCACAGCTGTCATATCAGACTCAGCTACTAATATCTGATAGATATCAGATAGCTAATGGCCACTTATAATCTCTTTATCTAATTGCTTGGGGCTTTCTTTTCACACCTTACAGGCATCTACATGCAATTATGTCAGCTTATCTAAAAGAGAGATAATGTCTCCCCCGAGCTCCTGGCACACATGTCCCCACACCGTCAGGCCAGCAGTGGTGCTACTAATATAAGTACTACATACATGATTTGGGAAGTATTTTTATGTTTGTCTTTTCTGTCAGAGTTTCACACAGATTAGTTAGTATGCTGCCGTATTTTACATCATCCTGAATAATTAATAAACAGTTTGGCATTTCTTGAATATATTAGCGGTGAAGAAATATTGCTTGAACTTGTGAACTGCCATCAGCTTGCTGAAGAAGAGAAAACCTTTTTTCTCCCTTCTTCTTATACGTTCAAAGAATTCTTTTGAACAAAAAGACAATATTGCAGACAACTAATACTCATTAAATGTAATAAATCCGCTTCTTTTGTTCTACACATATGCAGCACTAGAAATCCTAAACAGCGATTACAGAAGGAACATCTTAAAAATTAATCTCTTCCCCTTTCCTTCAGTGATCATAATGCAGAGACTTACCCTTTCAAAGCATCTTTAAAACAATCCTGGCTAAAGGCACTCTTAAGTGCAAATAAAAAAAGATAGGATGGGTGAAAAAGCTAGAAGGGAAATAATCATGCAGCCTGCTCTGCTCTGTCATAGTCTCTACCAACTTCAGCAATCATTGCCCCACTGATGCAGAAAAAGGAGCAAGGAGGCACAGCTTTTACCCGAGACTGCCATTGCCAGCTGGGGGACATAGGCAGGGCACACGGCCACTCTGCCTACATTTTTTTTATCTGACAACTGCAAACGCTAAAAGAGACATCAACAATGAAGCTTTCCTTAGAGTTGTCTATGGGTCTCCCTCATGAAGCACGTGCTGATAACAGCCCTCACTGAGGGTGGGCTGCGCTGCTGGAGTTGGCCCTGAAGTTCCCACATGCGAGCAGAAAAGAGTTTCCAAATTTTGCTTCCACTCTTATTCTTTCAACAGAGTTTGTTTACTACGTTAGAATAAATACAGAAGTTACTTCTAGAAATACAGTGGAACAAAATTTGAAATGGGGAAAACCTGTATAAACATGTTGAACATGAAAAACCTCAAAGCACATTTCCAAAACCCCAGTTGAATGCACAAAGCTACCAAATATACACTTACTGCCAATTTATAGAACTTGTGAGCACATTTAGGAGTTTTCTGAATATTCAGAATTAACCCTACAACAACAGGGAACCAACCTATGTTCAAAAGTCCTTAGAGGTATTGTTACTTGTGATTTTTACCTCATTCAGTGCAAGCTGTTGACTCATTTCTATTACTGTAAACTCGCATTTTTATAAGCCACTTAACGACAACAAGAGATCGCACAGTTCAGATTGCTATTAAAAATAGTGTACAGGGTGGTAATTTGCTGTCACAACTAGGGTATCCTGATTCTTTGGAACACTGAAAAGTTTGTAAAAAGGTACTACTTAGCCCCAAGTCCTTAACATCAGTTTCATTTTATGCTTTTAAAATGTTTCTGGGTTTGTTCTCCTTGTGCACAAAGCAAATTATAACTCAGATCCAGTTTGCTACCTTCAGAGTTCATCCTTTGATGCTTTAGGCCACTAGCCAATTTTTAGATAACTGATCATCTTGTAAATTGGAGTGTACCATCCTGCCTTTTAGGTTTGCTTTATCTCACTGTATTGGAAACATATTGGGAGCATAAAAATCTATGTCTGCAGAAATGATCTGAATGTGCAGTAGGTGATAAATTACCTTGAAGATACACTATAAAGCTCTGATGGGTGAAATGCAGACGACTCAGCTCCTCACACTGCATGCTGTACAACAGCAGCTGGCGTCTTTATCAGAGTGCTCTCATTCTGTTTCCATTATAATATCCAGAATAACTTCACTGATCTGAGTACATTTAAAAATGCCTTCCTGCCTCTAACAAGAGACACTTTTCTGTAAGCAACTTCATGCAGTAGACAGATTAAGTAACACGGCTTCCTAAATGACCTGTTCTTGGGGCTAATAAAGGAAAAAACAAACTTGTCCACTCATAAATCAATGACAGCCAAGGCTTTGTAATGCACTGCTTGAAAGGCAATTTTTAAACTATAAAGTGGCTAATTTAGCTGTAAACCTGACTGGCTTACATATTTCAGCAACTTTTCACTATTGTATTACACTGTTATGCTTAACATAATTACTGTAAATTGTACAATTTCGATTTACCACATATATTCAATTTAAGTGATCACCACTGACTCTTTGGTACACACAGCATCCCACTCAGCACCCAAGGTACTACAGAAGTAAATTTTGTGGGAAAAAAAAAACACAAACAAACAGTATTTCTCCACTGCACAAGGAAACATTCTACAATTCCAGCAGCTGTACAAAGAGCAGATTTGTGGTTGCACTCACAACTTCAGACATAGCATTCCTTATATTTCATTGGTCCACATATAAGCTACCATTCTGTTTCAGCCCAATACTTCTCATAGGGGGGCCTACAAAGATGGCTACTACCTCAGATTCGTAGTATGGTTTTTGGCTTACCTTGCTGTTTTGGGAGGGGAAAGAAATAAAAAATTTAAAGAACATATACAAATTAAAAAAAACTCTTCTCAGTGCAGGTCTTAGCAGCTACTATGGTAGGGAAGACATCTTTTATCTTCAGAACTGCTTAACCACTTTTACATCAACATTGCTTAAAATATATACAAATATTATCTCCAAATGCATATCAATAATCACAACTAAAAAGAGACCAAACCAGCAATAGTTCATCTCAAAGGTAAAAACATCAGAGGTTTAAGTGTGAAGGAAAACAGGTAACAACAGCACAAACTCCCATTCACATTTTAACTACAAAAACAAAAACAAACTTGTAACTGAAAAGTAGTATAGAAACAACACACTGAGCAAAAAAACAGAAATGTTTTTTTGTTTCTTAACCAGATAGACTAGATCTAAATTCAGTCATGTCTCAGCATGTATGAGGCAACAGTCTTGCACAGCATCCTTCTTAAAAATTGCATCATCAAATAAAATAATACTTCTCATCCCTGGTTACTTATTAATAGACACAAATATGGAGCTTCACCTAAGCTTGGTAACATGGTATTTCATTACTGAAAATGTACTGAGCTCCAAAACAAAGACTCACAATACTGAGGTACTGAAAAGAGTGGTGCACATCAAGGGAACTAATCTCATAGTGTTTTAAATTTCCTGTATGAAGAATTATTGTGCACTTTTGCCACATATTTTTCCCTAAGCAGGAGGAGTTGATACAATGGAAATATGGAAGAAGACTTTATGCACAGCAAGCTCAGCGGATACAGTGGCCGTTGTACCCAAAGGGGCAACACAGCATGGAAGGGGTGCATGGGCCGGTGGCAGTGGGGAAGGAGGACCAGGAAGGAAAGCAGTGAAATTTATTCAGTGGTGATGAAAACATCAGGCAGATTTTGGTATGACTGCAGACTGGCTGACTTTGAACGGAAGGGGTTGTGTGCAGTGGGGAAATGGAGAGAAGGGGAGCGGTGGCATGGCCAGCCAGCTTGCTTCCGAAGGCCGGCCGGTGGAGAGCAACGCTGGGACAGGCACTGAAGCCCAAGCTCCTCAGACAGGGGCTGCGCTGAGGAAAGGAAAAGCAGGGAGAGGCACGGCTGCAGGAGGGAACTCCGGTGCGTTAAGCTAACGCTGCGCCATTGTGCCCATGGTGTCCCAGACCTGGCGGGGGTTTGAGGGCAGGGGACAAAGAAGACAAAACATTCACGTCCACGTGATACTGAGAGTTAGGACCAGAGAGGCCTGAGCTCTCGTGCTGCAGGGTCTGACTCTCGTGTCTACAGGAAGGAGGAGAAACCCTGGGTCACGGGCCGGGTTTTCAAGAGCACTGTGGTGCCCACAGCTACAGGGGATTTCTGCTCTGAAATTCACTCAGCACACTTGAAGACTCTACTTTCAGAGATTTTCAAATGAAAAATTAAGCATGTGGAGCAATCCAAGGAGACACAACTCTGCCTTTTGCTTTGAAAGGTTAAGATGAAGCACAGGAAGAGGGAAGTGTAATTGTTGTAAAACACAATATTGCCTGAACATCTCCCTGTTGGGAAGAATTGCTTTTGGAGAGTCTCCAGCTGCCCAGATGAGACATTTCAGTTTACTTCCTTATCTGAAAGAACAAGAAATGAAGTTGCAAGCTTACTTTGTCAAGACAGGCATGAAAAATGACATGCGCAATAAATGAAAGCAGAGATTCCCACTTTCTGATGTACAATTAACTGCATGTATAACATTTATTAAAAATACAAGACACTAATCAAGTGTCTTACTTATTTCTTACCTATTTCTTTTCACTGTGGCAGGGCCTGAAAGCTAGTAAAGAATTGACTTGGGGCAACTGCACAAAGGTACATGGTTAGTGTAGAAGAAAAGACGCTAGCAGAGACAGGCTGGGGGGGGAAGTACTGAGGGAAAATACTAAAGCACAGAAAACTGCCTTCGGAGCAAACCCCAGGATCAGGAGGGAAGAGGCTCTCCTATCTGACGCAGGCTGCAGGCAAGAGAGTTTTCTCCACCCTAACCACGTGAAGGTCCACCACTGTCCTCTGATAGCCCGATTACATTGAACAGTCCATAACTGGTGCCTGAGATGCAAAAGCCAAGGCCCAGGAATACCGAAGAACTCTCCAAAAGAACCTTTTCTTCCAAAAGAAAAGGTTTTACTCAAAATGGTGAAAATTCAGAAGGCTATCCAATAGGACAGCAACTCAGATCTGGCATGCATAAGGTTTACAGAAGAATATATGAACATATCTCTAGGCTGTTCAGGGTTTTTATGGGCTGTTAATAGTAAGACAAGCATAAGACAAACTTCTCTAATGCAAAAAAAAAATCAATAGTATCATGTCCATTCCTACTGGGAGGAGCAGAAGGAGTGAGGAGTCTCAAAGGAAGTTAAGCTCATTTCAAAGGGAAAAACCACCAGCCTGAGTTCTGCTGAATGATGGAAGTATGAAAGAATTAAGATGGCTATGATGTATAAGAATATTGATTATTCTAAGGGAAACTGTATCTAAGTGGAGCAACAACTCTCATCACCCAGAGAGTAAATTAGAGTCCAAATCTGTCTTATAAAGACATCAGCACACAAAAAGGTTCCGCTACACAAACCAGGAAAAGAAAAAATGCTTACTTCCAGCTTGATAAATATATAAAAAAGCTACCAAAATAGAAACATTCTTAACGTATGAGGAAAAAGAAACATTACCCAGTACGGATTTGAAAGAGAAGCAAATTTACAGAGGAAGGGATGATTAATAAATATTTGATTTCATATGTTTCCAACATGTCCCCATACAGCAATCTAGAGAGCAGGAAAATGCATCGTACAAGTCTGATTACGATATTCTTCTCTTTTCCCATGACTGACCTCATTGTATTAGCATCCTACCCTTTCATGCTTCTGCAAAATAAAATACTAATTGATTTTGAGCTATATTGATTAATACTCACAGATTTCTGATTTTTCAAGCTAGGCTGATACAGTTTCCTTTACATATGGTTGTGTTTACAGCTGTACAGGAATGTCCATTAACTGTTTCACAGTACCTAACCTAAAAACCAGAAGCTACTGATTTGCAGATACATAATGCTATTATAATGTTGGAAGTTTCCACACACACGAAAAAAAATATGCCAAAACCCCCAAATAAAACAAAATAACCTTTTTACAGAGAAGGAAAAAAATATCAAATATAACAGATACTAAAAAAAAAAAAAAACAAAACCCTAAGTTATTTTTAAAATCTAAAATACTTTCATTTCTGAAGAGGGAAGGTGTCTTATCCAGACAGGTTTTCACACAGCTGCTTTAATAATCATCCAGAACTCACAGTAAGATTCAAGGAGTATTTTAAAGTTGTGAGTGCTAAAACTGGAGACTACAAAGATTTACAGTAACAGAAAGCACACACTACTCTAACAGGCAAATTAACTTCACAAGTGTGACCTGCTGGTGCAGCCCTGAAAAAAAACCACACACTGCTATCTGTACCTCATCTCATACAACATCTTTTGGCTCTGGGATCTAAAACATACATAGAAATAGCTTATGAATGACATTAAATGTCAGAAACTCATTCTGGATATAGGTCTTGAATATCACAGTCAGTTGTTCACAGTAAGACAGAGCATGCACTAACCCATTGGAGACTCCTCTGAGAGGTTTGCAGAAATACAAAACAATTACATCCCATAATAACTTTAGCACTTGACTTAGGAAAAAATCCTCCTTTAGCAATTAAAACAAAACGAGAAGAAAGAGAGAAAACATGAACCGTTTCAGCTAACAGGAACACAGCATGGGACATTTAAGGATTTTAGCTGAACGAGCCCCTACACCTCTCCGTATCCAGAGTTCTTTGTTGTCTGACAGTAAATTGTAAGGACGGTCATATTTAAAAGTAAAAACATCAGGCTGTGTTTCTGGAAGGCTGCACCAGAGCCGCCGAATGAATAACAAGGAAAGCACGTTACCTTTAGCAAGTCTCCTCAGAATTTGACAGCGGCATTTAAAAGAGACAGCTATCATTCTTGCTCGCTGCCTTCCCTGGCAAAGCGCACGCGGGGCTCTGCTCTGCTCTGCTGAATGCAGCAGCAGCAGCAGCATATGAATTCCTTGCGCACATACCAGGAGAAAGGTAGCCCCAGTGGGGAGTGACAAAGCTTAATTCCTCCTGGCTGATGCAGAGATCAGCCCCATGTCATCCAGCACGGCTGTGCCACTCGCTGCGACCACCGCCACCACCCGCATTGCGAGCTCGGTGGCTTACAAAGCAGTATTTCTTTAAAAGCGACAAAGCATCCCGCTGCACAAAACGGAGGTATCGGCGGGAGCCGTGGCGCGATCCCTCGCATTCCCCTGCCATGCACAGAGCCATGGTTTCTGTGCTGGAGAAAGGGCCACGCGTTTCAGCGGAGGTGGCAATTTTTCCCTGTTTGCTCATATCGTTCATTTCCCTCATGGTTGCCTCTGAATAAATAGGGCACAATCTCTAGAAATCCTAGTTTTGGGGGAGAAGGAGCCTATGTAACATGAAAAATATTCTAATCAAAGCACAATGAAAATACAGTCTTGCAGATAATGTAGGGAAGAAGAAAAGAAAAAGCCTGATTTTATCATCAGAAAAGCTTTTTGACAATCAGATGAGTATATTAGAGCAGTTGAAGCAAAGACCACAGGGGGAGGGAGAGAGCAGAAGGAAAGTGATAGATTGGTGTGTGTGGGCAGGACCGCGAAGCATTTGATCGCGCCAAAATAAATAAAATGATGCTGCACAGGAAACACACCGTGAATCAGGTCTTCCCCCCTAGGTAGAGAAGAGACCAGCTTTTAGTGCATCTTAAAATTTATTTCATAATTAATTGCACCAAACATTGCACCATTTGTAACATATTGAAAGATTTCTTCAGCCCACCAGGAGTTTTACATTCTCTGACGTCTATCCAGACAGCAAATTAACCTGCCTTAACAATTCGTTCAGAAAATAATGAAGTGGAACACACTGCTTAAGTGAGAGCTCCATCCCATCTTTATGGAGCCAAAAATTTACAGACAGAACTCCTCATCGATTCTAAAACCAAGCAAACAAACAAAAACAAGCCGTATAAAGTTTGTCAAGTCAGATTTATGCACAAAAGCCAAGTGCCGTGTCAGATAATCTCCTTTAAAACAACAGACAATTATTTCTTTGTCAAGACTTCTGCTTCACGTGGGTGATATACTTAACACTGCGTTCATATATTCTACGTCCCATTCACTTGCCTCCATTTCAAAATTGGTTAGTTTATCTTCTGACATCTTTTATCCACTGCCTATTTAATATTATCATCCAGTGTTAGGATGCACATTTTCCACCAGCAGCTGCTGAAAGGCAGGAGAAGCTTCTTTCTCCCTGCCTGGGCTGCGCTGCATCAGCAGCTCCACTTTTAACATTCTCCAACGAACTGTTACAGTAATTGTTTTCCTTATTTTTGTTCTATTGGTTAAAGCGGCAGCAGTATTTCAAAGGCAAAGGTGAAACACTCGATCAGCACAATTGCAATTGCCTAGACAGGCCCGGTGAAAATTGAATTTATTTCATTGTCATTAAAACCAGATGGGGGTAATCGAGTTATCTGTTCTCCAACCTTGTTATCACTTCTTGTGGTGCCCAGTGTGCCAAGCAGCTTTCACAGCTGTTTCACAGATGCACGTGCAGCCATGGGCTGGTCATTATAGCTCTGTAAGCCCAGCCCCTCCGGGAACGGATGGATGGACACACAACCAGGGGAGAAGGTGGAGGATCACACCAGTGTGATTCTGAGGTCCAGGAAGAAAACAGGAGACCTTGGACTATTGCAAAGGAACAGGGAGAGGAGTTGTGTATTCTCGTCTTCCCCATAAAGACAAAACCAAGAAAAGAGCATGTGGCTTGTTGTCTGCCAACACCTCCAATACACTTTCTAGAGAGAAATTTTGCCACTGTTCCTTCTTGCTACCTCCTGCTCGGGTAACGGGACTTGAAATGAATAATACCAATATCACCTGGTATCCACTTTCCTTTCTTTCTTTCCTGTGCTAAAGCTGATACAACCACAAGACTACGACCTTAGCACACACCCCTCTCATGGCTCTTTCAGGTTTGTGATGCAGAAGCTGCTCTGAACTTGTTGCTCCCTTTCTGCAGACCAGATTCCCTATTATTGCCTTTTCATCTGCCAGATACCTGTCCTTGATGCCATAAATCTTGTCACACACAGATCAACCCATTTAAACAACTCCCTTTAGCTCTAGAGTAACCAGAAGATACCACAAGATACTTCAGCTGCCCTAATATTTGTTCTTTGATTTTTTCCCAGTCAGCATGGACAAGGAAGACAGCGTGAAGTGTGGCATCAGCACTGCCTACACCAGGCAGGGATCTCCACTCCCACCTCTTTGGAGAGGAACCTTGTGGTCACCCGCCAGCACCAGAGCCAGGGGAGCCTGCCGTGTTCCTCCTGCCCTTCGGAAGAAGGCATTTTTGATGAGCAGCTCTCGACTTGAGAATCTGCTTTTGTCTTCTCTCCTTCAGAGCGCAATTTTGACATCCTTGAGGACTCCTGCTGTGCAGAGAATGGCAAGAGGTTGTATCTACACCTTGAGAGAGAAATTGCTGACTGCCTGTCTTTGTGACTTGATGCCATGACCTACACTGGTTCAGCCCCCTTGACAGAGGAGGCAAAAGCGGGCACATTCGTGGAGCTAGGAGGTTGTGACAGACTTCAGACAGGACAAAAATCAAGCCTTTGTGTAAATACATGCTAAGCCCCAGTCTGATTATTTAGAATTGTATAAAACTGTAAAAAGAACACAGAAATTGTGCCGTATATGCAAAAACAAGCTGCAGACCTGGTCAGATAAAGCTTTACTAACAGAGAAAAGATGCGGTCCTTGATCCAAAAAGCTTATTGTACTGTTTACGACTACTTCTAGATTACTGACACAAGTTAAATAGCCTCTGAAGTACAGCAATAGCCACTTGCAACCAAGTTACTATGATTACTTTTGCTTATGCTTCTTTAGACAATATTTCTGTCCTTACCAAAGGAGGTCATGTGCAGATCTGAGTTCCTCAAGATTTCATAAGACAATGATTTTGTACTGCAAGTACAAGACAACGTAACGATATATTGTATTTGCTTCAGTTCTTTTCCTATTTTTGTTAGTTCAAGAAAAGTAATCCAGCTATTAGAAAAAAAAAAATTATTCATGATATTCATGGTTTTACCACCTTCTTGCTGGATGGGATCATCAGGATTGCCAGAACTATTCTTTCCCAAAGTCCTGATTCTGAAAGTACTTTAAGCACACCTCAGATATTCTTAATTGTCCAGATTTTTTTTTAAAACCAAATAAAGGATTTTGTTGAACTTTTCAAATGTCAGCCAGCATCTTCTGAGGTATCAGTCATTCAGTTCTGCAGATTGACTCAATTGGTTGTTCAGGAGGAAAAACAAGGGAGGAGGTAAAAAAAATGGGGGACGGGGGGGGGTAGGTGATGTAATATAAGGAGATCAAAAACCTTCAGATATACTGAAAATTTACTTATATTCTATATAGCTTGGGTTAAAGTCTTTACTAATTACATTTCTTCCTTATTTATTATCAGAGCTATAAATTTTACTACTATTTTCTCAGGGCTTACCTGCAAAAATCTCTTTTTTCATTTCAATCCATTTGGACAGCAGCATGAATTTGTATCACTTTTATTGCTGCATTCATTCCTTTCTGTAGCAGACTGTAAGGTTATTTATAAACTCTTGGATATATATTATACACAAATGTTTTCTCAACTGAATTTATATTCGTAAGTACACAGTAGAAGGTAACTAGATGAAAGAAGCTTATTTCTGTATGATAAGATATGCAGTATAATATCTGTGTTCTATTTAACAACATCTTCTGGTTAAGATCTACCAGATCACATTAGCAGTAAAGAATGAGTCAAAAAAAAAGTTAAGATCTATTCAACTCCCTTGTAGGATGAAAAGAATCGTTACGAAATTTGTCTGAATTAAATCAAAGAGTATAACCTTTACACAGTGTGAGACTTGCAGTCAGGAAATTTCTGTGAAAATACAGTATTCAATCAAGAATATAAACTCTGCCAGATGTCAACTTCTGTTTTGCAAAAAAAATAAGTTTACCAAAAATGCATTTTTTATCCAGGAAATATAGCATTGATATTCACTCCTTTCCATTTCATCGGAATACATACCGACAAGATACGTCTTGGTCAAATTCCATTCACACACTCCATAAAATATTTCTTTTCACACACTGACTGAGCAGTCACCTTAAAATCAGTTCCAGCCCTCCTTACTCTTCTACTTTACAGGGAATTTGTTCCAGTGAGCTGCCATAATTGTTTTGGGATGTTGCATTGCTCATATTTTCCTTTATGGGTCAAGCTTGTACGTCACCACTCTGGGAACATACCACATTGATGGAGTACCGCACGTGGTCAAAGCCACGTACACTGAAGACCAACTCCTTCAAGAAAGCCAGCGCAGGGGGTTCAATGAAGACAAGGATGCTCCCAAACTACAGCCTCAATAAAGCATTACAGCAACCACGAAGACGTGCACATATCATATGTTTAATGTGTCAGGAAGAAACAATGATATCTAGCAGATCCATCTGGATAAGGACATTGAAATGAAATATTTTGAACTCTGAATTCATGAAGGTTGTACAAACAAATATCTTGTTCCATCATTTTAAAAGATACCACTAGCACCTACCACATTATTCAAATTAAAAGTCAGATTTTTATGTAAAAAGAGACTTAATTTAGTTCTGAAAATAACAAATGACCAGATGGATGCTTCTGTTTTGAAAACTCAAGCATTTTTACTAGTGTATTTTACACATTCTCATATCAATCAAGAACTAGCAACAAAACAAAGAATCTCAATTTTAACAAAACAAAATTTGAACATTTTTCATCCCAAAGATGAGAGATGTACTCCCATGCAGCAGCAGGCTCAGTCAATCAAGCATTTTGCAATGGATGCTGTTTTATTACAAAGACTCCACTACGTTACAGAGCAAGGGAATAAAAACGAAAGAACAATAAACCATCCTGTGGTTCCCCAGTGCTCATATTATCAACACAGACAACTTGTCAGCTTCACATAATTTGAGAGTATTTCAAATTTACATTTTTATTAAATCAACTACAGCAGCTATTTTCTAGTTGTATTAACCACCTTTGCAACACTGTCAGACAATTTCCCACAGACCTTGCAGCAGAAGGTCTTACGGTTCATTAAAAGTAGTAAAAGGTGTGCTGGCTTCAGAGGATCATTGCTGGAGAACATTTCATGCAGAAAGTATAGCATGTTGGAAAGCATGGAGATAAGTATGCTGAAAGTGATAACAAATGATGGGAAAAAATCTGTTAAGATCTGAGTTAAAGCCAAAATGCCATTGCTGTAGCACTGTATAAATATGGTAGCTTGGTTGCCCATGAACGGATTCATAACAAAAAAATCATTCAGGTGCTTTCTGGTTAGAAAAGTCTTAGTTTATTGGCTCCAGGCAATGTTAACCTTTTTGGATCAGCAGGTATTAAACATCTGGTGGTAAAATCAGACAGTATTGCCATATTCTAGGATGGTTTTTTACTAAAGTGTTTTATAATACAGTCAAATAATCATAATTTAATTCATTTTTTTTTAAAGTCTGATTTAATGACATTTTATAAAATGCATAATGTAGTATTAAAAGAAACAGAACATATATCTTTTCTATATGAAAATGACTCTCCAGTACACACTACCCTCTAGCGTAGCATAAGGAACAGCATTCCCTGTATTATCCTTCACAGCAATTCCATGCCAGAGCTTCACAAAAATGCTTTATTTTACCAGTCTATCTGAATCACCGGCAAAAATTAAAGCTGTCCTTTGGTGAAACTGTGTTGACACAAAAAGGTTGAGAGACGTCTTGTAATGGAGACATTGTCCTCAAAAGACCTTTGAGATACATAGCACAACTCTGACTTTTCATTCCTAGCCTCCTTTCCGTTGCCGGCAAAACAGGCTGTTCAGCTTTTCTCAGGCTTTCCTAGCTGCAAATCTTTGTTTAAAAATAATTAGGGACTTAAGAGAATCATAAAATATGAAGATACTGCATGTACTAGAAAAATGAGAAACTTTTAATAGCACAAGTACATTGCAGTCTCTCAGAGTCTCTCAGAGGTAATTTCCAGCATACCCACAAACTAGCTGAGATTTAATTCAGAAAGAAGTCTTTTCAATAAACCGATAGCTTGTGAGCCATTTCAGATACAGCTCCCTTTCTAGTGTGTACATACCAATACACGCTTTCTTTGATTTGGTTTATGATGACGGAGAAGACTGCTTTCTTTCGGAAGCATTACTAAAAATTTGTCCTTGTGCTTTCTGAACTGATAATTAGTGAAGAACCAATAATTTTGCAAAATATAATGAAATAAACCACCACCAAGAATGGCCTGTGTGCCCTCCAAGCAGAATAATTAGTGAAAGGAATAGGTGTCACAAACTGCGCTGCCCTTTCCAGGATGCTTGCAGAGCTCCCGGAGAGAACCAACAAATAACGACCCTGTTCAATGAGCACAATCAACCCAGCGTGGGCTCCTGCCAGCAACATGCATATAATTACAGTCTCCAGGATTTAATGTAATCTCAGAACTAAAGGATGACTGTCTTACAAGTAGTTTCCACATGCTGCAGTACATGGTTAAAGACTCCTGTAATTACAATTTCTATAAGGCTTTGTACTTTGTAGAGGCTTCTTCAATTAGTCAAAACGATGACCTTCCTATTGCTACATCAGTTTTTAACAAAACGCAGTTAAGCATTTCCTCAAAATTACCATACTGGAAGCAAGGACACGCTCTTACACTTAGCAGAAAACAGTTGTTTTTACTCTAATTTAAAAACAACAAAAAAAAAAGATTGTGATTCCACTGAAGACACTTGAACAAAAGTGGAATAATTATACCTCTCTCTAGCTATACTGCTTTGATTCCATATCTTTATCAACCTATTTAGCAGCTGTGAAATTGGAATATCACACTAGAAAATAAAATGTGTATTTGGAGGGATGAGACCAGAATATAACACAAGGTCATTTAATCTACTACAGGAGATTTTTAGGAATTAACTCCGAAAGTTATCATGGGCAAGCCTTTACACTCAAGATACCATTGAAAATGACAACAACAAAAGATTACAGCTCTAGAGATACCACACAAAGAAGAGATGGCACAAGCAGGGTTTCCACTGACAATACCCTGTGGCCTCCAAGTCACACAGCCTTTGCAGGATGGAGGGAAAAGCTGATTCATTGGTAAACTGCATTCCTACCTGTGTGCAAGCTGCAAGAAAACATGGTAGCAGCTGCTTTTCCAAAAGAGAGTGGGTTTCTATACTGAACTTAGGCCACATACCCTACGTTTGCCTGAGGTATGGGCAACAGCTGGCACTGACCACTGCACTTTCCCAAGCCACATCAAATGCCACCATATTTTATCTGAGCAGCAGTTTTGGTGTACCTGAAAATCAATGATAATGAAAAATATGGAAAAAATTATCTGATATACAGGATGGGGTAAAAAAAGCAACAGGGGAAAGGAGAAAAAAAAAAAAAAGGATCTCCGTTTGAAAAATTGGTGCTGACTCTTCTGATTAGAACATGTTTGTTCGATAGAGCTGTTAACTTGCTAGCACATTCACATTTTACTCTAATCCCCAAACTTGGACACCATCATTCTGTCCCCACCTGAGACAGGGTACCAATAACACCAGACACACAAGGAGGTACCAAACTAGAAGCAGCCCGGTAGATACTGAGCAATCTTTGGATGAAGTTTGACAATTCTGTAAGAGGAACTGTGAGACTAGATCCTGGTGATAATGTAGGCTTGTGAAACGAACCTTGCATTTGCTGATGATCACTACATTTTGATCTACTTCTTTGCAACATACTTGCACAGTACTAAGTGCATCCTAGATTTCTGCTGCTTACCTGCCAGGATTTTTTCATTCTGTTACACAAAAATTGACTCCTTTGGAAATTTTGCCATCTTCTGAGGACCAACAATCAGCCACGATTAAGGAAGAATGGAAGGCACAGTGGTCCATTACTGTAGCGTGGTTTAACACACAGGGAATGTACTTGGGGTGAAGAAGAACATTTTCCTGCCAAGTGAGAAGAAGGACCTCCCATGCCTCCCTGGGTCCCTCTGCAGCACAAACACCCTCTGCTGCCCTAGGGTCAGCTGGGAGTGCTACTGCAACTTTCCAGTGCTATGCTGTGGCTGCTGGCATTTTGCAAGGTTGGTGCCACATTCAGTAATGTCAGTAACCTATAGACTTCTCTGGACTCTGTTTCTATTGCATGGTGACCTCTGACTCATTGACCAACTGATCTCCTCTGGCTTTGTGTTCTGATGAAAAATCTGTTATGAAAACATGGCTTTAGTTGGCCTTAAACTGGAAGCCTAAAATCCAAACCAGGTCTTCTCTGGCATCTTCTGAAACCATGCACCTATTTGAGAAGGTACTTTCCTCATGTTTCCATGCAAACTCATCGATGTTTGGAGTCTCAGGAAGAGTGCCATATTGTTGTACATCAGCACATCACAGAATATGGCCAGTATCATTGACACTCGTGTACAGTCTTTCAATCCCAAGCCTTTGTTTTAGGTGACTCTTGATTTTTAAAATGGAACTAATGTGTAATTAAGATATCTTGGATCACCAGCTGAACTATAGCCATTTAAATGGTATTTAAACCTCTGACCTACAATCAGAAATAAAAAGTAAGAACTGAGATCTATAGAGACTGGCATTCTGTTTCACTGCAGACACCTACATCATGCCAGGGACTGCTGCACCACACAGCGCAGTATACTTTGAATTCATTAGCCTAGCTCAAGGCTCAGAAATAAAGTGAGTTAGTCTAAACAAATTCTGTGTTGCTACAACCAGACTCTGACTGGCAGCCAAACAAGAACTGGCTTTGTTATCTCCCAATACTGCACACTGTAAAAGGACCAGTGTGTGTTACTAAATACTTTTATCATCATTGTTTAGTGAAAACTCACACAGCTTAATCTGTACGTCTGCTGGGACCTGGCTCACCCAAACCAACTCAAGCATCCAAATACAAGGCCTAAGAACAAGGAACACAGACCACACCTGCAGTACCAGGGAGCGTAACCTGGAATCCAATGGCTCTAAAAATGACTGAGCAGATCATTAAAGATAAGTAAATGAACAGCAACTGTGAGAGCGGGCTTAATGCAATCATTGCATGTTTAAATGGGGGAAGACTGAGTAGAAGTATAGACAGGATCACTACCTGCCTTGTGTCGGAAGACCTAGACTAGGACTCAATATTCAACTCCAGCACCTACACTGTGTTTTTATTTGGTTTGGATGTTTTGTTTGCTTGTTTTTTAAAGGCTGAAAAACAGGCAGGGTACAGAGAAAAGTACCAAGAGTGGTCTGAGCAATGAACATGCCTTGCACAGTGAAGGACTTAGCAAGCATAATATCCTACCCAAAGGGTTTGGACTGTGACTTGATTACACAGCATGTAAGAGCTGCCATAGGAAGGATGTGTTGAGTGCTCAAGAGCTTCTCCATCAAATACAAGGGAGGGGAATAGAAGATGCACTCAAAGCCAGTAAATTTCAAACTCATCAGAACCTTCTGATGGGGAGTTGACTAACAGGTAAAACTATCAAAATGGTTCCCCTGAGAGGCACTGCCTGCCTTTCTGGAATAGCCATTTTAGCAAAACATCAGTTATTGGACTTGATGCAACAGTAACAGGATGGAAGCTGCATCCTGCTTACATGGGGGGTAACCAAACATCCTACATGCCTTCTCTTGCCTTAGGAAGTATACGAAGCAAAAGATGATATTGTGATGGCCTCCTGCTGTCTGTGTCTACTTTAAACCACTTGCTTTAAACAAAAGACATGGACACCATTGAAAAATGGACTGCAAGAGTCTTCAGGCTATTTTCATCCTTAAAATACTAATCAGTTTTGCACAACTGTGAAAACTATGCAAATAAAATGTTATTATTAGCTATAGAACATGGTTTATCAAGTATGTTATTAATATTCATATACAAATATTTTTATAATCAAAATTCCTAATATGTTAGAAAAACAATCCCATTATGTTCCAAAACTGCCCCATATTCTCAAAATGCCAATATTTCAAGGGCAGGCAAACCATTTTGTGTACCCAATCCCACGCTCTCATATCCTGTCCCATTTGCTGTGAAGGAAGAGATGGGATCCACAGCGGCAAAGGCCAAAAATGTATGTGCAAAGTAGCACAAAGCATGTTATTTACCTTAGGAAAAGAGAACATCTATAATGTGCATGACTAAAAATAAATTATCGTTATGTTTTGCTATCAGGAAACAGTTAACAAAACAAATGAAGGAAAGGTTCCTAGACAAGGGGTTGAAGTATTTGTAACATAAGTCTCAAAAGTGAAAGGTTGATAACCTCGAGCTTGTTTTACTGTCATTCCTCCATGGATCATCAGTGCTTTAATGGTGTCCCACTGCAATTTATCACATTTTTAACAGCTCTTTCTAAAATACTCTTCACAAGTTTGAAGCCTGGCCAGATAACATTAACACTTAAAAGTCTGTACACATACTTACCAGCTTTTGTCCTTTTTTTTTTTTTTTTTGTCAGAGAAAATCTACAATCTCCCAATCTCCTAAGGCACACATGACATTATATACAATAATGATCAACAACAAACTGGGAGCAGCTAAATACAGAAGCAAAGCAATATATCTGAGAGAAGCCCAATAGAAAACTAAAATGTGCTGGTCACCAAAAAATAAAAAAAAAAAACTTCTCTCAGGAACTTTAAAGGACAACTGAAAAAAAAAAACCAACAAAGCACTGAGTATCTTCCTATAAAGAACAAATCCTTCCTGGCTTACTGCAAGCTTATCATTTGTAAACTACCAATTGGCAGTAACAAATCATTGTTTTAATGATTTTTCTAATACTCCAACCTTTTAATACAAAAACCCTCTCACATATTTCTTTTGCCTTGTCAGGTATGAGTTGATAACTTACCAACCGCTACCAAGCTTCAAGTTCTGTATGATATTTCAACCAACTAGCATTTTTGCCCGGAACTTGCACCTATTTTTCCAAAGCACAAAGAGAATTCCTGCCAAGGTGAGGAACACCGCAGCCGGCGACAGCCCAGAGGCAGCTCGAGCAGTCGGCCTGCAGCAGGGAGGCTGCCCCGCTGCCACCGCAGTGCTGCTCCGAAGGCCGCCGCTCCCGTCCCTCTGGTCAAACACACGGTGTTCTTTACTTCGAGGTTATCTCCACCCGTGTCTGCGAAAATTTCGTAGGAACTGATTCTATTCTCCCCTTATTTTCCACACTTTTCCGCAACAAGTTTCGCCTTTCAAAATTTCCCTTAAAATTCGACGCCTCCCTTCATAGAGCTGGGAGTAGAAGAGCTGGGCTCTACTAATAATCAATTGGATACAAATACGCAGCACACACGAATTTTCGTCTTTTCTCATAACCCAGGCCTGAAATCCATCTGCTGCTTTTCACTGAACCCTTTCTGTTCAACTCTTTCTTCAAGAAGGGAAGCAGCCATGATTTACTTTAATAGCCTTGGTGCAGTGCAACAGGCCTGCAAGTAGGGGCAGTTACTTCCCTGTGCCTGTGACACGCTGTTTCTTGGTATAGCATTGGTAACTCCTTTGCAAGAGTCACTGCTGTTATTGTAGATCAAGCTTAACTGCTGTTTGCCCACACTTGCCGGTCCCTCTATGCAACACTGCTTTCCTGGCTTTCCATTCATATTATATAGTCATATTTTGGATTATTTCACCATAGATGCATTAACTTGCCAGGTCATATGATATTCTTCTGCATACTATACATTTCTGTCTGTTTTAAAGACTGAACACATCTCCACTCTTATTACTATGTAGGTCTCCTTATCTAATTTCATCTATTAATTTTATTAGCAGTTAGTGAGATTGTTACATCACTACTGCCTTTATTATCCTTGAACCAATGCCTGGGGGTGTTCTCAACCAACCCATTTTGTGGTATTTTCCTTCGTTATATCACGAGTATTTTAAATTCACCAAATACCGAGAAGGACAAACAAACATCCCAAAGTATTGCATCAGCTACTAGTATTTCTTCTATTAACTTTGTATTATATTCCAAACTGTGGCAGAGTTTATTATTTACAAATCTATACTGCTTATTAACTACGGCTGCATTAGCTTCAAAAACTGAAATCCCTCTCCTTCTTTAATACTTATTCAATATTTATTTCATTACTGAATTTTTATAGAAACCAGCACTAAATTAAAGAGAAGACAGCAGCTAAATGTGCTTCTCTCTTTTTTTCTCCCCTCTTCTCAAGTGCACCTATTGACATATTGCATGGCACATACTTAGCTTTCAGTTCAAATTTAAGGTCAAACCCTGCCTGGATAAGCAAAAAAAGGCTGCACCTATAGATACCAGAGAACAGCATGTTCACAGTCAAAGACAGAAAGTTGGCAGTACCGTATGCTTGAATTTCTTTGTATTTGTTCATATGTCACAGCCTTTGTGAAAACTGGCTTGTACAGAAATCACTGTAAAGTACTTGCTTTTTTTCCCCCCCCCAATGTACATTTAAGTCTGCATCACGCCAGCTGCTGCACTTCAGCAAGGAAAATAAACTTGGTGCCACAAAGAAAAGGCTGTGTACAGATTCTCTTTATGAATTTACTTGAAAGGAGCTACATAAACTCAATTGATCAAAAGGGAGTCAAAAAAGCATGAAATATTCTGCAGAGGCATATGCTAATGGTACTGCACCAACTTCCAGGACCCACTGCCTTACAGGAAGGGTCCATAAAACTGTTGAGGTGATGGAAACGCTCCCGAGCTGGTGCTTGGAATTCAGAGACAGGATGGTAACAGTGCCATTTATTTATTTATTTTAAAAATGAGGCAAGGAGAGTGGGGCCCCGGCATTTCAACAGGAAATTAGAAAGCTAGCCGATATAAATTCACCACCTATCACAGCTTTAACAGCCCAAGCTCCCTCCCCGCCTCTCCCCAGTCCAGATCTCTCAGCTGCATCTGAATGCTCGCAGTGCTGCTAATGGATAAAAATGGAAACAAATGTATGCAACAAATCACAGAGTGCGCCTCTGCCAGCTCCCCCCTTCTGATTCATCATACCCAGAACTTCATACTGCTGCTACACATTAAAATCAATGTTCTGCCTCTTCATTATTGTCATTATTTCTCTTTCACTTCAGAAGTTTCCTTTCCTTGAGACTGCTGCCTGACCAGCTTGTCAGGACGTATTTAAATCAATATTTTGTGCGTATGCGCGTGTGTGCCGTGCATCTGGGTGCCATCTCATTACCATCTGAATCCCTATTATTTCTGTTGGGGCACAAAAACACAGGGGTACAAATCATGTCAAATGACAGATGATTACAGCCATCTATCTCTATCATTTAAAAATCTGAAGTAACTGCAGATTTCGCCATCAGCTCATTTCACACCTGATAAGAAAACCTAAATAAAGATTGAATGCAGCGCTTTCCACGATGCATGAAAACGCAGTGCAGCTCAAGCAGAAGGCATTAAAGATTCATCCTATACTTGGCCAGAACTGAGGCTCAAGCTGCTCGTGTCAACATCGCCTACCGCACCTGCGGCTCGCGTCCCAGGTCAAGGAGGAAAACCCCTAATATTGCAGGCTGCTAATAGGTAATTCGGACATTTGGAGCCGGTTGAGTGGCAGAGTTGCTCTCTGGGAGGGAGAAGACCTACTGCCGGCAAATGCGACTGAGGCAGCCCGCGCTTACCGAGCGGCTGCAGTCGCTGGCCCAGCCCCAGGCCAGGGCAGCTCTGCTGGTCCTGAGGTCCGGCATCGCAGAGCTGGCTCCTGCAGTACGGCCAAACGTACACAGCAGGAACAGAGCGAGACTGCGGGAAGTTCAGACGCATGATGATAATATAGTTTAAAGAAATACAGTGTAAAAACATTTAAATAGCAGATTCTGCTGAAAGGAAATACCTTCCTTAAGTTAGGCCCTAACCCACTGCACACACTTCCACAGCAAGATGCCACAGTCTTGATTTTTTTCTTTTAATTAGAAACACAGCACCCTCCTGAAAGAGGTGTTTCATTTATGTCAAATCATGTCTCATGGACATTAAATTGAGCCTACACCTAGTGACATCATTTTCACATGAGGCTTCAGTGAAAATTCTAAATTTTCCCCAAAACAAGTGTAAAAAATAAAATTAATAATAATCCACATATACGTACTTACCCACACACAGAGGCAGCACGTTTTCCACTGACGTGCTCACTTCAGGCTGTGCATTTTAAGTCTCCGAATTTACGAAAAACTGATGACCACCCAAGGACACCTCGCTTCAGGGGTCTCCAAGTAGTGCACGTGTACAGCCTTGCACCAGGCAAGAAGAGCTGCTCTTCCCACTGACCGCTTGCCCTGGCCTCATCCTGTGTCTATTTTAAGGCAACAGATTTGGGATGCGTCTGCATCTGAGGTGCAGACGAATCTTTTCCTTGCCTTTTGCACAAAGATGAGGCAGACGTTAGAAGAACTACTCGGAACCTGGAAATCTTGAATTTGCAACCGCAAGATGCTACCACCAAAAGCAGAGAGGAAAACTAAGCAATTTTCATAAAGTTTGCAGTATTTTGTTTATATTCATTTTACCTGTTTTTTCCTAGTCAGTTCTCACTTACTCTGACAAACACACTTATAAACCTCAATGATAAAATACAAAACTGTGTAAATAAAGCATCTGGACCCCCTATCAACATCGAACATTAAAATAATTTTTGTTTTTTTGTTTAATAAAGCCTAGGAACAAACCTTATATTGACTGTACCGCTTTAAGATCTGAGCAGAGGTAAACTCAAGTTCTTTTTCCCACTTACTTTTATAGGAACTACTGGCCCTGCTCTTTGACACAACATCTGGAAGCCTGTACGAATAAACATATTCACTGATATTTTCCCTTAAAGGGCTGAGTTTATGAGCTAAAGCTGTAATGGAATAGGCTTCGGTGTGGAGATGATCACAAGCACAACAGATGTCTCACTCAGAATTCCTACTTAAGACTTGCAACATTCCCAAGTTAAAATGACTAGAAAGACCTGGGGGGCATCTGGAGAGGTGCCTTTAAAAACAGAGGGAAACCCCTTCCCACAAAACTCCCAGACTACGGAGCAGAAAAGGCTTCGAAAGGTTTTCAAGTGATTCCGCGTGCTTCTGAGGAAGAGGTGCTTGGCACCCATCAGACAGCCCTAGGAAACCCATCTGAGCACAGCCTGGCTCCCCAGCGAGCTACCTGAGCAGGACCTCGGCACCTCGCTAAGACTGCCACGGTGGTACACAGTGCACCCTGACACCTCCAAAAGCTGTACAGGTGCATCCGTCATCCTGGCCATGACCTCAAGATCTCCTTGGCTGGATCCAGGACTGAAAGGCCCCTGTTTTCTGTCGTAGCTCCAGTAGCTGAAGAGGAGCTGGAATAGGGCTAAGACCACACTGAAGTGCCTGGAGCTCAACCCTACAGAGAGCTGCAAACCAGGAGTATCCAGTCACTCTGAGCAGAAACAAAGACAGAAGAGAAAAAGGTATAGATAATTATAAAAGTCAGTTTTCTTACCAGCATCATTAATATTCAGTTTATTCCACATGAAACATTTGTTTCAGGGGACTGAATGGCTCAGAAGATTGACTTTGATTTTGGGAGGCTTTCATTCGTAAGCTGTCAGTTTGGATCCAGCTGAGGGAGGTACTGATGAATGGTTTCTAATATCTAAGAGCTGCTTAGTGGCGTATGACAAATGACACAGCAGCCACACAAGTGAGTTACACAGTGAGTCAGCAGTGCTTTCCCAGAAGGTTCAATACTAATTAAGGGGCAACTCTACTCCTTTGTGTAAGGCTGCTTGAAAACTTATGCCCACGTACCAGAAACAAATTACAACTGAACTAAACACCTTCAGCTTCAGTGTGGAAACAAATAGCAGCCGTACAGTCATATCACAGTGCATCCTTCAATGCACCTGTTACATGTTTTTACTGGAGCAGTACATTTAGTAGAGTTACACGACGCCTTGCTAACCAAAAGCCACTTTTTGTTAGCTCAAAATACTGTCAGTGTTGAAACGTTCGCTTTCCATTTAAAACAGCACTTTGGTGGACAGGCTCCTTCTCAAGTCCATCAATCCAAAGCCAGTAAGTGCAGCCATACGCGAAGCAGGTCCAAGTGTGAGCGCCCGCGGGAAGGCGCAGAGCTGCGTAGGTGCGCATCGCGCCGCTCCTGTCTCCCTGGACAAGGCTGTTCAGGCTGCGAGGGAGCCCTGTCTTTGGCTCTGGAAGAAAGCTCTGCCATTAGCAATGGATTTGAATGATGGTTTGTATCACATCCTTTCCCCTCCATTTCATGTCATGCTGAGACAAACAAGCTCATTTCAGTTACATTCAGCAGACAGGCTGAGACTGCCAAAACAGAAAACTCCCTTTTCTTCCTGACTTGCACTGTTTGCGCGGTGAGTGATGAACAGTAACGACAGACCCCCACAATTCACCCTCAGCCTCTCAGGGAGAACGTTCACTTCTTTTTAGTCCGCGCCAGCTCTGCCCCAGCCACCGCCCACTCGCTTTCAGTGCTTAAAGCACAGCAAAATCCTGCCCTGGGGGCACCAGTGTCTGATCCTTGTTTTTTATGGAATGCAAAAGTCCTGTGAAAGGACTCATGTGTAACTTGTGCTGTGCATTTACCAGCACAAAGAAAATTGCATTTCAGGGATGGGACATATCTCATTACAAGGAAATGAGTTACAGCAAAATGGCAGTAAGAACCCATGTAATAAAAGACAGCCTCAATTAAAAGTTCCAGTAATAGTGCAAGGAAAGATACAATATGATGCACATTAATAGCCTGCTCAAAACCTCAGCACAGAGCCACGTTAGACACAGGAAGTCATTTTCTGAAAAAAACTAATGAATCTTTTTGTTAACAAGAAAAGGTCTTGCTGTTGATCAATGGGATCCAAATATTAGAATTAAGCAGATGACCCGTATTATATACTCTCCACAAAAGGCTACCGTGTTTTATGTTTGCTCTATTTTTAATTGTTTTGAAATACTATGAAAGGGGTGTTTTGTTTGTTTGTTTGTTTTCAATTTTAACAGTTAGTGTTATTTTCCTTCGATTCTTTGCATAATATTTAAAACATGTCCCTGCCATGGGTGACAAAATCAGCAACTCCTTTTCTTTCTTTCTTTCTTTCTCCAGCTGCTTGTGAACCATGTGGTGTTTCATTCACGAGAGGGGAGAACATGTGAGTTAAGTCAATAATGAACCAGCTTAAAAAAAGAAAGAAAACAAGAAAGAGAGAGACAGCCATAAAACAAACCTAATGAGAAACTCAAACACTAAAAAAAATAGCTATTGTGTGAATTAAAAGTAGCTCTTGTACATTTTGTTGTACCAAAAAATAACTCTCCCACTACTTTTCAAACTTGGCCAAAGAAAGATTTTTTCTAAAAATTACTGATGAAAGCATACGTTCTTCAGTCTTTTCTGCCTTGTCTCTATTGGAGAGATCTAACAGTTCACATCTCAGGAGAAAAAGCAAATTCAGTGGAATGTTAAATTTGTCACCATATAAATCCTTTTCACAGCATTTTTTCCAAGGTGGCTTTCAAGGTTAAGAGCTGTTTCCCATACTCCTCTGCTACACTAGATTATTAAACAAGTGCCATAAAAGAAGGTTTTGATTTTGTAAGAGATTAAAAAGAAGGTTCCCTTCATACCTTCAGCTCTAGATATGCTCCAGTACATAAATGTAACATCAGAGCAATGGTGAGCCTGCTGCAAATGCAAATGCCTGACAATGCACATGCTTCCTTCACTCCATGAGGGGTGCAAGCTTTCAGGGAAGTCAGCTCTATTTTATCTCATTCATCACAAAACCTCTGGGGGGAGCATCTATTCATTTTAAGTCTAGTCAGGTTCTTAAAGTGGTCCTCTCCAAGCATCTTTTGGACATTGCCTAAATGAAGCTTTCCTACCCCACGGTCAAGCCTCTCTCAGTCTCAGTTTGTTGAAGGAATACCAGAGGAAAGCACATCTGGATGTTTCTGCACTGAGAGCTCATTGGAAAGCCAAGACTGAAAACCCAAGATTACTCCATATTTAAAACATGAAATGGAGAAGTCTGGAAGCATTTCAAATCTCTGAGTGTGAACCAGCTTTCAAAACCACTTCAGCATTGGCTCTGTCATCACTGACACAGGCACCTGTCTCTTCCTGCAGACTTGTTCCACCTCCCCAGAATGATATCTCACACTCGCTTGACAGTCTGTGACAAGGTCATACCTTAGCTCTCCCGACCCAGGACACTACGTGCCCTGAGATAATACCACTGGATTTGAAGTGATAGATTCAATTAGGTGCCAGAGCAGTGACTGGAAGACAAACTGAGTGATGAACACACAAAATATGAGTTTAAATTACTTAAGGACAAACAGGAATATTTTCTGATACAACATAATGGAGACAATTTTACTTATGCCCAAGAAGCACTTGTGGGTTCTTTTTGAAACAAGACAGTTTGTTCCCAAATACCTCAGGAGAACAAAACAAAAACCAAGAGACAAAGTGTAAAAAGCTACAAATGTGGAACAACTCTAACCCTTCATCCCTAAAAAGAGGATGGTTCTCTCTTGATTAGGAGGTAGAGGGGAAGTGATCTTATCTGGTAGCTTATAGCCAGATCTGCCCAGCAGACAGGCAACATTGATCTCCCTCCACTGTTCAATCTGAGAATGACCTTCCACTTCAGCTGAGCAAGAGGTGCTCAATCTAGGTGGTAGGAATAAATGAAAAAACAGACAAGACAGAACCTCCTGGGTGCCAGGATCTTTTCTTCTGCTACAACCAACGCACCTCCCAATGTACTGAGCAAGCTCTGTCTTAAACATGCCCTTCCCTTACCAACACCTCGTAGTCTGGGAGGCACAAAGCTGGCACAGCTGGAGCACTGGCTCTTCCTTGGACAGCAGACCTCTTCCTGTAACCAGCCTTTTGTAGCAGTCTGCTCCCACGCACGTCCCGAGCTCTGCTTCAGCTCCTGGAAGAAACTGCTAAATAGCATGGTAAGACTGTCACAGACCCAGTTTTCCTCTTTGCCTTTCTCTGCTACCAGGCCTTAGGAGCAGGAGAATGGAGCTGTCTCCAACCCTCTGCCACCAAGCCAACAGGAGAACACGGATCCTACAAGCGGGACCGTCTACATCACTGCCACCCCCTCATCTTCTCGCTGAAGTTCCTGATGTGGATTAGTAACATGGCCTGCTGCTGCCCTCTGTTCTTCCAGTGGAAACACCAGATTGTCCCTTTGTTTGGGCACGTGCACTTCTCAGCGGCTTCACAGGCATGAGAAGACCACCAAATTCAGCAGCAATAGCAAGGACATACTGCTGTCCTAAATGCCATAACCTGTTGTTCTGCCTTACCTATTGCGGTACCCAGACAGTTCATTTTAAGTGGCAGAACTACAAGCATTTGAGATTTGTAAAACAATTACTGATAGTGATTGCCTAGTAAGGTCACAAATATTAATAGGGAGAAGAAAATTGGTGTGAATGTTGATGCCTAGGAGTTTGGCATCAGGGCTCACTGTGACAATGTTTTTTTCAAAGACCAGGACCTGCACGATTATTTTTTTTTTTAAATCGGGATCTGTGGGAGGTTTAAAAAATATTTTCTGTGAACAGAAATAAGTAAGAAAGAAAACAGACCTTATTTTGCTATATCCCTATATATTTCCAAAATTAGAGCAAAACACTGAAGAGTCTTCTTGCCTGCTGTATCTGCAACCAAGTGATAATTATTCAACCCCTCCTCTCCCTTTCTAATAAAAGGGGGAGTAAGTGATAACAGTGATGTATTTTTTCATCTTTTTTGATCCATAACCACCAATCCATGTCAGGACTTTAGGAACAGAAAATACATTTCTTCAGAATATGCAAAAGACGAGAACACAGGCGCAGGTAACAGAGAACATCCATCTGTGCAAGGCCTGCACACCGAGGGACGCTCCCTTTGCATCGCTGCGAAGCCCCAGATCGGTGTTCGTCTGCTCCCTCTACTGGCAAGAGCTGGCGCTTTCCTACTCAAAAAAAAAGCTTTTTTTTTTTTTTTTTTTTTGCTGGCTTTATAACTTCTGACCAAACCTACAAAACAGCCTCAGTCTTTTTAGGCCACTTTGAAAGATGGGGGGAAAAAGACATGAAAGCAGTAAATTCAGTGAGACATGCACACTCTAAAATGCAACACGGAACATGAACACCACAAGGCCAAATCCTACCCAGCGACTGTGAATGACTGCTCTGCACCGTGCTTTTGCCACTGGGGTAAATTAGAATCTAAGGTTTCCTAACAAATTCCAAATAAGCCTAGAATATGTATCCGTTATTCATTTTACTCATAGTTTGCACATTAATGTTCACGGAAGTGAAACTGGGCTCTATTTGCTTTTTGTTTCATATGGACTTCCAGATTTTATTATTAAAGCTAGCCTTAAAATAAATAATGTAAGATTCATGAAATAGTACATTAAGTTTCATTTAAAATATTTATGGAGCTCTCTCAAAAGAAAATCACTACTTGCGTTTTCCTCCAAAATTTGAGAGAGGAGAGAGGAGAGTTACGCTTCCCTGAGCTTGAGCTGCCACAGTGACAGCAGCATCTGCCTGCCCTTTCTCACCCTGCCTGAACGAGGGGTGGAAGGGACCAGCCCAGCCCAGCTGGGAGATGTGACCAACCTGCCACTTTTCAGGCTATTTGAGTTACAAAGACAGGCCCATTACTTACTCTGTCTTCACTGTTTAACAAAAAAATCCTTACAGCCTGCCTCTCAGTTCAAACCGTTCAGCTCTACAGTGAAAGTGGCACAAAACGGCAGCCAGAAAACAGAATGAACAGGGACCCTTCATGACAGATGTCAACAAACTCCTGCTTTTGGAGGACGAGCCCCACAACCCTCAGCCCCAGCTCCCTCAGTGCTCCCAGCACCCTGGGGCTGCTTCCCCTACTTCAAGAAAAATGCATGAAAAAGAGGATCCCATGTGTTTCCTGAGCAAAAAGAAATCAAATTTTCACAGTCAAAAGAGTACAGTCTCTCTACACGTCAAACAAGGTGAGAGTGGGCCAGAGAAGATGCTGGGACACATGTGGGGATGGAAATGTGGGAGATGCCTTCCTGCAGAGAGGTGTTCTCACAAGCACAACCATTAAACTAGATTTCCAAAGACACTTCATCACGGAGGTCAAGACTTGTAACAGCTCACGAACTGAAAGCATTGCAAAGGATGTTAAATGGAGCAACCTCTTGCTTCTTCCTGACAGGCTGCACATGTTGGCTTTGCCATAGGATGGCCAACAACCACATCTGGAAATGCATAGGCTGGCTGAGACCTGGTGACCCTGAACTCTGGCTATCTGGCGTCACCACCAGACCACCATGTCTAGAAGCAAACCCCATCAGGGGCACAAACCTCTGCCAGACAGACGTTGACCTGGGAGCCTGACTACGACTACAAAGCTATGGGTACCCTCCAATACTGCTGGAACAACCCCACGATTAACTCTTCAAAGTTAAGATGAAACTACAGAGCTCCTTTTCCCTTCTTCAGGACCACTCTGGACTTCTGAGATACACTAAGTGGCATGTCTAGGCCCCTGTATACTTCTGATTCTTGAGCATGTAGTGAGATATTTTATTTTTGGAGGGAGGATGGAAAATTACCTTTTCAAATAAAAATGGACTACTATGTAATTATAAGAGTCTGGGAGCTGGACCCTTTCACAAGAGATTTACAAGCCTCTGCATATTAGAAGATAATTGTGAGGTACCAACAGAGGTACACAGGAACATGGTCATACAGTTGACAAAGAAATAGAAAATTTGTATGGCTATTTTCAGTAAGTTGTTTTAAAACTCTCAGTGTTTCACTAAACATCTTTCTAAAGAATTTATTTTACATGCTGAAGCACTTCTATGGTTGACACAACCCCACAACCCTCTAGTGTGATCATAATCACACAATGAAGAACTAGCTTCACCTTATTTATATCATGTCCCTTATACCTAAACACCCAAGCATTCATCTGTATACTTGGTGATCTGCAGACACAGATCTGCACACACTGTAAAAACTGTATTCAGCTGTAAATATTATCAACTTCTTCAAATCATGACCCTGATGCTACTCTTACCCAACTGAAGCTTTTGCCATGTGTCTAACAAATCATTCATAGTCTTATGTAAAATACAAATTCATAATAAAAAATACTGTAGTTTCACCAAATACAGTAAATCTGGTCCCTTGATTTTGTTAAGTGACATGGGAATCTGAGTTTAGGTTTAAAAAAAAAAAGAAGAGAGAGAAAGAGGAAAAAAAGTAATTTTTCTTTATATTGTCCCAGCAAAAATACACAACATAAGATCCCAACACAAATAAGCAGAAAGCATGCACAAAAAGCAGGGTAAAGAATCACTTCTTGTCCTTGAGAACAATTAGAGGGAAAAACAGAGTGTCTTGTTGTTTTTTTTTTTCTTTTATTACTTTAGTTTCAGAAATGCATACATATTTTTTTTATTGAAACTCTCTGAACACTGCATGTTTCTTCATAAAGGCCTTTATCAGGAAAAACAGAAAAGAACTGGATTTTATACAATGCCTGTTATCCTAATGAAGGCATTATATATATATATATATATAAAGCAGAAGTGCTGGCATGCTGATTGTTTAGGCAAACATGGCACATGCATGATCAATAACAGCTTCTACTGGCATGGAACTGCTTTATTGAGAGAAAGGGAATATCAGCTACAATGCTGAGGATATCTTTAAATTTCTTTCAGTAAGTACAAAGGGCTCCTTAATTTCTATACAGACAGATGGTACAGGTGGGTAAGGGGAACTCTCATTTATCATAACCAAAAGGTGGTACTCCTCACAGAAAACATGACTGTAATATTTCATTACAGCCTTAGCAATAGCGTAAAAACGCAATTCATTTTAAAAGCAGGGATTTTAAAACATATTGCAAAGAGACTTGTATAACAGGACAGAATTCCAAAGCTACACCAAGGCAATGACATGCAAGCTTTGCACTGATTTATCTGAAGTGCTGAAGATGCAGAGGAGCAAAGTACATTTCTTAAATTCTGTAGGCAGAGGGCAGCATGCTCCAGGTAACACACTGTCTCAATGCTGTGTGCAGTTTTAATTAAAATCTCACTCTCACTAAGAGAACATCTTTGTGTAATGGTGACTCTTAAACCTGATGATACTTAGTCATTTAAAAAGGAAGCTGACTACTTCCATGTTTATGATTTCAAAAATGTGGTTTTTATTACAGATGGCATCACTGTGTAGCATAAAAGAAATTAGGATGTGGTCCTAGTAAATGTTAATCTTCTCAAGTCAATAAAAACTCTGCACCAAAATGTCACTGCAGCTTTGCAGAAGGAACACATAGGAACGATGAAAACCAGAGTGTGGGGAAAACAGAACATGCATTATAAATGACAACTTGTCTCATCTATCTCAGTCATCTTTTACATCCAAGAAATATATTGCCAAAATGATTCATATTTGTGGAACTGAAAAAGTCTGAAGAATTTAATCTTGAGCATCTTTTTTTTTTTAATTGACTCTATACGGCTGTCTGCAAGGCTTCGACATTTACACAGAATGATAATGCATATTAGGCAGTAATTACCATGGACTTTTCTTTAATTATAACTGATAATGCAAATAAATCCTATGTTCCTAATTGAAGAATGTAATTAAGTCTGAATAGTTCAGGAGGAAAGAGAAGAGACGCTAACATTGATTTTAAAATCAGGAGAATGGCGCCCTATACCAAAATTCCCTTCTCCTTTCTGCTCGTGTCAAAGAGTGGAAGAAGTCCATCCTCTCTAATGGAAATGAAATTATCAACCCTGGTTTGCCCTTTAACTAACAATACAAAGTGATTTCTCACATAGCTTTATCCAGGATGTGAAAAGTCCACTTACTCACAAAGAACAGAAACTATTCTTATTTTGACATGTCAGCACTGCAAAACCTCCAAAGACTTTGTGAGCATCATCGAGTAAATGGAAGACTATTAATGAACAGAGAAAAGCAAATGGAGATTGGGAACAGAGGGGAGGGAGACTGAAGGTGGTGGTGAGATCATCTGAGATCCAAGAAACCTCCCAGATTTAATTTTAGTTCAAGGAGGTAACTTACTAACTAGAAACTATTCTAGGTTATGTTATTAGATGTCAATAACTTTAAAATACACAAAGTGAAAGCTGTCACCTTTCACAGACAGGCAAGGACTAGCCCTGAAAGGAACATCCCTGGACTACAAGAGAGAGTCAAAGTCCAAGCGTAAATTCAAGAGAGTGTCGGGTGTTGATTAAAAGCAAACCCCACAAACACCTCAAGGCAATCCATGGGATACAGATAGCTTGGCTGCAAGGACTTGAAAGAAGTTCACATCTTTTCAAATAGTCAGTTATACGCAGCAGGAAGCTCTGGCACTAAAAAAAAAAAAAAAGTTCTGCAAAGGCAGCATGGAGTGAACTTTCAACATTTCAGCCACGCCATTCCCAGTGTGCCTTCCTAAAGCCGGAGGTCCATCAACTTGACATTCCCTGCACAAGCACTCCATAGGAACTGGAGTTTGAAAGTTCAAGCTTTACATTTAGTCCTGGCTGGTACTGGAAAGCCCCAGCAGGAAAAGTTCAGCGTCTCCGCCGCGAGGCTGCGAGGCTGGGCTGGCGGCCTCGGCCTCTCACAGGGGATGATGCTGAGAAAGCCAAAGGTGACCCCACCAAAGTCACTTACCTTCAAAGTATACTAACGTGTCCTCTGGAGAAACAGAGAGAAGCAGAATGGCTGCCTGGTAGCAGACAGAAGAGGATTTCTAAGGGAAGAATTTTTACAGAAGCCTTAACTTTGAGATTAAAAGCCTGCAGCCCTACCTCAGCGAGGCCTTCGGCATGGCCTCTGCCTGAACTCTGCAGTTCCTTCTGCATCAAAGGATCCAGAGAAGTCCTGCAACACAGAGGGATGATGCTGCACAGCAGACAGCTCTCGTTTACTGCATCTTCGGTTCAACGCTGCTTGTGCTATGATGCCAAGGGACAGACCCCTCTGAGTTAAATATTTGGGACAAAGACTTACGAACAGACTGGCCGAATCTAAGAAAACAGGACTGCATCTGTGTGTACAGAAATCTGAAGAAATCTAATGAGTGAAAGGAAAATTCTGTGCAAGGCTAAAATTTTATTAGAAAAGTACCTGCATTGCCATTAGCTATAATAAACAATATTGGTAAACAGTGAGCATCCCAAGGGCAGCTTAAGCAGCAGAACGTATTTGTCAAATGATATTTAATATAAGTGTGTATTCTGAAATGGACTATAAAATGGCATCACAGGGAACCTCTGATTATTGTTTCTCAATTTATGTGTCAAATTTGATCATTTTCTGTTGTCTCTAGGTGTGGGCACCAGGCTTTCCCCCTTCCCTCCTGTCCTACAAGGTCAGCAGTGAGATTCTCCCGGCTCCACAAAATGGCACCTTGCCGCTCAGCAACCACTGGGCTTGGGCAGCTGTACCTGGCTGCAAAGGAGTGAACAACACCATTTATAACTCTGGGATGTATTGGTGCATATAATATAATACTTTTTTGCAGAAAGTTCCCTTCAAAAGAAAGCAATTGCTTCTCTAGGTGAAGGCAACGGGACCTATACAGCCGTACAGGCAGTCCTGCGATTCACCTGCCACTTTCACGTTGTGCGCAGCCAAATGCCGCCTGCATGGAAAGGCCAAGAGAGCACCTGCTTGAAAACTGAGCCCATCCCTGCCTCTGCTAGCTCTGGTGAGCTCCTGCAAGGAGCCGGTGTTCATGGCCAGGGAAGCAGTGCTGAGCAAATTGCCCCCAGACAGAGCAGCTCTGCCATGGGACCCTCCTCTCATCGTTACCTGCCGCAGCAACGCACCACACTGCAGCCACTGCCACCCTCCCAGGGGTGGAAGAACAGAAAAAAAAGACAAGCTGCATGCTATTAGAGAAGTAGGGTTGGTCAAAGTGAACACAAAAATCCTTTCTTGTGCTTTTTACTAATCTCTCTTGTGCATGCAGCACTCGATAAGAGAGCTCTCTACTTCCACACCTCCCAGGATTGGGAGACTTCCTACTGTTGTGTGATTCCCTGTAGATCAGTGGCAGACTTCAAGAAGTTTTGAACCAAACCTTAATAAACGGGCAGGTGAAAGGGATACTGTTTTTTTGGAAAGCATAGTTACAGTGATTCAGTCACAGCTGGTTCAGAAACACTTCTTTTGAGTGCAACATATCTGAAATATTCACCCTCACGCTCTGTTACAGAATGTAACTGTTACTATAGTTTGTAATCAGTCTGTAGTCACATCAGGACTGTAAAATATGCTACAGGTATTTCATATACAGCAAGGTATTGTTTGGAATAGAACTAGAAATTCTGCAAATAAATACTGAAGGAGTAGATTTTACATGGAATACTGGGGAAAAATCTGCTTTGATCTTAAACTGTGCACAGATTTTCATTTTGCCTTTTCAAATTATTAGTCATTCCATTTTTTTTTCTTGCTAGATGCACTTAGAGCTTTTTTTTCATACGTTTTTCACTTTATTTATTAGTAACTCCTGTAATGCATTAGAATGCCATACAGAAATTTCAACACGTGATAAACTATCATTCTAGTCACAGAAGGAAAAATATTCTGAGGCACAAGACCCAACAAAATTAAAAACCCTAGGAAGTTGAACACAGACTTCCTGCACAATCCATAATGAATTAATGCCACCAAAGGCTCATGGAGGGGCACAAAGCTGCTGTGCTTGCCATGTTGCTCTGCAAGGCAAGGAATCGCACGTGAGCTCAAAATCACACGTCAGCCAGACGGTTTCCAGCAGGCACCATCAGTCCGTATAGCAACAGAGGAGATCTCATGGGCTGACCAGCAATAAAGCTGACTGTTTGCTGACCTTACATCCACAGCCTTGGCCCTTGGCTCTGGCAGATGATGCCCAAGTCTTGCAGAGCAAACCGGAGACTGGAAAAGAAGCACAGATGTCCAAGAAAGTGCATCAGGCAACAACTTTAAGAGCATCCCTGGTGGAAAACTGCTCACTGACCAACCCACTTGGGATCTTGGCTGCAAACAAGCAGAAGCAGAGTACGCAGGGAGCATGTACAGTTCTTTGGGCAGAAGCAGCTAGTCTGAGTCAGCATGCATAGAAAGAAATGGGTGCATTAACGCAGCAAGAACAGTGGCTGCTGAGCTCACACACTGCATGGGAGGTAAGCTGCCTGCTGAAAGGGACCTCTCAAGCTCTCTTGCTCTGTTACTGGGCTCACCTGTGCCTACTCATGGCACTGTGACTCATAGTGTATTAGCTCAGCTCTGAAGAACATAAACAAGATGGCAACTTTTGGGAATCTAAGTTGGATTTTTTCCTACAAGAAGGAAAGAAAATACCAAAAGAGGAGCTGGAAAGAAGTAGGTGTCTGAAGGGAGTATAACTGGCAAGGAAGAGGCTGAGACTGGCTCCTCTGCAAGAGGAAGAGAAGGCAGCACAGCATCCACTTATGGGAGAGCCTTGAAGGCAAACTCTCTCTGACATCGTAATTAGGGGTTGTTTAAATAGCAAGGTTATGTGCAGTGCCATTAATTCCAGTGGGGGAGAATTAGTAGTAGGAGTAGCAGTGTTGGATTAAGAATTTAAATTCCCTTGCTAAGAAAACAGTCAAACCCCAAAGCTCTTCGAAGTTTTTCCACCAACCGTAAAACTCTTTGAAGTACTTTTTGTTTTCCTCAGTTTCATGTCTGTAATTTCAGATGGTGCTAATTCTGCCTCTTCTTGGATCTAGCCCAGTGGTTCTGGAAATACTGTAGTATTTGATTTGAGTAGTGGAATGTTAGGTGAATTGATGAGTCCAGAAAAAAAAGAGAATTCCTAAACTCAAGTCAAAAAATATAATTCCTTCAGACCTGTCTCGCACCATGTTCTCCAAAGCAATCCTCATTCTTGCTCCTGCATTCAGTTTGCCTACCTCTTTCTTAGTGTGGTACCCAAATACTGGAGATAGCATCCACAGTGGCCTCACCTGGGGCGTACAGTCCTTATAAAACACAGCAAGACTCATGTTCTTTGCAATGGCATCACACCACTAAGCTGCTTAATTTGTCATCCACTATAAATGAACGCTGATTCTGTTCTGCAGCGCAGCTGCTTAGGTTATTATTTCCTGTTTTACATTTGTGCATTTCATTTTTCCTTCCCAGCTGTGGCTTCTACACTTAACTACTTCTATCTTACTCATTTCAGACCCTTATCCTAATTTATCCTGAATATTTTAAATTCTGATCCTGTCCTGTCTCCAAAACGTTCATAACCCCTTTCAGTTGAATTTCATCTACAATTTTTATAAGTGTACTCAAATTCATCATGTGAATCATTAAAAGAAATATCAAAGAAAACAAGGTACATGACGGAGCCCTTCAGAAAACTGACTCCCACTACTTGGACTGTCAAGTCATTGATAACCAAACCTCAACTGCAGTCTTTCAGCTACTTCAGAAGTCGCTTTAGAGAGACATCATTTAGACTACTTCTCTGGTTTACATAGTACCATGTCAAGTGAAATAGTGTCAAAAGCCTTACTGAAGTCAGAATGGATCACATCTAATACTTTTTTCTTAGCATTTCTGCTGCTTATTCTGTCAAAGTTGGAAATCAGACTAGTTTGACGCAATTTGTTCTTGACAAATCCATTTGGGTATTCCCTAGCTACCCTCTAGGTACTTGCAAATTATTTAATAATTTGTACTGGCTTTTTCACATCTGGTCTGTAACTCTCAAAACCCTCTCCTCTTTCTCTGGTAGAGAAAGCATTCATCTCTGCCCCTCCCTAGTCCTCTCTCTCTCTCTCTCTCGTCTTGAAGAACAAAACACAAATGATTCAAGGATTGCTTCAGCTAATTCCTTAAGTATTCTGAGGTAAATTTCCACAGACGCTCCTGACTTGAAACCACCTACACCTTTAACCTCTTCTTTTTCACTTTTGTCCACACTTTTAGTTTTCTTCCTAATCCTTGGAAGTAGGTTGATTGCGATAACAAAGATTCATCACGTCCAACTATCTTAGGGGAGGATGCACAGCAGAAAACACTCCACCAGGAAGTCCAGAACACTGACCATGTGAGCTCCCCACTTTCACTTCTCTCCTTCCCACTCCCCATGTCCCTTTTCCTCAATAAAAAGCTTTACAACAGTGATCATGTCTTACCATAAACTCCGGTTTTGTTTAATGAAAGTATTGCAGCCAGGCACAGCTGCTGATGCACTCTACCTTACTAAATTAGGAAGAACTTTGTGCGGCAATAGCACAAAGTGGGAGGAAAGGCTGCGAATTGCCCCTTTTCCCTGCAGCTGGATGGAGCCAGTCACTCCAGAGGGGGAAGAATTCCCTGGGGAAGGGCAGAGGTGGAAACCCTCCTGCAGGGAGCGGGCAGATGGCCATAAACTCTGAATCAGCATATCATCCATGTCCCCAGCCAGGCACTTCTGCAGGTGTTTGTGCTCTTCTGGAAGGGCCCCAAGGGGTGCAGCCAGCCCCTGGCAGCACAAAGCCGGTGCTGAGATGGTAACAGAAACAGCATTCACATTTTAAAAGCAATGTTACAGGTTGAGCACAGTATTATCTTCACTATTAAATCAGTATCAAGATCATGTGATAACCAACTTGCATACCCTCCTCGTGGATGCTAATGAGAATCAGGAAAAGCATAGTCAGTGAGGCTACAGCTGTGTGCAATTGGTATACATGACTGAATAACTGAACCTGCAGCCCTGTATACACAGCCCCTGTGCTGCCCAAGTTGCAAAACAGCAGTGAAGAAAACCTCATTCTGCAAGTTTCTTTTAGTGGTAAGAAAGAAAATGTCAGTCTAACATCAGCGGCCAGTGATTTTCATAAAAGCTAGTTAAAACAGGAAATTTTATATTGTTTCAGTTCATTCATTCAAGTGCATGTGCCATACGAACACTCAGACTGCTGAATGACGGAGAATAGATTCAGTTTTTCTCTCAAGTTAGAGAGAATGAGGCTGAAATAAAAGAAAACATGTATATTCAATCACATATGCCCTGATTCAGCTGAGCTCTAGTTCCCAAAGTATACAAAGCTCTTTCTCATTTGGGCTAAGCAATGATTTTAACTCTTAGCAGTTGTAGAAAGCTGTTTCACCACTGTGTGTTTCTGAGGATACTTCCCAGCAGAACGGGTTAGAGGAGCTGCCTATTGCCTGAACTGGGATTTATGAGGCAGGAGCAAAGCTAAACACATAAAAGCTTCACTTACATAAAATATTCCTATAAGGGGGACCACCTGCTATTTATGCCTGGCAAAGAGCAAAAAGCCACGCTGCAGGTGCAGAAAGCTGACACTGACTTGTGACAAACCTTCCACAGACATTCAAAAGCCCCAGCACAGCAATGTACATTTTTCAGCTCTTTGGAAAGAAGACAAAGAGAATGATTAGGTGATGACCTATATGCCAGCTCAAGAGCAATTAGCCTGGGAGCTGCAGCACTTTCGCCATTCCAGTAAAGTGCACTGGAGGACACTTGTATGAAATAGAAGCCTGCAGCGCTGGTTAAGTCTCCTCTTAGGCTGGGAGGAAAGGTGGAGAAAAGCAGGAAGAGGAGGGAAGAAAAGAACTGATATGAATGAGAAATTATTATTCAACGAGCAAGCATGATACATTAAGATCCTAAGATGTAGTGCGATAAAACCTCTCTTTTATTTTTGAGGCGTATTCTCATTACCATACTTAAGGTTGCATCAGCATTTTCATTTTTATCTCTCTATATAACCCAACTCTAAAAATGTGTTTGTGGTGAAAACTGGCACACGAGTCTGAGCCTGAAAGAAGCTTTTTATTTTTGTCAAATAATTTCATTTAACTGTCTGAAGAAAACAGTAGTAATAAAAAGCACTAAAATTTAAAACTCCACGTATGTATTCTTTTTCTTCCAGGCCATACATATAAGTATAGTGCACTACACTTACACCCATCAGCAACGGAATTAATTTTTTCTTTTTGTAATGTGACTTAGTACATTTCTTTTATTACTTTCTTCTCCTGTCCCATGTGCTTCCTTTCTTTTCATGTCACATCTTTTCCTGTGTGAATTGAGCAAGCATTTCTCATTTTATTTATTTCAAATTCTCCTCATCTTCACCTCTCTCTGAAATATGCTTTTTTTTCTCATCTTTTCTCCCCAAATCATCCCCTCTCGCACTGTGCAGACCTGTCCTAAGGCCATTCTCTACATCTATCCTATGCCTCCCTTGTTCATCACGATTGCCAAACCAAAAGCAGCACATCACGGAGGCGTAGTAGTGCAAAGGCAGGAAGGAAATATCTTCTACTACAACCATGGAAAAGGAATTGCTTCCCTTGGTCTTCCTTGAGAAAATCATTTTGGGCTTGCACTCACGTTGTTGCAGAAAGGTTTTCAATGTCAGCTCTTCCCCTCTTGGGCTTCATGGGGATCCAGGGTCCTTTCCATGACATTTCTTTCCCACCTTCTATTCCTGACTGTCATGTTCTCACAGAAATCAAGCGGTTACTGGCGCTCTCCCAAACAGGGGCAGTGAGGGAGACTCGCTCCCTGTCACTTGGCCGAGGCTGACAGCATCCTCAGTAGGAGAAACCTTCCTAATGCATCAACCTGGCAAAGCAGAAGCGCTGGTGCTGAGGAGGACGGCTACCAACCCGCAGAGCAATACAGCCTTTTAACCCTGACCCTTTTGCTTTCATCCATTTCCACAGATGCTACCTGAAACTGCTTAAAGATTGCCCTTCAGATAATCAACCTTCTTGAGCACAGACTGCCATTTCTTACACTAGTAGCACCCTTTGTCCCTTGCAAGCTGGCATTGTTTTTCTTTGGGAATGTTTTAATTCTAATTTGGAAAACTTGGAAGTGCTAAGATTTGGGACTTGTAAGCGGAAACACAACTCTTACGGTATCCTTGTAAAACTGATACAAGAGATCAGTCAGAGGTCATTTTTAGCAGCTCTCTTGAAAGCTGACCTTAAAATAACTGAACAGCTGAAAACTTAATTTTTAAGCTTTAACGATAGATTATAGAAACCAACCACCTAGTGAGAGAGAGAGAGAGAGAGAGAGAGAGAGAGGAAATGGGTTTAAGTTGCTCCAGGGGAGGTTTAGGTTGGATATTAGGAAAAATTCTTCACTGAAAGGGTTGTGAGGCATTGGAACAGGCTGCCCAGGGAAGTGGTTGAGTCACCATCCCTGGAGGTCTTCAAAAAACGTGTAGATGTAGAGCTTAGTGACATGGTTTAATGGAGGACTTGGTACTGTTTGGTTATAGGTTGGACTGGATGATCTTAGAGGTCTTTTCCAACCTAAATGATTCTGTGATTCTGTGGAAAAAGAAAAAAAAAAGAAAACACAGTTCTTCAGACTGACATCCCAAAACAGCTCAACTGTTTTTCATATTGCTAACACTGAGAACACGGTCTGTTTACTTCCTTGCAAATGTGGTGGATACAATGTGAGCCATCCTGGTACCATGTAGATTGAAACTATCACCATACATCATAAAATCTTACCCTATACTGTAAAATCTTGGAAAAAACAGTATTTCTCCTCCAGTCAGACATTTGCTGAAATATGCAGACTGAGGATGTATTTTCAGTTCTGAGATAGCTTATATTTATTATGCTCATTCAGCTCTGAATTTGGTGCACGGCAGCTTTCAGATGACTCTGGAGATGGTACACTGCCATCTGAAATGAAGGATTCCCACTCACAGCACACATAAAATGTACACTTATTCATTTGCAAGGGTTTTACCCTCCAGCATTGCCCTCCATGCAAAAAATCTGGAGCTGCTGAGGTGCAATTCAGATGCCACTGGCTGCTCCAGCCACTGCAGTCTCTAAGCCCTGTCATTTTGTGCCCACTCCGACTCCACGATGCTTGCCCCATCCTCTTCTCTCACTTGCACATCTCTTACTTCCTTTCTGCTTTTCTTCTCTCTCCCTCTCTATAAAGCCTTGCTGCTCCCATACCAACCAGCTTGGTTCATGCTCCTCCCTTCTTTCCTGAAGCCTATTTTAATTTTCTCTTATTTCTGTACATTAAAGGCAAATGAGTAAGATTCTCCAGCTGACAGAGTGGAGCTCTATTCCTGCATCCACCACAGCTGCGTGACCCCGACACATCACTTCGGGACAGCTACAAGACATAATGATACATTCTGCTAGAAAAATCGCACAGCCCTTTCCTGACAGCTGCATTTCTGGTGGGCTCTTTGCCCACAGTCCCATGATGTCCTCACGAAACAGTGCAGGCAGGTCCTGGTGGTGAAAGCCCAGTCGGACTCATACAACCCAGAGGCGCTCTGAGCACTGCCAAATCACTTCTCAGAAAAGAGAGCTGGGATTCATATGTAGGGCGGTTCTGGGAAGCCACACCTAAAAGCTGAGTACACCTGATGAACCTATACTACCATTTAAATAATTAATTATTGCTAATCATAGTATCTAAGAAGCCAAACTATGTTTCAGAACCTATTATGCTGAAAATATGGAGTGTGTATAAGCCCCAGCAAGCCCGCTGGTTAATGCAAGGCAGGAGACAGCAAATGGATACCCGGGGACGGGCAGAAAAGAACAAAGAAACCACCAGGCAACACCGGTCCCAGCTCGTCCACGGCCCAAGCACTCTGGAAAGCTCACCAACACCTGAACCATCACATCAGGAATATTGCCTTGCAAAGTGAAATGCAGCAAGGTTTTAAATTGTGTTTCTACTTTTTCTAACAAGACATAGATAAATAATTTAAGCATAAGGCAAATTATCTAACAAATACTGTTGAAAAACAATGGTAGGGCTTTGGAGTATGGAATAAATTTCTATCTGCAAATGTCCCCATCTTTCTACAAAACTGTAGCAGTGTACCCACTGTTGTCTTCTCATATTTTCTAAGGAATTGAATTGCATATTGTGTATCAGACAGCAAATCTTTTTTAAAAAGACATTTGAGTTTTTCATAATTCTGTAATTGAGCATAACTAACTTACCAAATACCCATTTCCTTTAGATATCTGTTTTCAATGTTTTTTTTTTCCCTCTCTTTGTCTATTTACAAGGTGGTTTCTTTTACAGTTAAAATAAAATCAAAGAAGCTCACTTTTGCAAAAAGAGGAGACAAAAACTCAACTAACACTTCATTTACAAAGATCAAGCACACTGAAAAACTGAAGCAGAATTTAGACACTTGCAGTTATACTGAAAAAAACAATCTGGATGGCTTGAAGAAGGAATTGATTTAATTCCACAGTAAAATAAAACAGAGATACAGAAGATCTCCGGCAATGACTCTCATGAAAACCCTAAATTTTAAGGAGTGTTGAAAGCAACCATAATATGCCTAGTTAGTTTTCCTGATCTGATAGTGAAATAAAAACCAGTAATGTGCTAATATTTTCAGGCTGACTGACAGGATGTTTAAAAAAATCAATTTAATCATTTCATCAGGGTGACCTGTGTATATGGGAAACAGGATGAGTTCTGAATAAAGCAAGTACATTACAAGGAGCTGTGAGAGGAGAGGGGAAAGGAGCCATCTTATGTGAAGAGCAAAGAAGGATTTTTTTTTCCACAACTCTGTGAAAAAGCTCAAAAATTCAAAATTGTGAATATATACTATCATAAACCTAAGTAAAGTCACAAAGTCACAATATGTAGTAGTTCAGTAAGTATAACAGGGAACATTTTGGAACCATTCATGGAAATCATAATTCTCAAAATAATGAAAGCAATAAGCTTGAATTAATATATATTTTTTAAAGTCACACATATAAATTGAAAAAATAAATGAAGTGTATAAAAGAGTGCAGATGAGGGTGTAGGGAAGGAAAAGGGGAAAAAAATTAAACTTCAGTGAAGTATTACACCAGACAATGAAAATTTACAATTGTACTAATATTACACAGTCTTGTACACAGAAATTGTATACAAACGCATAGTCCACATTTATGCCATCCATAGTGAACCAGTAGCTTTTCAAACTAAACAAACCCTCCAAAAGGGGGAGAAAAAATAAGATGAAAAAAATGAAAACTTAGCATGACCTCAAATTTAACCTGGGGGGAATTGACACTGGTAAAGGATTCACCATCTACAGAGAGAAAACAGTCATCATAAAATGTTTAGCAGCTTTTGGCCTGATAATGATGATTAGTTGCTATGAATAAAAACAACGTATCAGAGCCTTTTAATTAGCAAGCATGAGCGATGCTAAAGGAGGGATCTGGAAAAGTTTCTGTTGACTGCAAGACTGAGGAGAACCATGAATCAGAGAGAAACTGTAGAAGGCATGGTGAAAACTGAAGAAACATACTAGATAAAACGTGCTACCGTTTATATATATATACATATATATATATATACATTATTAAGTTATTTTCTAAAATATGGACGTTTCCATATATATTTGCTTGTCAAAACAGGCTCAGATGCAACCTATTATCTGGACACAACGATGCATCACAATGGCTTTTCCAAACAGCATCAGGTATGAACCACGCTGGTGACAGCCAATGGCTGTGGGGTGACCAAAACCTGAGGTAATTCCTTAAAATATAAAAGCACGTGTATATGAATAGTTAATTAACACAACAGTAAAAATAATGACAAATACATATTATCACAGTAAAATATCAAGTATTCAAAAAAAAAAAAAAAAAAGACAAACTACGAGGCAAAGCACAGGTCTGACCAATGAGCACAATACTCCTCATGATGATAGAAAGAAATGCATTTATTTCAAATCTGAATTTGGAGCCTACATAACTCAATGAATCACATTACTGTCTTTTTTTTTTCTTGGAGAAACAAATAACATGAACACTATATTAAGAGTTATGAGATATTCAAAATGAAAATCAAATGAACTGTAATATTTACACATAAGTGAGTAGGGAAAACAACAAAGAATAGGGAGAGCCAAGTATAACTCATATTTAAAATGACAGCCTAGGAAGGGAAGCGTAAGGAAACAAAAACCCCGCCAACTTCTTCAGTGTTATCTGATCTTCATTGTATTTTTGAAGTTTCAGGGAGACTCTCTGTGCAAAACTGTACATAACCAAAATTCCCAACTTACTATCTATTTTGTAAGCTAAATTTCTGTTGTGCCTCTTTGAAAGCTTTTTTTAATATCTTTAATTGTTATGGATGGTTATTCTCCAGTAAAATGAGGCATTTAAAGACTTTATCATTTGTCTCAACATGCTGCTAAGCCTAAAATGATTTTCGGTTGTGTAGATTAAATGACTTTCTACTGTGCTGAACAACAACAAACAAAAATAAAATGCCTTATCACTGTGGGCTTTTTGCTATTGCTTCAGGAAAATAAGCTTTGCATTAAAGCCACGTTAACTTTGCTTTATGCACAGCAGAGTTCTATGATGGCACTTTAAGCCAGAAGACTGGTTAGCCAAAATAGTTAGAGGCTTTCCATGCTCAGCATTTCTTTCTTGATCAACTCCATCTTCCTTTTAACTATTGCTCCCCATATCATCTTTAGAAACATCCAGTCACTACTGAATTTTGTTCTAAAAATTACTTGTGCAGGAGGATATTTGTGCATTACAAAATCCTTCCAAAGGTCTGAAGACAGTATTAAATGCAACAAATGCATTTTGCTGTTGCAGCCCAGATCATCCCTCTCTGACGAACTTGCACGTCAGCCCCAATATTGCTCATACCCACCCTTCCTACTCAACCCGTATCCTTGAACAAGAAGCCTACCAGGAAATATGGGCAATTTGGGAAGTTTCCTGAACCTGCTGGAGGCCCCATGCCACTGCTCACACTAACCAACCACTGCATTCAGCTTGGCCACCTTGTATTGCCATGGCTTGATACAGCCTTGTGAACTGGATTCAGACCACAGACCGACTTTGGCTATCTATGGTTTGCACAACTGAAGATGTGTACGTAGAGAAAAATCACTGACCACATAAAAGTAATTTATCTTCTTATCAACAGTAGCTCCTTTATTCCCTCCCAGGAGACAGCTGGGGGAAAGCGTGCCTCTTCTGTGTCCCTTAGCAGAAGCAATCCATAAGAAGCACACCAGAGCCAACAGCTTACTCAGCAAGGGCACGGGAGGAGAGGAAGCCCATTCATTTCAGACAATGGGAAAAATAGGGCACAGGGGAATGCTGTGCCAAGAAGAGGTTTCATTTTATTACCAGTTCCCATTAAAATATTGTTATTATTCAAAAGTATTTACTCGAAAGACTTAAAATGAGGGCAAGGATTTCAGTGAAGAAATACTATCCGAGTTGTAAGTTTTGGTTTTGGATGACTAGAACTGGGGTGTTAAATCTAGCTGCCAAAGCCCAAGTGGCCTGAATTTCAAAGACAGGGAGAATCTTCAGTTAGAGCTGGTTTTCATGACATTTGGGGTAGGCTGGGGTCTGGGCAAAAGATTTTACAGCAGTAATAATGCTGAAGCATTGGGACAAAATATTTATCAAAAAAAAAAAAAAAAGATGTATTTCCTATTACCGCTATGAAGAGCTAGTTCATAAACGGTATTAGTTAGACTTCTGTCTCCCATCAAAGCCTTTAGTCATGGAAATCTCAGGCTACCCGAGTGGCTTTACCAGAAGTTGTTCAGCAGTTTTCCTACAAAAATTACAAGATTATTTAAAGATTGATAGTCAGTAAAATTATAATTAAATGACAGTAAGTTCACAGGCAGCCTTCACCAGCAGTTCTGTAACAGCATCCGCAGTCTGTCCTAATGAAAGCATGCAATCACACCCTTCACCACCAGACCAGCCATCCATGAATTGTATGAAAACTAAAGCTGAAAACTTTACAGCTCCGCCACAATAGTGGTTCTTTGTAATCCTTCCCCTTTTGTTTTTTTCCCCTCTGTGCCACAAACTATATTAAGGATGTCTTTAGGGCAGTAATCTTCTTTTAATTACATACACAGACCTTACTGCTGTGGGGCTTTTCCCTTGTTTGTGGGACATACATTCTCCTCTAACACATACTAGAAACTGTAAAGACAATAATGTCTGTCCATATTTCTGACCAGGCTTTCTCACAAATACATGCATATCAACACACAGTGCATGGGTGATAGGTCGAGCACATCTAGAGTACTACACTGTGCAGCCATCCTGCACAGGCACGCATCCACCGAGCTGTGCGTCACACATGCACCCAATGCTCTTCCAAGCAGTGGATCAACTGCATGGGACCTTTCCCTGATGAATTTACATGCATTCTCTCCGGTCCTTGAAAATTTGTTCTCGTGAGGCCTTTCACCTTCTTTTTCCTAAGAGGAGATTTTTTGACTTGTGTTTTGCCTGTTTTTTTATTTGTTACCCAAAATGACTCTTGCTTTCACATGACAACGTACTGGCACACATTTTACTTCTCAGGAGGAAGAACCCTCAGTATAATCTCTCACTTTTGATAATGTTTTCAGTACCTGACTGTACACATCAAGAATGATGACAAATAATTATGGTCTGCTGTGATCTTCAATAACAACAGCATTTTTCCTTTCAAAAGACCAAAAAAAAAACAGATGAATGATTCTGCTGCTTATTCAAACATGTTGTATGAAAAAAAACATGCGGAATGATCTTTAAGGCAATTGCTTAAAACAGCTTCTAGATACACAATACCAAAAGCCATCCTTTCATCTAGAGGACATCAAATTATTTTCTACATTTAGTTCATAATATGTAATTCTCCATCTAGTACAAAGCCTTACTACTCTTGTTTGCGGCTAGTTGTCAAGGGGCTTTTACATGGGACAGTTTTGATGGATCCATTCTATACAATGGCAACAGCACTTTCCTCCCACTAGAAAAGCTATTGAGCAATTTTTTTTAGAAACTACTGTTATTCCATTAAACATGAACTGCTTATGCCTCCAAGAAATCCAATTATCGTTCCAGTAAAGCAAAACATTAGTGATAAAAGGTAAGTAAAGGTAGTAATGACTGTAATAAATGTCGTCAAGCAAAGACTCCAGTAATTGAGATTATGCAATAATATAAGGAGTTACTACTCTTAGTGTGACAATACTGAAGTCAATAGGGTTTTGCCATAAATGAATATAACGCTACTCCTAAGCAGTCACAATATAAAGAGGTGTTTATCACAATTTTAAAACAGCCATGTATATTCAGAACTGCAGACACATTAAAGAGTGCCACATAGTTTAACACATGGATGAACAAGTAATTAGACTTGTTTGTGGATTAAATGCCTGCAAAATAAAAGGCCTTTGTTCAGTTTGAGAAAAGGAAAAAAAAAAAAAAAAAAGAACACTCTAAACTGTTTTCTCACATATGCACTCTATGCTGCAAAAAATGAAGAACAATGAGATTATGCTTTAATTTTCAATACAGCCATACCCGGAGGATTTGTGGAACCTTACTAGAGAATAAGAAAAAACATGGTAACAAAACAAGAAAAAACATACTGGATTGTATTTTCAGGAGTCACTTGAAGCCTGGGAAAAGTTACACATCATTTAAATTCAGGCGAAGCTTTGCCCTCAGTTTCTTCACTGAAAAAGGGAATATATGGCATTATCACATTCTAACCGCAAAACCTTCTCCTTGCCGGTTCATGTGAAAATACTAATGAGTAGACAGAGACATACCATTCTGTGGCTTCTTTTCTTGAAAAGAAAAATATGTTCTGAGACCATGCACAAGCTAGATCACACCCTGCTTCACCCTTGTTTACAGACTTCTAGCTATCCATACAAATGGAAAACCTTCAGCACTCAATGACAGTTAAGAGTCTCAACCTCCAAGCCTTCATTTTTTAAATTCCAGTAAGCAATGGGTAATGTTTCCAGCAACATCCCAACGAAAGGGAAAAGTCCTTATTTCCTCCCAAAATAAGTATCCATGACTCAAACTCAGTCACATGTAAAGATGGAGGTTTTATATGATGGAGAATGAATTCCAAGTACTACAATGGAGGCAAAAAGAGACTGGGGGGAAAGGAAGGATAGTAAGCAGGCTAGAAATAAAGAGAAAAGAATGAATTTTAATCTTTCAGCATTTAATACTGATACATTTATTTTATATGGCTACTGTGCATATACTGCAGTATCTGCCTCAAATAAAATATTTAATCAAAATGGGAGGACAAAGAACATGAGCAGAGAGGTAGAAATACTCCAGGTGAAACCTCCATCCTCCATTTATGTTCCACCTCATGTGTTTTGCTATATTAGTATTCCAATCAGATGAGTAAGCTTAAATATTATTTATTCATAGAAATTCCCAAAATAGCTTCTGACTAGAGACAGAGGAATGCTTTCAATACACAAAGTATATAACATGGAGGAAAAAACAGGAATCCAAGATGACAGTAAAAGAAAACACATACACACTGTGCTAGCTAGCGTGTGTCACATGTGCAGCGTACCCCAAGTTTCCTCAGCAGTCTGACAAGACCAATTAGCATCTTGTAATAAGGCAAACAGTATCGCAAGACTCCTGAAAAACACCATTTGGATGATTTCGGATAAGTGAGTCATTTTATCAGCTCATATTCTGAAAGTAATGAAGCTATTTTAGTCCAGCTTCAAGTGAATAAATCTTTAACTACCCCCAAACAATCTTTTGCATTTCTAGAATAAACTGCCAAGATGATTTAAATGTTCCTATCAAAAGCATAAAGCTTCTATCGCTGCACTCTTTCTACATAGGTTTAATAAACTATTTTTCAATTGCACTACTTGGAAAAGAAGCATCCGTCTGCCTGCCCACCTATAAGGAAAGCACACCACAATTTGGCAAGGAGGAAGTACGGAAGATGAGACTAGTTGCCTCACCGCACACTAAATGGTACTCTGCTCACAATGGATCCCCAAGCTATACTTTTCCTTTGTATTATGAGGACAACTTCGGAAAGCACGACAACATAATAAAGCTAGGGAAAGACAACCCCATTATTACTGCTGTAGAAAATAAAACACAGATTAATGTCACTAATGCACACGTCAAAAGAGATAATAATGATGCGTACAAATGAATCTTCTCATCAGGAGCAAGGAACATAAGCACCACCTAAAACTGAATAATAATTACATACAAATCAAAAATGACATCGCCATCTGCTAAGCACACATTATTCTCTGAGATTACCAAAGGGTTTGTTTTCCATTTTTCCCTAAAACTTCATAAGTCTTCCTTTTCTATTCATGTGACATAAATTATAAAGTAGTACAGCGGGCGCTTACATTCCCTAGCAAGACAAATGCTGGCTCTGATGGGTAGCTTGCTACTTAGAGCTTTAACTACTCATTGTGCCAAGATGAAGGTGCAGATGTGCAATGGAGGCTGGTAACAGAAAATAGCTTTTCTGCTTTTCAAACTCAAAATACAGAAACCAGTTTTTAGTTCCAATCTATGCCCAGTTTTCATTTTCTGAAGCATTTACTTACAAGGTGCTACACATTTTTCAAGTCTTTCTCTAAAGGCTTGCATTTATGGATATTCTAACCACTGCTGTTGCACTGAAAGTCAAACGAAGGCCAGTCACATTCGACAACCACACATAAGTCATACCCTCCTGACCTCAGTCAAGAAGAGCTTGGCACATGAACTCCTGCTTTGGTTGTATTCTTCTGATTGTATTACATGTCATTTTTATAATCACTATTTCACCTATCTTCTAAAGAGAGAATGTAAGATCACATACCACAATCACACACAATTTGAACAATTTTGAATAATTTCTTTTACTCATTTTTAGTAGAGTTCATACCTTGAAGACAAGTACCAGATAGCTTCTACAGTAAGCTATTTACCAAAGGAATATAATTAAAAACCTAACATCATGAAGACAAGACCTAACACAATGCAGAAAAATAAATCATCAAGAAAAGTTAACGTTTTCTGATATTATACTTTATCCAGGAGTTCATCATCTGCATCCAATCTGTCATCTGGAAGAGACAAGATTTTATTACGGAATGGACACAATAAAAAAGAGTTTATCTTAAGCAGTCAAGATACTAGAAAAAGACAGACCACTTTATGATCTGGACTAAAGAATTGCTTTCTCCTATACATCTTCACTTAGAAATTGCTACAATCATTTTTGTAGTCTGTAGGCATGGAGGTACATTAATCCTTCTTCTTCACATTTTATTACACAGACCTAAGAATTATTTCCTCTGTCACATAGAGATTACAACCTTCCTATCTACATTATGACACAATCATAATTTTGAAGTACATATATACTATTTAGTAGAAAACTTTATGTTAAACAAAAATAAATAATCAGTGCAAATAAAAAGTAAATAATAATTAGGGTAGCAACTATGTATATGTAATTCACAGAAGCCAACTGAAAAATAAGTTTTGGTAGGGTGTTAGTACTCCTTTTCTGCTAGTAACACACACAAGCACAAGATACCTTCATTTACTTCAGTCACAAGACTGCTGAATTTTATATTCTTTCAGACAGTACTTAGGATGTAATCATTCCCATTTTTGACAAACACCGCTAAAATCATGACAGCAGAAATTGGCACAACAGCAAAATGGAAGAAAAAAAATAAAAAGTCAACCCATTTTCTGCTGAGCATTTATTTTCAGTTGAGTTTATAAAACCAAGATCAATTTGCTACTTACAATGATTAATAACTTCCTTGTCCTTGACAAGGCACTCTATAAATAGTTACAGGCACATAGCGAGTTACATTGTACATAGCAATACTATTAAGGTGTCTACTTACTGTGTATTTGTTAATATTTTATTGTGGCAATCTCTCATTGTATACTTATGAGACATTTTTCTTACTTTTACGTGAAATTTCCTATATTTTGCTTTGTTCCCATCGCCCCTTGCCTGGTCACTGGGCACCACCGAGAAGAGCTTGTTTCCATCTTCTTTATTCCCCCAACATCAAGCATTTACACACATTGATGAGATCCCCCTGAGTCTTCTCTTCTCTAGGCTGAACAGCCCCAGCTCTCTCAGCCTTTCCTCACGGGTGAGAGACTCTAGTCCCTTAATCATTCTTGTGGCCCTTTGTTGGGGCCATGTCTCTCTCGTACCGTTGAGCCCAAGACTGGATCCAGCATTCCAAGTGTGTCTCACCAGTGCTGAGTAGAGGGGAAGGATCACCTCTCTCAAACTGCTGGCAACAATCTTCCTAACGCAGCCCAGGATACCCTTAACCTTCTTTGTGGCAAGGGCGCACTGCTGGCTCATGTTCATCTTGGTGTTTACCAGGACCCCCAGGTCCTTTTCTACCAAGCTGCTTTCCAGCTGGCCAGCTCCAGTGTGTACTGGTGCCTGTGATTATTCCTCCCCATGTGCAGGACTTTGCCCTTCCCCTTGCTGAACTTCTTGAGATTCCTATTTGCCCACTTCTCCAGCCTGTTGGGATCCCTCTGAATGGAGGAAACCATGTGGTGTACCCACCACTCCTCCCAGCTATCTGTCATCAGCAAACGTGCTGAGCATGCACTCTGACCTGTCATTAAGACATTAAACAGTACTGCCCTCAGTATCAATCCCTTGGGTGTATTGCTTATGGCTGATGTCCAGCTGGACTTGTTACTGATGATTAGAACCCTCTAGGCCTCACAGTTCAGCTAGTTTTCAATCCACCTTGCAGGCCATTTATCTAAGCCATATTTCAATAGTTTCTCTGTGAGGATGATTAGGAAGAAAAAGTCAAAAGTCAAAATCAGGAACACTCACTGCTCTCTACTCATCCATTGAGCTATCACCTCACTGTAGAAGGCTATCAAGGTTGGACAGGCATGATTTTGCCTTCTTAAACTCATGCTGACTACTCCCAGTCACCGTGTCCATCAGATGCTTGAAAACGGTTTTCAGGATTATTTGTTCCATCACCTTTCCAGGGACTGAGGTGAGGTTGACCAGCCTGTAGTTCCCTGTATCCTCCACCTTGCTCTTCTTGAAGACAGAAGTGACATTTGTTTGTTTGTTTGTTTTTCCATTCCTCACAAAGCTCTCCTGATTGCCATGACCTTTCAAAGGCAACGGAGAGTGGCCTTGCAATGACACTGGCCACTAACCCGATTCTCCTCCACCAACAGTATGTCTTCCTTGCTCCAGATTTTCTCACTGGTCACAGTGGCCTGGAATTCCTGAAGTTAAGTTTTGCCAGCAAAAATCCAAAGAAAGAAGGTGCTGAGTACCTCAGTATTATCTGTGTCCCCTGTCACACCTTAACCCAATACAGCAAAGATCCAACATTTTCCCTCTTCATATTTTTGCTGCTGACTTAGTTGTAGAAATCCTCCCTGTAGTCTTTCACCTCTCTCACCAATTCAACTCCAGATGGACTTTTGCTTTCCTACCCCCGTTCCTGGATGCTCAGACAATATATGGGGTCACTTGTCCCTCCTGCCACCTCTTGTCTACCTCCTTTTTATGTCTCTGTTTAGTCAGGAGCTCTTTGATCATCCATGCAGGCCTCCTGTCACCTTTGCCTGGCTTTCTGTATGTCAGGAAGGACTGTGCTTGACCTTGGAGGAGGTGATCCTTGAAAATTTACTATATGTCTTCTCTCCAGGACCACATTCCAAGGAATTCTTCCAAGCAGGTCCCTGAAGATCAAGTCTGCTCCCCTGAAGTCCAGGGCTGTGATTCTATTTGTCTTGTTCCCTCCTCACATGACCCCGAACTCCACCATATCACAGTCTCTACAGCCCCTGACCTTCACATCCCTGACAAGTCCTTTCTTGTTTGTAAGAGTTCCATGAAAGCACCTGTCCTTGTCAGCTTATCAACCACCTGAGCTAGGAAGTCATCATCAGTGCACTCCAGAAACCTCCTGGATTGCTTGCGCACTGCTGTGTTGCCCTTCCAGCAGATATCAAAGTGGTTAAAGTTCCCTGAGGACCAGGGCCTGCAAATGTGAGGCTTCTTCCAGCTACCTGAAGAAGGCATCATCTACTTATTCTTGATCAGAGAGTATGTAGCAGACACACAAAACATCACCCACATTGGTCTGCACTCTAAACCTAACCCATAAGCTTTCAGCTGACTGATCATCTCTCCAAAGGCAGAGCTCCACGCATCTTCACTGCTTTCTCACATGAAGAGCAACAGCCTCTCCTTGTCTTCCCAGATTGTATCTATTGTAATTGCATAATAATAATTTCTCCAGTGATAAATTAATCCCAAATGTGTTTCATTTGGAGTACTTAATAAATTAGTAATTTTTAAGTACTCTTGTGACACTGGTAGATACTTTAGTATTAGTAACTGAATCATAGTCAAAACGTTTAATGGGCTGAAATAGTGCTTGAGCACCAAGTAAGAACTGGGTTAACCTAACAAAAGACAGATGTAGCTTGCCCTCCCTCTCAGAAAAAAAGCAAGGCAGTAAGTGCTATCTGGACATAACATTTTAGGGAACTGGCAAGTAGCTCTAGCAACTGAGACAACAGGTGTTCCAATTATTTTTGTTTCTCCTGTCAAAGTCAGAAGGGCAGATTTTAATTTGAATCAGAAATAAAACATATAGCCTTGTTCTGATGTTCCCAGTTTTCACCCTTCTCTGAGCAACAACACATTGCAAGTGACATCCTGTACACCAAATCATACTTTTATATTTCTCCATCGGCCTCAGTTTACAATATTTATTATCCTTTGTCTTTTAAGTAACATGTTTAGATCTAATGGGCAACGCACTACAATGAGACGCTGTCTAGGTATGACTGGCCTAGAGGGAATGAGAAAAATCATCTGTTTTGCTCTACATTTCAAGAAGAACATTTTTGTTTTAGTATTTCCCTTTCTGATATTGGCTTTTCCAACTTCACTTATTTCTGAGCCACATTCCTGGTGCAGTGTTTGCAAAGTGTTAGTGAGCTACCCTGAGATGCCTGGCAGAGTCCTGACAAAGGCCTCTCTCAGACTGTGGCTTTTGACTTGAATGTCCCAAAAGGACACAGTGGATAATACCTGTACAGTCACATTTCCCATTTCTAATGAAGGCTTTTGGACAGAGATACTTACAAACAGGTTTAGACCCTTTCTCATAAAAATATTCAAAACACTGACCCTTCTCAACTGTTAGGAAGCATAGAGAATAGCATAACTTGTTCCTGCTTTTAGGACAGGCTCGCATATGCTGGACATGAGAGCAGAAGTCCACATTATGCTCTATCTTTGCATGCAAGGTTTCAAGCTCATGAACAAATTAATCTTTTTACTAAAAAGCGTCCTGCTACAATTGGATAAAAACTCACATACTTTCCTACTCTCTCAGCCACAATAATAATTTTATGGTGTCTTTGACAGACAACCTTAAGTGTCATATCACATGAACTATCTCCTGAAGTTTAAATATATTGTTACCTTTCTTTGTTGCTTGGATTTAGCTAAGACAGTTCCACTGGGGATACCTTGAGAAATTCTTCTTCACTGGATTCATTTAAAAGCTAAAATTCCACTGGGTTGTAACAGTTTTGTCTTGAAATTTAACGTACACAGACAGCAAACCTGCAGGAGTTTCTTTTGACAACAGCAGACTTATTACTTGTACTGCATTTTTTAGCCTCAAACGGGAAGATGATACGGTAAGCACAGGCTCACATATAGCATCTTGGAACATACATTATACATGAGGCTACCGTTTGGGGATCATCTATTTCAAAGTCTCCTGATTTCAAGCACATACCAGTCCACCATTTGGCTAAACTAGGAGAAATTCAAGTGCTTTTCATTGCATGAAAAATAGGTATCTAGAGTATGAAGGTCATTTGAACACCCTAGATGTGAGCTCTGTTTAAGAAGCTTGCTTATTCTGACAAACTGGGCAAACTTCAACTGGACAAAGGATCCAGTCCTGATTCCAGGCCAACAAACCACACTAGAAGGTGCATCCATGCTAGTTTCTTTCAAAAATAAATCTGGGAATCCTTTGATATTTGCATCTAGTTCACAACACCATTTGTTCTGATTCTTGGTGTCAACTCAAAATGTCAACATTTCTTTTGAGTCCACAACTATGCAATTTTTTTCTCCCAGCATCTTGTCAAAGTGCTGGCTTGCTTACAATACTTCCAGAAAATAAAAGTTACACAGATTTCAGCTGATAGTTTCCTCACTTTTTCCCCTTACAAACAGCCTTACCATCTTCGATATTAGCAGAGCTGACTGAGCAGCTTGAGGACAGTTCCTCTGTCTGAAAACTGTAGAGATCTCCTTTATGGGTGCTGCTGTTAAGACCAACCTCTGTAGGAAATGACCACTACTCATTAGGGACTGACTGACTTTTTATTCTACAAGGATTATTGGGTCATACTTACTGCAATACCCAGCTATGCACCATCTTTAAAGCGGGTGGTCATGGTCATTTAGCTGTTTTTCACATGTTAGCAAGTTAGGAAGAAAGTTTGTTACTGACGGGGAAAACACTGAGGAGTAGGTCAACTCCAACAAGAGGTCAGTGGGGGAGAAGAAGGATGTTCAAGAGGGAATTCAGTTCTTCTAAGCATGCAGTAATGGGCACTTCGGCAGCTGTGGTATCCAGTCTACAGTGTGGGGAAAAGCAAACAAAAACCAACAAGTCCCTTGTAACTGCACAGGAATTTATCTGTGCTAGTCTCTACTCTCTCTAGTTATACTTGAAAAGCAAGTCACACAAGTTCAGCACTAGTAAGTGCACTTCAACAAGCATTTGTTCTCCAAAACAGAGTGTGCTGTCTGCAACTTATAAAACAACTAACTGCTCAATGGGAGCCCACTGTTACACTTCCACTGCCATAGGCAACTGATGGAGAATCTTCAGAGCAAAGGAGTAACAGTTTATAAATTTTATGTGGAGTACTTGGAAAACAATTCCAGCTGTCCAGAGAACTGAAAATTAGTTTCATATTTACATAGCTGCATTGTACGTGTACATTTGTGTGTATACATCCATCTCATGCCCATACCATTTATTTGGTGAGGTGAATGGTGTCCCTCCCCCATAGAAGCAGGTCTGGGCAGCAGCACCAGCTATGCTTCCAGCAATGCACAGCACAAAGGACCAACCACCGCTGGAAGAATCTCTCCCCTTTGGACCACATCTAGAGCTGCTGTTCAACAGGCTTACAATGAAATCAGGTAAACATTCAGGAAGATCTTTAAGGAGACGAGGGAAAAAGGATGTCCTGGCAGTTTCCTACACTCAATATAAAAGGATGGGATGGGGCTGGGAATTTACTTTGTTTTCACAGAATCACAGAATGGTTGAGGTTGGGGACCTCTTGAGGTCATCTGGCCCAATCTCCTGCTCGAGCAGGGCCACCCAGAGCAGGATTCCCAGGACCATGTCCAGGCGGCTTTTGAAGATCTCCAACGAGGGAAAAGTCCACAACCTCTCTGAGCAACCTGTGCCAGTGCTCAGGCACCCGCACAGTAAAGAAGTGCTTCCTGAATACCTCATGTTCCAGTTTGTGCCCATTGCCTCTTGCCCAGTGCCAGGACACCACTGAAAAGAGCCTGGCTCTGGCACCTTTACTGCCCAGCTTGACCTGGTAAATGCAAAACACGACCCTGCGGAGCAGGGGGCTGCTCACATGAGCTGTGGGGTGAAAGCTCCTTCTAGACCACAGGTGAATATTATGCTCTGCTGTAGCTTAAGCATCTCTGGCAACTCATCTTCCCCCTCAGTTCCTCTACCTGAAGTTTGGGAAGCAGGGACGAAGGTGATTGAAAGGAAAAATGCTCAGAGGAAATGAAATTAATCCCAGAGGACTTCCTGACAGAAGAGTCTTTCTGACATGTTCTCAGGGCAAAACCACCGTCACGCGTGGCAGTCAGGACTCGAGCGATGCCTTTCCATTACTTCACGCTTCAGTGCAAGGCAGCATCGTGCTTCCCAGGGGCTGGGCGTGCAGCCATCCCTGCTTCAGCTCTCCCTTCTCCTCGTAACAGGGAGAGGAGAGAGAGACTGTCTTTTTATGTATTAATGCTCTTTGTATATGTGTGTGTGTAGGTAGTATCTAGATATATAAAATTTATATAATTATAGACGTAAGGAGGAAAAGTAACAGGAAGAAAGGGTGAGATTTAAAGGGAAACCCAGGGTACAGCTACGTGAAGAAGAACAAACAGCCCCAGGCTCTGGTCTGCCATTGAACACATCTGCTGTGGGGGGTGGAAAGCAAAACCAAGTGGCAAAGCCCCACATGCTGCTGAGACCCTGCTCACTGCAGCCAGAGTTGAGACATTTCTCAGCAAAGGAAGAAAAATATTGCCCTCAGTCAGAAAACACTTCCAAAGCCTGAAGTGATAGCACAGTTTCAGTGATAAAACAATACTGGTTTACAGCAATCTATTACTTCTTGCCCACTAACATTACAATCACCCTCCACATTGTTTATATTTTTATAAACCTCTCCAGAGTCTGCTTTTAATTAGAGAAATATACATACATAGCAATCTCTTGGCTCTTTCTCTTTATTGGATAATTTCATTTAAATTATTGTTCAAGAAACCCTGAACATTCTTGCTCCATCTAGCAAGATTTCCTCTTTAACAACAAAAGCTTTGGTTTCTGCAAACCTGCTTGCAGTGTCCCTTACTTTAGCTCAACATACGTAAAAGCTGATCTTTAAGATAGAGAATACATGGTTCTTCACATCTGAATATGAATATCTTTTTTTTTTTTAACTTAAAAAAGTCTTGTTTCTTCTTATTTCTCATGCCATAAAATAGTTCTTCACAATGGGAATACTGTTAAAGTACTGCCATACACTCAAGTAGTGCAATAATGCTGAATCTGTGGTTTGCCGGAGCTATAAACCCAACCAGCTGCTCCACCTTGGCCGTCGCCTTCTTCAGGGCCCTCTTGGGCAAAGCCTGGCCGGCTTGGCTGGGCGACAGCAGCCCAGTGTTGATCCAAGTCCATGCACCAGCAGGTGCTGAGCCCACATCCGATGGAAGAGCAGCTACCAGCTCCCTCAGAAGGTTGAAAGGTGGGAGCTCACTGTTACAGGACAAAACACACCTCTGTATTTGAATTGTGCCTAATAAAAAATACAAAGTAATCTCAAATTTGTATTAGACAAGCACCAACTTTGTGAAGCGCTGGAAAATCAACATTATGAACAAAACTCATGGGGAGACATGGGACATGCAGCTGTACAACCAAGGGAATTCTTTCATTACTTTACTATGCTGACTAACTAGATCTGTGACGAACTATGAACTTTGCAGAAATAAATGCAGTAACTCTAACCAACTTCAAAGGCTCCTATTCAGGCAATCTTTTCACCAAGTTTTATCAATGTTTATGTTGCAAAGATTTTTGTATGACTGCTTTTAGTTGCCACTTAGATACAAAAAACTAACCTTCAATGTATTTTATGCAATCTATTAATAAGTATGGTCATGCAAAATAATAAAAAAAAGTTCTTTTTTTTTTCAGTTTTTTTGTTTATTTATTTGTTTTGGTATTTTACATACTGCATTTCATGAGTTGGCTGTTTAACTGTGCTCATGTCTACACATATTACTATTTTCTTCTCAACAAGTAAACACTACTCATGTAAGGTTATGTACAACCACTCACAGGCAGACATTGTTTCTAAAGCAGCATACAGCTTCTGAGAGTTCAGAAGGTAGCTCAGGAAGCAATCACAACCACCATAGATTGTAATACCTTATAATTTGCCTTTTTTTTAAACTTCTAACTTTTTTTTTTCTTTTAGGGAAAATAAAAGAAAAAGGCCATTGTCTTTTTTGATACCAGACTTTCGATAATTTTGGTCATTTAGAACTTCAGGTTGTCCTTTTTCCAGACTTCAAGCTGTGTGACTGCCATCTCTGACATGAGAAGCTATGGGAAATAACAAACAAATACGACATGGCAGCTTACCTTGAGCGACTTGAGTCCCCAAGGAAGCAATGCTCTCTCCTGATGGAGAGAGTTGTTAGAGTTCTTTAGCCCATTACAACACACATCCTCTCAACACAGCATCCCTGCTGCCCAGAGCATCTTCCCTTGAGCAGCAGGACTAGCCTCTAGCCTGTGTGAAACCCACTACCAAATCTTATGTTCTGGTGCCCTTTCTCATCTACCTACCACATGAGTATAAGCCAGCTTCATTACGTAAATATTCACTAAGAATGCCTGCTTTAACCTAATGCATCAAATATTTGCTTCTCTCAAAAACAGCATACTACAAAGAAGCTGGAACAAACATTCAGTGATTTAATGTTGCTCTACAGAGCACTGCAAGCCACTCTAGACAGCACACTGGCCTGCATGTAAGTGGATTTTCAGCAGCTGAGTGATTTTTTTCTTTCCAGAAGGCCGGAAGACTTTTCTTAAAATATCTCAAGTGTGTGCGTGTGTGTACACCCACACATCAAGTAATTTGCTGCAGCACAGCAACTAGCACTAACAGGACACAACTATAGAGAGACCTCAGTTAGTGCAAAAGATCTGCTTCTTTTCCATCACTGTAGTCATAGAAAGACATACTATACATTACAATTTCAGATTATTCTTTGTATCACATGTAGCTATTGGAAATCTTTTGCACTACTATGTCTGATGTCCCAATGGATCAATGCACACTAGTGCGCATGTACAAACATGGTATTACATCATTTTTATGCCCTTCCTCAGCAAACGTGGCCCTGCAGTTCAGCACAAGGATAACTGGAACAACCTTGTGAATAGTTAAACACGCAACTAATACACAAGATGTCCCTTTAGCAGCCAGAAACCACCAAGCCAAATTCTATCAGCCAACCTCGCTATGCTAAACGCAGCTTTTTGCAGCCAAGGCATCTTCTTTGCAACATCAGCTACTCCATTAGAGCAGCACAGTGAAGCAATGTGGAGAGACAGCAGGGTTGAAGATCTAGCCCTGTATGTTTGGTTTTGGCTCTGACAAGAGGAAAAACAATCTCCAATCAAGATATGGGTATGGGTTAACCTGCTTTAAGCACTCCTTAAAGTCCAGGCTTAAGAATTTGCAGCAACAGCATTCAAGGCAGCATCTTAACTTGCAGTGCACCAGTGTTACTATTAGATTACAGATCTCCCTGTGTTATCATTAAGAGCCTGGAAACTCATGTTGAGAGAGAAGTATGATAGCAATGCAAGGACATATTCACTGACATTTAACATAGTCACTTTGATTAATTATTAAATCTCTGAAACATACTTGGTGCTTGAAATGGCTTTTCAAAGGGTCCAGTATTCCCATTAGCAAATTAACTTTACTCTCAACGGTTGGCAGTAGTTGCTTGGAAACAATTACATTATTTAAGACACACTTCACTTAATCTACCCACCCCAAACTGGTTTCCCCAAAACTTATAAAGCCATTCCCTGTTCAAAAGATTTACATATTTTTAGTATTCCTTACATAGCCTGACATTAAATTTTCAAAACCAGCATCTTAGTTTTGTGCAATCGCTGAGTTTATACTTAATTTCATCCAGTATGCCCAGAAATCTTTGCAGTTAAAGAACCATGCAGACTGCTCAGAAAGACAATTCAACTATATATACAGAAATATAAAACCACAGACAAAATTTCTACTCAGGCACAAACACATGTAGATGAGTATAAATTATTCAGGCTACTCAATCAGTCAGTACAGTTTAGTAACAGAAAAGGGAGTGAATCAAAACACTGAATATATCCAAGGTAAAAAATATAATAATTGCACATTTTGTTGTTGTTGTTGTTGTTTCCCTTAATTCAGTAGTTACCTCCGTTGCAAAAAATAAAATAAAATAAAAATTATAGAAATAACCAATATCTAACTAGTATTAATTACACAAGAAGAGACTCACAGCTCTGAGCATTTTATGACTATAAACAAAGGGTAAATACATTTTACAGACTTCAGAATTAACCACTTTAGGTTTTTTCCCCTCACCATTTTCAGTGAAACTTTATTTTTCCTATAAATATTTTTAAGTGAACTCTTCCCTAACTCAAAGAAAAGTCCAGTTAGGTAAGTGTGGAATCTGCATTGACCCAAAAAGACTAAAAATGGGAGCTGCTGTATCATCAGTGCCCACCTCTAAAAGGGCTTCTGGAGAAGGAGACCAGAACCTGGACCAGGCCGTGGCAGAGAACACAGCCGTGCCATGGGACATGGCCTGCCCCCAGCTGGACTGGTGGCCAGGACACAACCTTCTGCCCTAGCTTTGGGAGCAGAGCCAGGACGTCCCCGGCCCCTACAGCCACTTGAGCTGCCGCAGCCCAGGCATAACCCACACGTGCTGGCCACGTTCATCCCCAGCACGCCAAGCCCACCAAGGCCACCTTCAGACACAGGCCATACAATGGCAGATGGTCAAAATTTTCAGCAACAGCCACGGGCCAAACTTGTAGCAAAGTAAGAGCTGGTGGATCTTGAGCTTCAAGCAATAAGAAATGCTAGGAAAAAAAAAAAAAATAAGTCTTGGCCCAACAGAGACCCTGAATGAACCAAGGTGTGATGTGGTTGAAGAAAGGAAGCTCTGTCCTTCTGCTGGGCACTGCTTGTCTGCTATAGCAGCACTCCAAACCTATAGTTTAAATTCATACCATTCAACTGTCTCCCCGAAGCACATATGTGGGTCAGGTAGTTTAATTTTCATAGAAACAAATCTCATTCCATCACATTTTTCCATGTCTTGGTTTCCAATTAAATAAAGTGAGGAAGTGAAATCAAGTCTTTGTTATTCTCTAGAACAGTGGTTTAGCAAAAACAAGGTTTCCACCAAAAAATGCTGAGAGTATTTTTAGATAGCTTTAAGTCTTAGAATACTTGAAAAACAAATTGCAGAGAGACTGGCATGTTTCAATAACTTCATAATTACACATATTTGAATGGCTTCTGGAGCTAAAGGCTATCCAAAAGTCACAAACCTCTTCCCCAGAGCAGACTGACAATCTTGAGATTGAGACACTCTGTTCTGTACAGAAAACAATACACAGAGGGGAAGAAGCCCTGTGTATTTGCATTCATTTGCATGGATATTCTGCACCTTAATCTACATCCCAGTTTCCTCCGGACTGAAAGGGAAAGGAGAAAGGGAAGAGTCATTCCTTCCCCACAGCAAAGAGACTTTCTGAAGAGGCGTCCTCATTAGGAATAAAGTTTTCTTACTCCGTATTAATTAATGCTTCATAAAATCTAATGTAGACAGAACTCTTCTCAGCCTTCAAATCCATCAGCAGATCAAGATAAACAAAAGCACGTATAGAAACCACACAATATTCTGTCTTCACTGTGACTGTATTTGATGTACCTAATGAGAACGTGGCCCGAGGCCAGATGTGGTGCTAAAGTACATCCAGGAGAACAGTACTTATGTCTGCTTTGAGCAGAGATGGGCATGGAATAAGCAGCCCTGAAAAGCCTCTTCCAAAACCCAGTGAAAATCCTCTGGATTTAGTGCTGGGACAGCCCTGGCAGAGCTGAGGGCAGAAGTGACGGGGATCTCGGCCCTGCTCAGCGCTGGCCGCGCTGGCCCATCCCTGGTGCCTGCTCACGCAGTCCCTCTGCTCCCAATTTCCACTATAAATATAAATATGTAGGCTGTCAAGGAAGTAAAAAAGTAACTAACTAAATAAAAAGTTTTTAAAAACTGAAGTAAAAAAAAAAAAAGAAAAAAAAAAAACACCTTTCTCCTGCATTTTATTAATTCTTCAAGAAATGACAGGATAAGATTTGCTTCACTCTTTATCAGCTATTAGTAAATACCAGTAAAAGAAATTACTGGCATCCCCACATGCCAAGTGTTGCCCATCACATCATTGGAGGCACAGAAGTATTTACCCGAGGACAAGCAAGCAGCCTGCTGGTGGACAGGCCTGCGAGGGAGACGTCGCCAACACAAGCAATATGTTTTTCGTGTTGATTAAACATTTATTTTCTTGTTCCCTATGGCAAAAATACAGAGCTAGGGAAATAATTTACAGATAGAAACCCAAAGATGTTTGAAGTGGTCATAGCCCTTGAGGATACAGGAACTTTGCCTGTCAGGGAAGCTGCTCATTTTTAACTCAACAATTCAAATTGGCTCACTGCTTGGAAATGTGGCTTATCTACACTTGAAGAGCAGCATAAGGGGATTTTGTACTTTCAGTTCTTGAAGTAAGTTTCTGTTCAAAAGTAAAGATTCCCGAATCATATATATATATATATATATACACACACATATTTGAGTCTAAATTTCAACATAAAGTGTGTGTTTTTTTTTTTCCCTAATTGCTCTCGCTATACAAGCTCAGAGGAAGGCACACCACAACCCCCCTCCCAAGCACCACTGTTACCTTTCCACAACAAGAGCATTCACTCAGGTCTGCAAATAACTACTGTCTGACTGCAGACACGGAGACCAATGCTTTGTATCTGCTTCTCTGCATTGTGACCCCAAGCTCCAGAATTAAATGATTTATTCCACACTGACAGCATCTCAGAAGTCCATTTCGTTGCACGATCTTTTGGTCTTTCACACATCTGAAGAAACAACACTGAGCTGTTCTAGCAGAGATCAATATCAAAATAAAAATACAGCTTCTTTTGCCATTTTCAATCTTTTACAGTCTATCAAAAACCTCAAGCTGTCACGCACCCGTTCATGTATTTTCTACGTCCATGCAAAGACAGGCTTATCTCCTGTCCAAAACCCAGACTGTAACTTCAATATCCCCACTGGCCTCCAATAGCAAAGGAGGCACGTGTTCACTTTCTTGGATTCTCTAATAATAATTGGATGCCATATAGTACAAAGCAGCAGTCGGGTCTTCTCTAAAGCTGTACCTGAAACCATTTTCCTCCAAACAAATAAAATAATCGATATACTTGACAGGCAATTTAAAGCATTTAATATTTACTACAATATATCTACCTACTTCTTTTGCTTCAGTGGAACAACATTTTGGGGTCAGTGTTAAATAAGCCTCGGGTTTTTTTCCCTCCCACCACCAATATTGCACTTTAAAACATTGTTATTATTATTACAGGTTAAAATTTTAGATTCTAAGAGAAGACTCATGTATAAGAGATATTGGCATGAATAATTGCCTTTTTCAAAGAAAAGAAATCAGCAGTAAACTGTATCAATCAATGATTATTGAATTCTGTGCTCCAGGCTAGTGGTTCCTGTCAACAGAGGTCCTTCAGATCCAGGTCTTCCACTTCAGCTTTAATGAACAATGCTGAAATCATGCATTGAAATGAAATAATGCAGAACTAATCAACTGGATTTGTTTTTGAAGTCTGAACAACTTCACCTGTGAAACAAAATGGAACGAAAAAACACATGTGCTTACAAATTATCTTAGAGGAAACAATCCAAAGTTGTTGATCTTGCAGTCAAAACATCTTCTTACCTTTGCCAGAAAGTGGAACAGAGTACAGAAACACAACACAAATGACAAGCATCTGGAAGAAACTACAAACCTCTTAGAATCACTATTTTATTCCAGCCATATGCATCATTTTCATCTGGGTTCACTGCTACAGACCCTTAAAAACATAACCAGCCTCTGTCAGATGGACTACTCATGCGAACGGAATTACTCACATGCACTGTGCTTGCAGGACCAAGGTTTTAGCTGGCCTACAGAAAGGCACAACTAAGACAATATAAAGCCTTGCAAAAACACTGCCAACTCTACAAATCTTCTTGATAAAATAAACACCAACAGCCAGAAAAGTGCAATCACTGCAGACGTATTTTTGAGAGAGCTTTGTTTTCCACACAGCAGTTATAAATAAATAAACAAATAAATGTCCCCATGCATTTTAAGATGCATGGAAAAACACATTAAAATCCAAGACCACAATCACTGAATAAAACAGCTGAATTTGCTTATGCAAAGGCTATTTGAATTTCACTTCCTGGGCTTCTTCCCAGGACAGCTTCTTATTTACATTTTTTTGTCACTTAGCCTTAAGTTAAGGCATCCCCAGCTGCCTTGGGTCAAGCTTAAAGGCAGGCCATATACATTGCAAACTTGAGACTTTCTGTCACATCAGCAGCCTTCACAGCTTTCTGTCACATCACCTTTCAGTTTTGCTGAGCAGCACACACATTGCAGCTAAAATAAATAAGGAAAAAGAGCAGCAGGCAGCAGCAACAACACTAGTAACTTGTGCTTTTTAGAAGAAAAAGACATACTGTAGGCCATGAACAGGAGTTTCCCATTTTGTATTAATACAGGACACACACAAATCTATCATTTTTATTCAGAATGTGAAAACACATGTCCCTTGCTTGACCAAGTGTTAAAGTGATTGCGGATGGGATGTGTTACCTTTGCGATATGACTGCTGAACTATTTTATGACAGAAATGCAGGAAACATTCTTTCTTAAATTGCAAATCCGTGGTGTACTCTAACTGTAGCTGCACTTCAAGTCCTTTAAAGGAATTTAGAATACATAAAGAGAAAAGGCTCCAGGCTTGTAATTCAGAAAAATCACGAAATTTCTACTTCATGAAAACACACAAGCCAAAAAAAATTTTTTTTGACGATAGCACAGCACACAGTGATCTAAGTGTGGCTGAATTTAACACTAAAGTGTGTGTTCTCTCACTTTGATATTACCACCTAACTTCACCCCCCACACTGTGGTCCTTGTTACTACATTAGTCTCAACTTTAAAAATTGACAAATTTTCCAAATTTCCAAATGCCACAAGCTAAATTTAGGGGCCTGACAGAGAAACAAGCTAGTGGTGTTCTGTGAAGCACTGATCATTTCCAATCATTGCTACAGTAATCAGAAGAACAACTCAGGACAATTCACTTAACTACCACAGATTTTCACGTATTGATGGTTTCTTACATTCTTTTTCAATTTAGCTGTGCATTTAAAAAATATAAACTGCTACCAACAAAATATGAACAGTATTTATAGGAAGAAATTTAACTGCTTACAGAGAAGTCAATCACGAGTTTACTAATTACCTTCTGTAGGTTACTCAAAATCAGGTCCAATTTTTTCTCTGTATTTTTACATGTCTCCATTTCAGTTAGCCATAGTTTACACACATCTAAGGCCATAAAGCTGCTGCTACTTATCATTCATTAATTAATCATAGAAGACATACTTCATTTTATCACAAAAGGAGAGACCACTACTCAAAACTACATTTTCCGTACCTGTAAATCCACTGACAATTTACCAGGGCATAAAATACCAATATATCGAAGCTTTGAGATAATTAATTCCAAGCAATTACTTTCACAGATTTTAAAATATTGTGTTAACAATGAAATATTGTGAGAAAGATACAGGGTTTGAGCATTTCCCATAAACTAAATTTAAGTTATTTTCACACAAATGAACAGTGAGCTACCTCTGCCTTCTTTTCTACTTGCATTGATGTAAACCTCTGAACAATTATGCGAACAGCACTACACCTTCTTAAGACTCAAACCAACAGCTAAGAAAATTCTATCATTATCTGTTACGAAGAAAACAACCTACTGTGAAAGGACACGTGGCCGTGGGAGTCCACTTATCTGCAAGACACAATGGACCACCAACTCTCTCGGCTGCAACTAGAATGACCTTGCACAGTTTTGCTAAGTCTCTGCAAACAACTTGTGTGATGCGTAATCTGTCCTGCAAAATCCATAGCCATTCAGATTCCTTATAATAGCCCAAGTTCAGAGAGGGGGGGGCTTGAAAGGGGCATTGCTTTCTGTCCACTCGAGAACCACGCAAACACTGAAATGCAATACCCGAATCAAGGAGCCAGTTAGAAAATGGTAACATTCAGTACTTTCTAAATCCTTTGTGTAATGCTCAGAAGCAGTGGTATTTTAAAGGGATGGCTGTATTATTCTGAGTATAGAAACCTCTCCCTCTCTGCTCTCCTCCACCGCTTGTAGGCAGCGTTGGTTACTCCCTGCCTGAACAAGCCACCAAAGATGTACACGACTACTGGGAGAGCAGAGGAGTGATATCAAAAACCACGTTTAAATATACCCATATTTTTGTAGTTATGTTTAGAGTATACCAGAAAAAATGTAAGCAAATCATTAATGCACTAAACTGAAGAAGACTCCTTTGTTTTTTCCAGGCAGTGTATGGTAACTGATGGAAAAGCACTGGGAACTCCTGAGCAACTTCTCTGGAAGTCTGGGAAGTTCAGGTGAAAGACGGGTCAAGTTACAGAGGGAGACAGGTTACTTCAGAGACAACCAAACTGTCACTGAATTCACAGGGACTTCAGAGAGACCAGCAGTTCTGAAGTCTTGCCGCACTCCACTTGATTTAATTATCCATGGGCAGCTATAACCAACCGCATGAGCAGCTTTGATCTCTCCATTTCAGAAGCCACCCCCCTTCTCCTTTTAGCAATGAAACAAAAAGCAACAATTTAATGGCATGCCACATGAAATTCCACTACTACCCAATGGAAAATCCATGTTCTTGTTTTCTGAATCGTAAATGCCACTGGACGTATTTAGATGTACTGACAACTGACCTGAGCGCTGCTTCTGCTGGAAGCGCTCTGCCAGAGGTCCAGGCTCCATCCCAACTTCCCTTCACAGGCATCTTCTCATTTCCCCTAAAATAGGCTGTCAGATGTGACATTCCTATCAGACAGTGTGGCACACATCCCTTTTGATTTCTGAGCATTCAGTCCTAATACAACCAGCACTGCAGCCCGCAGCTTGGGGTGTGACTTATCTGTGAAAGGGTGCTGTTGTGCTGTTGACTACACAGTTTTTACTGGGCTTCTACTAATGGAGTACAGGTAGCAGGCCACCAGGGCTATAAATTAAGTCCTACTCCAAACTGCAGGAAAGAAAGGCAAAAAAAAGCTTATATCACTGTGTATTTAAAATATGTATCTGTGCATGTACTATTTTTTACATTGTTTACTGCATTTGTTTGTAATACATTGTGAATCTTTTCTTTTTTTGTTGTTTTGTTTTTAATAGCATTGCTACCAGTTGACAGAACAACAACAAGGTTTGTTGTTGAGTAAGGAGTTCCCCCATCTGGGAGAGGGACAGTGCTATCAATATGGCATAGACCTGAACAAACACAGAGCTTGTTAAACACAACCAAAGGGAACATTTGGGAACAAATTTGAAAACGTGTATTACTGAGTTAATACTTCACACAGCATCTGTCTACTTTTGGTTTCACTTTCTTTTTTTGCGGTTTCATTCAAACAGTATTTTCCCCAGAGCCATCTTTAATCTCTCTTCTCTTCTCCTTCCTGCCTTCTACCATCCTTCTTTCTTCTCCAAAGTTCCTTTTCACAAAATCACAGAATAACTGAGGTTGGAAGGAATCTCTGGAAGCCCTCTGGCCCAAAATCCCCGCTCAGAGCAAGGCCAGCTTTGAAGTTGGATCTGACTTCAAAAGTAGACCAAGTTGCTTGCAGCCTTATCCAGTTAAGTTTTGAATATCTCCAAAGAGATTTGTCACTGTCTCATAAACATCTTCCTTCCCATCTTCTTTGTCCTCAACTCCACAGCCACACATGTACACACAGGTCTTACATGTACCAGGGTTACACCAACAAGCCTAATTTTGACCTCTGGAAAACAGTCTCTGATGCCCCATCTCCAGCACCAGCTTTATGCCCGGGAGCTGGTGTCCCTGTGCCTTATGTGGGGTCTCCAGATTTTATATTGGGATTAGCAAGTACAGAATAGACCAGGCAAAACTGAAGGGCTTGTTACTTGCCCTCCCTCTACAGGGGCTGGAGGAGTGGAGCAGCCAGGTGCTCCATGCCCGCAGAGCTCTGCAAGGTGGTGGGATCTCCCACCTCCTCTCGCACCATGCTGCTCCCTTCAGCTCAGCTCTTCCCTTGGTCGCCTTTCCAGGGACAGCTCTCCCGACTGCCTCTCATCATCTGCTCAGAGTGCCCAGGGACAGCGGACACATAAACCTGATTCCTCCCTTCTCTGTCCCACAGCTGCCCATGGTGCAGGGGGACCATGCTACAAACAGCATCCAAGCACTACCAGTACAGTCAGATTCCGTGGCACTCACCAAAATGTACTGTCGCCATCATAACTTCAAGGAGATTTTGGTTCCCTTACAGCAAGTGTTACACCTATAATATGTTGTTGTGGAATTTCTGCTCCATGCAAAAAAATCAAGAAACTGCTGCTCTGTTTTCTTTACTACATTCACACACACACAAAACTTTAAAAAAGCAAACAAGATCAAAGTGCCAAACCTTAGTTTGGCCCCCTTTTGCTTTTTGACATAACCATTAATTGCCTGATCTCCCACTCTTTCACAAGACCTTGTCTCATTTAATGCCCAAAATAAATGACTAACTAACTGAAAAATTACTCAAGACCTTGTCTCCCCCTCATTGCTTGAACTGTAATTCCATACCTTAGTTCCCACACAACATTCAAGCCCTTGTCTCAGGACAGACATTAATTTCTTCCTGAGATTTTCCAAGGTGCTCATCTCTATATCATCTGAGGGCTTAGCAAACATTAATTTACTTTCATGGCATACCAGTGAAGGAGAGGTGCCATTAACCTCATTTCACAGGTGGAGAACTAGAGCACAGGGAGATTATCATCAAAGGTATGCAATAATTTAAAGCCTCTAGCCTGAGATGCCTTATGGCTGAAATTTCAGAGCAGTTAGGCTTATATAATTTATATATATACAAACCATGCTTCCCTTGGCCTGCTACAGCCACTTGTGCCCAATATCAGCAAATTCAAGTTCTTAAGTAAGGCACAAAGTGAAGGAGAGAAGGACGCAGGCACAGTGCTGCACCAGGGCTCTGCACTGCCTTGGCCACATGCCGGGTCCATCACGAGTATGGTGAAAAAATGAGCACGTAGTCCTTAATTAAGGACTCATTAAAGCGAGGCCAAATTAAGGTTCTGTGTGCAACATTAGTTCTGGTGCCTTTTAAATTCTGAATATCTCTTCAAAACTGCAAGTCTTTCATGTAGATTTGTGTATACCTGGTTTCGAGAGGTAAACTAGAAAACCCTCTGAGAAATTTGGTAGTGTTCAGATGCACGGGTCATCACAAGAACACTTCCTAAATCAAGGATGCTGAGGAAATGAGAAAGGTGGAGCTGGGGGGCTGAGCGGGCACAGACACCTGCACCCAGCCACAGCATCACCCCTTCTGTAGCTGCACCTCTGAACCTCTCCCACATCTGCTCTTTTCTGCTGAAAACCATTAAAGTTGCTTAATAATTTCTGCACATATGATGATGATTATAAAACTTGCCTTATACAAAACTTCTATGGTAAATAGGTGTTTATATACATGCTGATGATTAATTATAGCTGCTGGGGTGCCCTACTGAAAAAACACAGCAATAATTCATCAGCAAGGGGTTTATGTTGTTTCCTTCTCAGTTCCACTAATTGTTTTAAGTTTTCTGTTGGAACTGATGGCCAATATTAAAACAGACACCTTAGTAGTTGCTTTTACCTCTCTCTTTAATCTTAGTTCATAAAACCTGATGTTTCATTCACTTCACAGTAACCAAGGGGGAAGGAAATCTTATCACTAGATGTTCATGATGCAAATTGATGAATCCATGATTAAACACATGAATTTACACATCATTTCAGGAAGTAGGAAGCTAAATGTCTGTCCAAGTCTCTCTAAATGTCATTGTTTGAACCTGAGTATCAGATATTCCAGACATACTAAAATATAAAGGGTGCTCAATTCTCTAAAACACTGGAGGTGCAGTCTCATAGCAGCCACCACTACAAGAGAAGGAAGAGCCATAAAGAATACATTTCTTGAGCAGGGACAATCGAGATCTTCAATAAATTAGCAAAGAATAGGACCCAACAGAAAAAGAAAGAAAAGTAGCACAGAAATTCTGCACTCGTAGCTGCTAGCAGGGAGAAGTGTTTGTACTTCCTGCAAAGAATTATGTAACTCATGTCTCATGATTTCAGTGACTTGAAGTAAAATAAGCTAGTTTTGCTCAAGTAACTCTAAAGCAATGCTTTACCACTTGTGCTCTGCACTGCTCCAGGAGTCTAAGGGCCACTTTTAGGAGACCCACAAAGGGTAATTTAAAAAGGTAATCCTATTGCTAGCAAGTTTAAAACAACTGTTGCACCACTGTTTCACAAAAAAATGTAGAATTTGTGTAGCCTGTTTCATGGATAACAAAAACATCCCACCAAAGCCAGCACTTCTGCACAAACCTGCCTGGCTGGAGCAAACACGTTGCTCCGGTGCTGCAGGGAAGCAGAGGCGGGGGTGTCTCTCTGACAGGCCCTGCAACTGGGGCTGCACTGGTGCACAAATGAAGAAAACAAATTTAATTATCTTTGAATTTATATAAACAATGCAGCTAAAGCTACTATCCAAACAGCTTAAGCATCTACAAACATGAGCCCCATCCCAAGAGCTACAAACTCTTTTAACTAACATAAAACAGGAAAGGAGTAAAATAGGATTTTAATGTATGCATATTTCTTAAGGGCTTGGAAGACCTAAATAATTTCATGGGATGCTCAAGAGCTTCTAACATTTTCCTTTTTATAACCCATTCCTATTAGTATGTAATATATAATATCTAATTCTTCTCCACTTCTTGGGTTTTTCTAGTAAAGATGCATTCAGTAAGTAAGGGCCATGACAAACGAGATGGCAAATAGAAGGTGGTCACCTCCAAAACACACACAGTAGTTCATCGGAAGTCAAGTGACCCTTTGTGAGAGGTTGGTTATCATGAAATACAAAACTGTGCTTGATGCAAAGACCACCTGTTTAAGAACACAGAATCTAACATACATGAAGATGAAAAAGCAACAGATAAAGCAGGAGGGTGTAACAGCTTTATCCGAAGAGTGCCTGAATTTTATCCAAGGAAAAATTTCACAATTGGCACCTGCACAGAGGAAGCTTCAGCCTGCAAGCAGATGCAGAGAGACAATAATTTAATAACTTGCTACCTCTTTTGTTTCTTTCACACATCTTTGAATGGGACAGTTGATACTGTCTGTCTGAGCAGCAAAGCTCAAATACAATTGTCTCATTTGTCACTGTGCCTGGCTTGCAAACTGACAACTGCACCATAGCAAAAGTCTCTCTGGATACAGGCATCCCTTCCCATCCCATCTAAACTGGTGGTGCTGGGGCTATTCAGATCTCAGGAAAAAAGTGACTATGGAAAACAGAGAGGTATATTGATGAACTATGATCCATTAATGCAAATTGCCAGGGTTCGACAATCATTGAACAGACAATAAGTACAAGGAAATAAGAAGCTTTAATAAATTTTAGTTATTTAAAAAAAGATTATTTTTGTTGTGATTTCAAAGCCTGCCGTATTCTCTGCTTGGGTTACCATGCCTTTTTTCTTGTAGCCTGCAACAAACCTATTACCTTTAGTTTCAACGAAAGCTGAGATTTTACTGTACTGACACGACAAGATCTGGGATGGAAGGAGCAGCAGCCCGCACGCACACCGAGACATGCAATTGCACAGCAGACTAGCAACACGCACTGTTTGTGAAATGAAAAGCAGTCATCGTCCTGCACTCCTCACCCTTCAGCTCAATTACCATCTATGCAACCCGAGCTGGAGATATTCAGTGGCCTTGTCACACACCACTCATAAAACCATCAACTCTTTTACAACCCCTATCAAATCTATCAGACTACAGCAAACAAGATCTATTTGTGCCAATTTACAAAATGGAGAAAATCTTGACAAGAGTGATGCTGCTACTGGCCATCAAGAAGTATCGCTTCCCTCAGTGTTCTGTCATAGCACTATTTCAGTATCAGGTCTCTTCCATCAGTATTTAACACAGTTTTAAAGCAACTCAGGTTATGAAATGCAAAGCCATTTGTTAGGAAGATTTTGGCAGCTGTGGGAGTTTCTGCACCATAACACTGAGTCATGTTGGAGAATAATGCACAATCTGGGCAAGTGGAGTTTTTCTGCTGACATAATCACAGTGTATCATACATTCAATATCCATTTTAACTAATTATTCCCAATTTCAGTCAACAAAGAGGACATCTTCAATTTTGAGTTATATAAAACTTTCAGTTTTTCCCGTTTGCCTTATTCGCTAGGCTGGGGGTTGGGGGACATAAAGGAAGTCAAATACCTTACCTTCACTTTCCAGTGGAGACACAGGGAGAGAGATGGGCCAATTAATAGAAAGTTGAAAAACTATCATATGTATTTTGGAGGCAAATTCAAAGAGGTTAATGTCCTAAAAGTGAGGAACATGACGATTCTCACACAAGCATTGTGGAAGAATTAATACACACAGAATCACAGAATGGTTGAGGTTGGAAGGGACCTCAGGAGATCATCTAGTCCAACCCCCCTGCCAACCAGGGTCACCTAGAGCACATTGCACAGGATCACATCCAGGCAGGTTTTGAATATCTCCAGCGAAGGAGACTCCACAGCCTCTCTGGGCAGCCTGTTCCAGTGCTCTGTCACCCTCACAGTAAAGATGTGTTTTCTCAAGGCATCACAGCTCTAAAAATAATTTTTAAAAGATTTTAAAATAATTTTCACATCAGATACAGTCTCAAATAACTAGACAAAAGTAAGCTAAGCATTTACTGATATAAAATAGAAAACCTGATTTGAGGAAACGGCTGTATTGGTTTAACCTTGGTATACTTCAAAACAGACTTTGAAGAAAAATAAAATTAAAACCATTAATTGAAATAAAAAGCATGAGAGAGAAAATACTACATGACCAAAGATACCTTATGGCAGACTACTTCATCCAATATATCAGTGCTCTTGTGAAAGAACATAGACAAGACCTTGACAAAGGATAGAAGAAAAATTTTGTGTAACTCTGAGTGAGTACATGGAACATTTTAAGGGACAGAGCTAAAAAAAAAAAAGGGGGGGAACTTGGGGGTTAGTGGGATTTTACTAGTAGAATTCTTACGCATTGCTTTTTGGGATCATTCTTTAGTATTTTCATGGCACCAAGACAGAAAATAAAAGCTTTCTGCCAATGGAATATGATGCTGACATCATGCTGGGAGGAACAACAGAAGAGAAACGGAGGAAAACTGAGTACCTTGCAGGAAGAAATGGATGACAGAAACCACAAGCAACATAAACGAGACAAAATTTCACAGCACGTGTTCAAAGTAACGCGCCCTGGAACTGACCGGGCAGATTGTGACAACCATATTTTGTACCACCTGCGAGGCTCCAAAATCCATTTCCATTCCACTGGAACAAAACCAAAACCTTTCAAATGTTTCGCAAAATAAAGACTTAATGTTGCAATCAGACTGGAGTGGGGGAAGGAGAGGTTTGCGTTTGTTTTGGTCAGAGGTGACCAGGCTGGCTCCAAAAACACCTTCCTGCTCAAGACCAGGCTGCAACTCAAAGGTCCTGGCAAAGCATCCTGACTTCAGCGAAAGGACATATGTCATTTGGGAAATGGCCCCGGCAGCTCTGCCACACAACAGTACTGCCATTTGCGATCAGCCTTGGTAAGAGTATAACAAGGGCCTTGTTCACGCAAAGCCTCAGTAAAAGGAACAGGTTGAATGGTAGTGCCATAATGCTGCACAAGATAAATACAACACTTTTTAAAGCACTTTATGCGATAAACACCAACTTGTCTGAGGAGCTTGGGCAGCGATTTCATCGCCCATTACGTTCACTGTGCACAGTCTCAGTGAAATGAGTATGATGCCTGCACTACTAATGTCAATATGTGTTTGTGTACCAAGATTATTATTTTAGTTATTCTAGCACTACGTAGCACAGAAAGAGACTCTCAGGAAAGATAAGAGAGCTGATGTTGCGTAGAGCAAGGATATCCACTTAACTGAACCTGAATGAATGAAATGTCCAAGCAAAAAGACGTCTGACTCGAGAGCAGGGGTCTCTTTTTTACTTAGGGATCTTTAGGTTTTAGTGCACCTTTCTTACCTCCTCCCCAATATTACAGCTAATTTGGTCCTCCATGGCAAAGCTTCAGAGGATTAAAGACAGTATGCCTAATGAGAGGAGCTACAATATCCAGGCACAACTGCACTGAGGACAAACTAATGTCACCTTTTTCCTGCAATTCCCAGAGGCCTATTCTATTTATAACTTTGTTTTGTTTCTGTTTGATCCTTTCGTTATTCTAATACACTTTCTGCATTTTACATTAATTCAGTCTCCCTACAACACCCTAAGCAAAACTACACACGGGGGGAAGAGAGGATAACAAGCCCATAAAGCAATTGACTCAGACAATCTTCAAATGCACTCGCTAATTGGATATATAGCTCATAAAAGACGACCCTTCAGGAAGGATGGATGACAATGCAGGGAGAGGAAACAAAATCTGAAAAAGCTCCTACTCTGTTCAGCTGAATGAACAACAGGTCTTTGATTTCATTAGCTCTAATATTCTGAGAATCATACCAATAAATACTACCTTATTCTCAAGTATGTATTCTTCTAAGCATACAAGTGCAGAAGGAATGGCTATTAAGAGCTCTGCAATTACTCTAAATTTGCACTGTAAACAGCATAATACCAGACCATAATTAAATTCCATATGAAACATTTCATTGTCTCCATGACATGAAATCCAATTTCAATGGAGCGTTTATAGTAGCACCAGCAGCCTCTTTGCACGTTCTGTACGCTGGTTTCAGCAGACACCACGCCTATCCAACCAAAACAGCGATACACGCGGCACACAGAAAGAGCGGACAAAAGAACCTTTGAGGAGCGATTGTGTTTGATGTGGTGCCTCTGTACGGGCTCTCAGCTCCCTGATGAGTGATGAACAAACAAATCTCCATGGCCCGAATCTCCTGTGATGTGTTCTGTGTAAGTAACTGCAAGAAGTTGCAAACTCCTCGTGAATCCAACTCTACAGGACCGTGCATTGTGTTGACTGTTCAATCTGAGTGTTACGATCACAACACTTCAAAATCTGACACACATTCGTCCAGTCTAAATACTCCTGACCTCCACAGGCCGAGGGGTGTAATATCCTTTTATTTTCTAAGTAGAGTAAAATGAAAAACCTATTAGACATTTGGCTCAATCTTAGTTCCTTACATTAAGTCAAGTGTAATAATTTATTAATCAACATTCAAGAAATCCTTATTACATGTGACAGGTTTTGGAGGGGTTTTGCTTTCTGATTTAAAAGACCTTCAACAACAACAATCAGCCAGGGAAATATTTTGACATCCTGCTTTGACACATTCCTTTGATTTGCATATTAAAGCAAAAAAAAAAAAAGTTATGCGCTTTCATTAACTTGTATCATTTTCACATTTTTCAGTGCTAAGTAGATTTAAAATTTTTAGTTCTTGTGTATTTTATGCCAATGTTATGACTGTAGTGCCCCAAAAATAGGTCTTTTCTTACAAGAACTCAGTCTTAACAACATGAAGATTATTGGCATAGTAAATGTTCTTAAAAAAGAAAGGAGATAAAGAGTGTAGAAGGGAGAAACCCAGTAAACAATCAATCACTCTACATTAGTTTACTTTTGGAGACAGGTAAGCACAGTGCACTTAAAGAAAAACAAGAGGAAAATCTCTTGCTTAAGTATTTTCCACAGAATAGCAGCACTCTGTTGCTGTAAAGCACAGTCACATTCATTATTTCGTCTCAAAACAAATGTAAGGTTCTTACTATTTATTTCAGCAAAATGGAAAGGAAGCCAGATAACACAAGAAAGGATGTGACAGCTACTCCAATAGTACATCCAAAAAAAAAGTACATCCAACTTGAGCTGCTCAACAAAAGACATAGTTTCACTGCAAAGCTCCCAAATTGTGGGTCAGAACAGCAGAAACCTTTTAAAAAGACCATTCCCGTGCATGGCTGACTCTGCTGTCAACACCTTGCACTGGCGGAGCTGCACGCTAAACCAGGCAGGGTCTGAGCGCTGCTCCCCTCCCGGCGTCCCCGCAGGCAGATCTGGGCATTTCCCTCCTCCGGGAGAAGCGGGCGGCAGAGCGTGAGCTCCGAAGCCTGTCAGGTGCAGGGCACACACCCAAGTGGGCTGCAATGGACAAGGCACATTTTGCGAAGGGACTTCACAGCAGGCGCTTTATTTTGGTTCGGAGCGAGCCGCTGCAGCCACGTGACCGCAACCACACAAAACCCATACTTAATGCTTCCCGAGTGATCCTGGACCCGCCGCAACAAAGGAGCCCACTTGAGTTACTTTCTCCTGAAAAGACTGGGTCACAGCATAGGCTCAGAGGGCTGGCTCTCGCTCAGCAACCCACATTAATCATCAACTTGAACCTAGGGATGAGTGATCGCTGCCTTTACATTGCTTTAAAAATATCCACAGTACAAAGGCATCCTACAAGGGCGACCACCATCAGATCAGTTTCCAAAACAAAGTGTTTTAACAAAAGCTTTCCAGCAGTCAGACTCAATTAACTGCACCTGAAATATTAACCAGGTTTACAGACCCTGCTTACTTTGGGAGCTGCTGTGCCACTTCAGCTGTTTTGCATTGTTCATCAGCAGCCAGACAGATAAATCTATAGCAGGAAGCCAATGTTTTAATACTTGTACAAGGCTCAGATTCTACCAAGTGGGGAACACTGTTTGGGGTTTTTGCATTTATTTATTTATTTAATTAATTTTAAGAACATAGCATTTATCACAGCTAAAGGAAAATGAGGTTATGCAAAGTACTTACTTCGAAAATGCTCTGAGGCATAATAATAGACATCCTCGTAACCCTCGTGGTAATCCTCCTCTGGCCGGTACTTTTTGCCTTTTCTTCTTCTCGACCTCCTTATCTGCTTGACGAAGCCCAAGAAGCGCTCCATCTCCTCAGCGGTGCCCACCAGCAGCCCCCTTTGCCCTCCGCCTCACGGCGAGCTGCCCGAGCATGAATGAACAGCGAGCACTGAAGGAAAGCTGCAACCCTCGACCATCTGCTCTGGTACCGTTAAAAAAAAACCTTATCTCAGCTAGGACTAGAAAGCATATTGTTTCCCAACAACCAAACCAAAAAAAAAAAAAAAGGGGGGGGGTGGACTTTATCAAATCTACTGACTGGAATATTTCAGCATGAAGAGATGCAGGAGGGAAATACCGAAGGGAAAGGAGAAACTCAGGGTTCCAAGCAGTTATTAAGCTGAACAAAGTTGGAGAGCCGTGCCTGGCAGCCAGAGGCAGCCCAGCGCCGGGAGCTCGCTGCCTCTGTCTCCATCATTTGAAGAGGGGCCGGGAGGCGGGGATAGATGTTAGTCAATGGACTGAACCACGTCTCCAGGCAAAGCAGGTTTTCACTTGCCAGTGAAATCCATCCTCGTATTTACACACGCACAGACTCAGGACCCCGTTTGATTTCATTTGTTCTACGGACAGGAAACACGCTGATCCATTTCTGGCAGCACGTACTCCGCGTGAATAAATAGCAGAGTGGTTCAACCCATACACACAGCCCACTCGCCGGCAAGCGTGTGCTGAATGTGTTAATTGGAGCAGCAGGCAGAAAGCTCAGCAGCTGTTAAAAAATGACACATATACCCACTGGGCATTAGTGTATTCTAATCACTGCTAGATCTAAACATTAAAATGCACTTCACAGACAGGTTTCGTATAGAGCTGGCCAGGCTACATGGCAAGAGGCAAACAAAGGAAGCCACATCATGTGCACACCATGCCACACTCATTTAAAATCCTAGCAGAGTTTTGAAACTTTAAAATTAAGGTACAGCAAACTGTGCTTTGCACAGGAGACCAGCAGAAAGCCTGAAAAGGCACTCGCTCTTTTCTCCTGCTGTGTGTCCAAATTCCACAGCATTCCCTGAGATAAGGCAGGAATTTCATGTGTGCTTCTTATATAGTTTCCCTCCCACTCAAAAACAAAAGCAGTGCCTGCTCATATCCCATCGCCTTGACATCGACCATAGTTTGTCTTGTAACTGCTCTCCTGCAAGCCAAGCAAGGTCTCCAGTCCAGCAGGACATCTCCTGGCTGCCATCAGTCACCTTGGTCTAACCATCGTCACCTGCACCCGGGCTCGCAGGAGGTGCCACACGGCACCCGTGAGCACGAGGACGTTGGACAGTCCTCCTGTGAAACCAATTTTACAGGGTCACCATCTGGAAAATGAGCCACACGCAGAGGTGGGATTAGTCTCTGGTGGTGCAGACACTTCAGTGAGAATCATTACTTTGCAAAGAGCAAAGCAGAATTTTTTTTTAAAAAAAGCATGAAAAGAAGTGAAGCTTAAGCCAGGACTGCAATTTATCATTGTTTCAATAGAAATAGGCAGAGATTGATCAGAATTTAGCTGGGATTTTCTGGTTTTGAAACACATGAAAGTTATCAGCAGAGGCAAGCTAGATCTGTTGTCTGAGGGTCCAAAACAAACACGCACTGAAAAAGCAGGCACTGGAGCTCTTTCAGGCCTGTTCCAGCTTCCCAGGTATTTGAAAACAGTATAGTCACAAAAACATACCTGTTTTACCCAGAAAAACTGACAAAACCAGAAAAGCACCTACCGAGCTCCCAACAGGAGCGTGCACTAATCCTCCCTGACCTCACCAGCCCCTGCTTTTCCCCTGTGAAAATGCCGCCACTGTCACCGGCTGAGGAACACCCCGAGGTCCAGAATTATTTTTAGTGTAACTTCTGCAAGGAAGCTACGTTTTATTACACGCCTGTTTTTATCATACAGCTTTCAACTTTCAAAAAGTAAAGAACTTGCCAATGTTACCAAAAATAAAAAAAAATCAATAAAACTTTTTATAGGGATCTTTAAGAGCAGATCACTGTATATTCTGAAGGTTTCAATTCACGTGTCTTCTCTGTGCTCTGGCACCAAGCAGCAAAAACATTAAATTAGTATCATAAAACATGAAAACCAAACAAAGACTTAGCCTACAGCAGAGACAGCAGTCTCTCTTTGCAGAGATGGAGATGTTGTTTTGATGCTGTATTTGCTCCTGTAGAGTGCTCTCCCTGACAGCTGTGCAAAAAGTTATTTGTAGGTGTCAGAAGCATTCAGCTTTGAGACAGAAGTCTTGCAGCCATCGCTGTTTCCTAAAGTTAAATTATAAATTCAATTCAAAGTGATACAGCTACTTTTCACAAGGGAGAAAAAGATAAAACTTTCTTGCTTTTAAACCGCCCTCTGAACGAGAGCTGATAAACAAAATCACGCAAGCACTTGGCTATCACCACGCAAATCCGCCTGTCCCCAGTACCACGGTGGGTCCAACAACATGCTGCTGCAAGAAGAGCAGCTTCATCAGGGGATGCAGCTTCCCCTGTCCTCAGCACATCCCAAGAGATCTGCCCTTTCCATCACAAGCCCAACGCTGCTGATCGGCATCAAGGTAGCGACCAAATGCCCTCAGCTAGCCCACTGCGCACCAGTTGTACTACGCCGACCGCCTGGCTGTGTTTTAGAGACAACCACTCCGGCTACGGACAAGTTTTGAGCTCTGGAAAAACGCGTTATCACCTCATGCAATAGATCTTCCCTTCTCTCCCCTCTGCTTGTGAAGTGCATCGCCCAGGTGCATGGCATACATAGGTGGCTCAGCAGAGCACAAAAAACGCGCCAACTGGTATTTTCGGTGGGTGCTGAAGGCGGTGGCTGCCACCCCCCTCTTGGTAAGCACGGCAGGGTGGGGGGCACCAGCCAGCCCCGGGCTGAGCACGGGGGCTCGTGCCCCGCGGCTCTGCACCGCAGCCCTGCCGCTGCTGCAGAGGTCGGGCTCCCTCTCCTGCACCCAAGGGGCAGGGGCAGGTGTGGCCCATGGCTTCCAATGCACAAGCAGTCCTGCCAGCACGTAATTTATCCACCTGCTTCCTTTTGCGTGAATGTAGCCAGCAGAGACAACGCCAGCATTTCACTTTTTAAAGGATAGGATTTTTTGATAGGATTTTCCCCTCCCTAAAATATTTTGCTATTTAGGGTAATTTGAAAAGAAGGAAATACCTTAACTGAGTGCAATGGTACTATAGATCAATACGAGTCAAAATATTAAGTGTTTTACTACCAAGATTACTGAAAACTTACGTTTCATATGCATTACATCCTACTTCTACCGCTTTGTTGAGAACACTGGAGACATTCATTAGCTACTCCTCATGTCATACCTGTAAATATTTTATCATAGTCCTACTTTCAGATGTATAAGCAGAGAATTCAGTTTCACAAACACACTGTAGTTTAAAAAAAAAAAAATCTAACGACTGCTCTTCCCATTGCTCAGGATTCACTGTCCTGCAGCTTCTTGTGGTGAACAGTTCATTCCTTCATGGAAACCTTGCAACCTCCTGCCTGACAACGAATAAAAGAGCAGGAACGTACCAGATGCATACAACAGTTCAGAAAGGCATCTTGATTGTGTGGGTGGAGCAGAGAAAGAAAACGTTGGCTTTAGAATTTTTTTAAAAGCAGAACATCAGAGATGACAGTGAGTTACATCCCTTAATGACAAAGAGAATGCCCAGAGAGCATAAAATCGGGTGTCAGCTCATATTCTGATGTTCCCTCTGAACTAGAATTTGGGGACTCAATTTTCTGGTGTTATAATACCACAGCAGAAGTTGCAATGTAAATATGTCTCAAGCTCTTTGGCTCATCCTTTCTCCTACGAATTCCTATGAATACGCCTACTCCAGTGTAAAAGCAAGTGCTCTATTGCTACTTCCAAGGTGGCTTCATTAGGAGAAGCAAGGATTGTCATGCTGTCTCCAGCATGATTTGCATAATAAAAATTTTGCCAACTGACACCATTCAGCTATATTTACATTCGCCATTCTCATAACTAATTTGTTTAATTTGCATTACCAAGAAGCTCTGTCAAACTGGATCTCTCTCAGGTCGCTGACTTACTGGAAAAGACTTTGTGGCAATAATAAAGCAAATATACCAGTAAGAAACCGTCCTTTCCAAATACTTACGCTGAGACATAAACGCTTTTGTACCCATCGAAAATGTCAGTATTTAAGCATCAACTTGCCTTTGTATCCACAGCATAGACTGGGTCTCTCATCTTGTAAAATAGCCACATTTAATTTTTTATTTGCATTCATTTAGCTATGCAGTTATCTAGGTAAAATTTCACAGGTGCCATAGCTGTTTTCTACAGCACTTTTCCAACATTTGGGGAAAGCAATAGGAAAAACATTTTGGTATCCCTGGATAAGCCGCTAAGGTAGTAAATATTTAACAAGGATTTCCATTTGAATGGGCTTGCAAACATGGTGCTTTGAAACCAGAGACTAAGTATGAAGCAAGTCTCTCTAGCATTTTGTATCAGAAATGCAAAATGGAACTGGTAGCAAATACTAACAGTTTTAAGCAGATATTTTACATCCCATTCATCATTGTGTTTAAAGGAAACCATTTCAGATGGAGAAACTCTCCTGTCCCTGGCCTCTACTTCTCTGGGCAGCCCCTGAGGGCTCTCCGCAGGGGGAGGAACGCTCCCACCGGATGCGACCGCCCATGAGAGCACACAGCGGCAGCAGGAGAAACCCACCTGCTTCAGGTTACTCTCTTGGAAAGAAACACTGACTTATACCGAACACAAAACACAAAAATTAAGATGGATATAACTGTTTTTTGGAGGTTGGCTGAATATACAAACTGATTGTTTTCCCTCCTCCCTCAAAACGTTAACCATAAAGATACTGCAAACCAAAAAAGGGAGGAACGGACTTTTTCTTCTCTAGATCTCTTTCAGCTGAGGGATGGCTGATAATCTGATGGAAACCAGCAAGAACAGGCAAAGGAACTTCCAAAAACTACTCCCCTTATTCATCTTACTGTATCATCTTGCCTGACCTTCTAGTTTTTCAAGAGCAGATGTTTATTTACATATCATAATTGCTCATGTTAAGGCTGCAATTTTCCACTCAAAATTTGCCCTAAATATCTTGGTGTAAAATGTGAGCTTATTGAGTAGAAAATTATCAGATGCCTGTGGTTTACAATCTATTAAGCGCTATAAGAACCTCAGGTCCACATATGTACAAGCACTGCCACGTACAAATACAGTAGGGTGTGCGAGGAGGAACGAGCAGCCAACCACACCCGAGACCCCGCAGCACCATCCGAAACCCCCGTATGAAGCACGCTTCGGAGCACGAGTCTTGAGCTCTTTCTGAAGATGCTTGTGGAGCCCATCAAAACCATGGGACACACAAGATATTACCCTGCATATCTCTCTCACTTGACAACAAAAAAGCAGAATAACTAGTGCACTACTGCTGGAATACTGCTGCGTGAGAACTGCATGGTGATAAAATGCCACTAATCCACTACTGTTAGTTTTAAGACAGGGTACTTTTTATCTGTTAAATAATCAGTTTCCTCTGATTTTAATGCATTACACTTGGTTTCACGAGCCATTCACATACTCTTGTTACTCACTGCTCAGATACAGTCACAGCCCATCTTTCCTTATTGCTCCTGAATTCAAGAACATAAGATTTAAGAGCTGGAGATCAGTTTTTTTGTCACCTAATTGTAAATTAACTGGCAAATCTTTGTGTGTGTTTTTTTTTTTCACATGAACACGCACATTTTCAATAGAGACTTGCACCTGCCAACAATAGTTAGAGGAGTTCTTTATTGTATTATATCACCTGCATATTATATCATATTAACATTCCCAATGATTTTTATTTTTGCAAACATTCTCTCACATAAAAGTGTGCCCATAAAACCACGAATGCCAGTGCAGTGAACGAGGACAAAGTAGAACACAAAGGATAGAGGAAGAGGCTACATTCATTCAGAGGGAGTTGGGCGGCTGCTTGTGAGTTTAATACAAGAACACCATCTCTTGTATATCAAGAATGTTGAGAAATCTTTGTAGCACTGTTTTAAAAGGGTCACTTGTCAAGTTGAATTTCATGCAGAATGTATGCTTCAGGGAAAAGAAGCTTTTCTTTTTTTTTTTCTTCAATTCAGCTGAAACAGTTTGCATACATTCTATTTTTCTTCCTCTCTGTCTAGCTTATTTAGCTTTAAATGAGTGACTAATTAGAATACACAAATATGCAGAACCAAATGTTAACTTGACCACTATGAAGGAAATACCTAGGTAAAATTAAGTACAAAAAAGTTTGAGTTTGCTTAACATTCTGTGACATCAATAGTCGTTCTACAAGAAAAGCTAAACGGAGTACTACTCCAACCATATTTAAAATCCCTTAAGGGCTCACTCAGTAGACTGATATTTTAAAATACTAAAACTAGAACATAATTCTCTGAGAAAGTCTGAATTAAAGGTGTTTTCATCTTTCTAAAGAAACATAGCAAATGGCTAGAGGGAACACTACCAAGATTTTGCATACTGTGCTTCTGTCTGCTTTATGCATGAAGTGTATCTCAAACCAACTATGAAAAACGTATGGAAAAAAAAAGCATCCTCCTCACTGAGTAAAAATTATTATATCTTCCTAATTTTCCAGTCTTCTGAAACTGCATATTGCAATCCTAACCACAATTAAAATCTATATAGAACACTGGAAAGAATTAATTAATTAAATCACAGCTCACTAAAACAAAAATACCAAGCAGATACTTGAAATGAAGTTCTTACATTAAACACTTTCTTAAGCTACATACGTGTAGAATACAGGAGGTGTAAGGTACCACCAAATAGGACTGAAGTAGGTGGGATTCAGCTGTTCAATTGACAGTGGAAGACCCGAACCCGATGCATGAGAATTACAGTAGGCTACAGGAGAATCCATCCCTGGACACTTCTTTCCATGGGAAACTTTATGCAAGAGACTTTTTTATTATGCAACATTAAATAGGTTTAGTTTCTTTCACCTTGTGAGATAAGCAAAAATGGTTGCGAAAAATCCTCCTGCACATCCTCCTATAGATGCATCCTATTCTACTGAGACTCTTCCCCGTGGCCCTGGGCCACAGTCTCACTGTGCAGTGAGTGCAAGCACACATTCACAGCAACACGACGTATTCCCACAGATTATCCCACCCTACTTCCAGGGGTGTAGAGAGATTTCATCTTAAAACACAAAGGACCAGCATGATATGTAACACTAAAAAGAAACAACCTCCACGGGCCATTGGATATAAATCCTCCTCTTTACCCATCTGCTGTCTGATATCAGTTTTCTGTATTAGAGATAACATACAAAACTTAGATTTATGAACTATTCAGTGCAGAGGAATGTCTGTACTCTCCCAGCAACACCATGATGGGTGTTCTACCTCTTTTCTTACTAATATTCAGTAGGAGTAATCATTTGGTAGCAATGAAAACGTTGTTATGCATCACTATTGAAAACATCCACCAGCAGTAAGTTGTGCATTTCTTCGATCAAAGAATCGATTACTGCAACAGGAAATTTTTGTCACTTGTTTAATAAATTGAAGGAGTGGTTCGAAGGAATAAAGGATGGGCAACAGGAAAGAAATCTGACAGGGAAGACTGCAACTAGGAAGCTGGAGCAATGAAAAAGCCCCTCTGGGAAAAAAAAAAAGGCACCCAGAAGGTGATTTGTATCCTGAGCCCCCTGTGTTTTATCAGGGTCAAGATGCAATGGATAAATAGAAAGATTTTACTGCAGGTGAGCACTGACAAGAATACAATCCTGATCAATGGTCAAAGAACAAACAAACAAACGAACAAAAAAACAGCTACAGGCAAATTCTCCATTATGATCATGTGAATTTATGACTAAAGAATATGTAAATATACATGCAAATTAAGCCATCCATCTGGAGTCCCCTGCCCTAGAGGCACAGGCCAACATAACATGATGGCAATGAAGAATCCAGTTGTACAGACGGATTAACCCTTCTCCTTCTCTCTAAATACCCTCCCCGCCCAATCACTCTCTTTTTAAATCACGAGTTTTAAGTAATTCCTATCGTCCTTGTGCAATCTGAAACTGCAAAGCATATGAAGTAAAAAGAAGAAAGACTAGCAGAGAAACCTGAAAGGCAAAAGGACAACTTCACATGTAACCTCGCATTAATGTAATGAGTATTACATGTCCACAGACTGAAGGATCACAGTTGCCATCCACAAGTCTCCCGTACAATAGCAAGGCCCATTGAACATGAGTGTGGTACTTCATCTCCCTCATGCCAAACAGCAGTTTGGAAAATGAGAGCTACGGACACCTCTTTATGGATGGGCTTTGATTTCCCTTCTGTCCCCATTCCAAGGGCACAGAGCAGGTTCTACATTGCAGATTATTATTTGTTTCCTATTGCAAGTCTGCCTTCTTCCATTCAGGAACAAAACAAAAACAAAAACAAAAACAGAAAATCTTTATCTTTACACTGTTGCTAAATGGTTAACAACAACAACAAATACAAAGCAAATACACAAGCTTCAAAACTGCCTGTTCAGTTCTCCTCCACAAGAACAGTATTCCTGGTTTTGAATGTTAAGAGGCAAACTACAGGGAAAAAAATGCATTACACCTTGAGCTGGTGAAGTCAGCCCTAAAAAAGTCATCCCTAAAAACCACTTTATTCCCTTGTGTAAAATACGTTTTCATCCTCACTCTCTCCCCTGTTCTCTTCAACCAGATCTTTGTCTTCACGTGTTGTTTCTTTCATGGTCTACAGGCTGTCATTTCAGCAATCTGCTACAGCAGCTACTGGAGTTTGAGCTCCTCAGAATGCATTTGGACATCTGAGTCAAAACTCTGCATATCAAGAAACACATAGTGTTCCTCTTGGTTAATTATGAAAGACAAATGAGGTAAATTTAATTTATTTAATGTAATTTATTGCATACATTACAACTGAGAAGCATTTTCACCGTTTTAGATGCTCAGTATATATCTATAGACAACACTTCTAAAACATGAAAATTCAGACTGGATGTGGATTTACAAGATGACTTGTTAAATATTTTTATTTTGTTTACTCAACCACTAAAATTTTCCTGAGAACCACTGAAGCAACTGCGTAGTAATGCTTGTAAATTCTCCCTAGATTTATACCATCGTGTACAGGGAGTATCACATGATACAGACTAACATTTAGGTTTCTTTAATAAACTATTTGGGAATTTGCAATTCCTTTTTCTCCTTTAAAGAAAAAAAAAAAAAGAAAAAGGTCAGATCTCAGTTTAACCCCTTAAAAGAGGTGTTTCAGGTATTAATAATCTACTGTCCTACTCCCTACTCTTGGAACTGGTTTGCCTGTAAATTATTCCAAGCACTACCAGGAGGAAGGCCTGGAATCTCCAAGCAGAGATCACTGCCTTTTTGTACTTCTACCGTTTAGGATCTCAATCTACAAATCTTCTAAGAGCTCAAACTCATGCACTGTCCACTGAGCTGAACACAATGCCTGGTGGTGGGGAGTACTATGATTATTACAATTGCTGCAGTAAGATGCTCACATCTGTGCTGGCATTGCCCCGTCCTAACTGCAGATGCAGTTGTGCCACAAGTTTTGTTTTACGTAAGAAAAACATGGGTGAAATGAAAATAACCTCACGCTGGAGAAAGAAAAAAAAAAATGAAAGAGAGAAAGAAAAAAGTGAACTTATTTAACTTATTTGTTGGACCTAAACAGCATTCTGGAAGCTGAGGCTGATAGCTTGACATTTCATTTTCCAAGAAGTCTAAACAACTACAATAAATTTACAAATGTAGACATGCCGCACTGTTAAATTTCATTTCACGCTCAGTAAGCAAACATTACCAAACTGTAAGTACTGTCATCCTCTGTCTTTTTAGTTAGAAATCTTGTAGCCAATAAAGGTTTGACCTTGAAATATTTCACAGATGGATGAATTTGCTTAATTTGCTACTCACTTTGTTACTGATTTTGCAGAACTGCAAAGTTAGGTCACATTTACTCTAATTTCAGGGGGAAGGACGATTCACCCACTCTACAATAACTTTATGAACTGCATCATCAGTAAGGGTCACTAAAAGTGCATTAACCAATCATGCATCTGAATGGCCGTGAAAAATTCAATTTGGGAATTAAAAATGCAAAGATAATACAGAAGCTAAAGATTGTTTTCTTTGTGTTTAGTACTCCTACAATTATTTGTAATACAAAAATGTGAAAAGTAAACCTGTACACTATTTTTGTGGAGGTTCTACTAAGTTGACAAAACTACTAGAAGTTTTCCTTTTATGAAACCACTGGAAATGTATGGCTTTGTGTGAAGGGCATGACTAACTGCTACAGTACGCAGATGTCAAATTCTGTTCTTTTTTTTTTTTTTTTTTTTTACATGAACAGAATCTACACATCAAAACAAAAAATTCCAACTCTGTTTACTCAAGGGACAGCTATTATTTTCTGATGCTGCACACTACACCAGAGTTGCAATACAAAATAAATAACCACATATATATAACGGCTAACTTTAGCGATTTACAAAGCTTAAAAATTCTGCCCAGTTACGAGACATCATAATTCATAATCACTTCAGTCAATGACTTCTCAGTCAATGCATTAAATCACATTTTTGCAAAGAATAAAAATTCGTTTTGATCTTACTGCCAAATAAGGAGACTAGTTTAATTAAAATCGCAAAACTCTAAAAAGGACTTAGGATCTCCAATGAGTTGTAAGTTACCGTAAACTAACAAGGAAGTTAAAAATGAGCATTTCATATATTTTAAGAAAAAAGACTCATTTGAAGTATTACTTGGTTGTTTCTAAGCATGTTTTTTTGTCCCACGATTCCATTCTGAAAGCCCTGACATCTCCATCCTGCAAACACGTATCCAAATTAATCACTTCCCACACTGCATACAGCTAAACTGAAATCATCAAGACTCTTCAGACAATTAAATTGAAGTCCATTCTGCCCATGCTTGAAACAGTGTCTCTCTCACACGCTTTCTTTCCATCCTGCTTCTACTCTCACATAGAGGAAATCCATTCTACCAGAGGAAGACCACTGTCCAGCGTGTTGACCCACACTTCCTTTTATTCCCACAGTCAGGATTTTCACCTGTCTAGGTTGCACATGGTCTGACAGTAGACATAAAATGCAAAATATTTGGATCAGACTCTCTGTTGGTCAGTAATAATAATTGTCTAAAGTTTTTAGTTTGGTTACTCTGAGCTTTAAGTTGATTTCTGTGAACATTATAGAATCATAGAATCATGGAATGGTTTGGGTTGGAAGGGACCTTAAAGATCATCTAGTTCCAAACCCCCTGCCATGAATAATCTACTGAGGCCAATGAGAAAAACTTTCACCAACTTTCAAGGAGTTTTTTGTTGGATCCTGAATTCAAGCTTCAGGGAATCTTTTAATAATAACAACCTACAGGAAATCATGTGCAAGCAAAGCCGGGGGACTGGTTAGGGGGACTCACTCTTTTACTTCTTATGTTCTTGATGTCATCAACTGTTACACATGAGCACAGAGTCCAAAAGCTGAGACTTGGCAGGTAAGGCAAAAATAAAGCATACAAGAGTTCAAGGAGAAAAACCATTCACTTCTCTGTCTTTAAAAAGTGACAGCTCTGTAGTACAGTGTATATGTGTTACCAAACTGACGATTATCACAGTGTGGTTTTTTTTTGTTTGTTTTTGGTAAAAGAACATAGAAATGGAAGAATTTCAGCCACTAATTTTGGAAAATGACTAACCATCTGTTTTTGGAAGACTATTCTATATTCTTTAATACTATGCACACTGTTTGGGCTAAAATCAAGTCCTACATTCATGCATGCATTAGTGATTTATGAGCAGTCATGTCTTTTATTTTACACAATGTATTTAATAACCTCTTGAGGGGAAGATAAAAAATTATGAGTTACATTTAAGTTTATCAAATGAGGATTTAAATTAGATTTAATAAGATGTCTCCTGTATGCCAGCATTTGCACTCTCACCAGAATCCCTTCTGATGCCACTTCCAAGAGATTAAAGGGAAAACACCATACCGGGTATTAACTTGGAGGCATTGCTGCCAACAGCTACACCATTGAATGTATTGTATGCATAGTAATACTTGATCAGCTGCTCTAACCAGCTCCTGGACTAAAGTAAATGAGAATCTCAATTTGTAGTTCAAGTACAAGTTTATAGCATACAAAATTTAGGAGCAAAAGCTTGAAAATGTAATTTAAAGACATTCTGCAAGTCTATAGGCAAAATCCAAATGAAGCCAGACCTTTCCCAGCTCTTTGCACTTACCATTTCTCCCTCATTTTTTCCACTTCTACAGTTTTTGAGATCTATGTTAATATACTGAAATCTTACAATGGCAATATTTTGCAGTTCATCAAGTAACTGTTTTGAGTTCAGAGTCCTGCAATCTCTGGGCATGAAAAGCTAACCTATACAGCGGGTCACCATGTAAAATGATCCTTATTTCTAAATGAAGGGGGAAAAGAAAAACACAAGAAAACAAAAAGACACACCTGTTCACAAAGCACAAGGTAAAAAACCATTCCATATTTCTGGGAGAAACCAGCTCAGCGCTGAAGTCCTCTTGTTGGACTCTGCTCTTCGCACTGGGCCCTGTGAATGGCAGAGCACCGCTGCCTTAGAGCCAAGCGTCACAGCAGCGCCTGGGGTGGCAATGGGTACCAGCACCCCCAATCCATGAAATGACGGATGTGGCTTAACACTGCCTCATTGTGTCGGCTTCGTTCTGTTTCTCACCCATCCACCCTCTTTTGCCCCCAGATGGGCAGTCTGAGCTCAGAGGGCCAAGTATCACATTATCATCACCACGAGGAGTTGAACACGGACTGGCAATTATTTACCAAGGGAAAACATTTTCAAGGTGTTGTTTTGTTTTGTTTTTTTTGCACTCTCAGCAAGTTAGCATGTAGTGAATGTTCCAACAGACAAAGTCACAGCATTTGAAACAATATTAAATTGGCAGTATAGAGTTGCAGGGGGTTGTCTAGAAATAGGTTTATGCTAATGCTTGTGTGCGTTTGCTTAAAAATTTACGCAGAATGATGTTTAAATTATGTTAATGGCCTGACTGCAAGTGAAGAAATGCAATATTCAAACCACATGCAGGCCTTCTTCCAAACTCATGTATTTATTGCTAAAGGGCAAATCAACATCCATTAAACACAAAGCGGATTTATTTTACCCCCCTCACAGTTATAGCTAATAAGACTCAGAGTCTTGTATTAGTTTAAAACTGGACCTAAAACCTAAGGGGCAGTCATTTGTCATTAAAAGAGTTCATGGTACCCTCACATAAGACAAGTGGCTATACTGCATATGTCCTGGACAAAACCTCAGCAATTGCTGGCAATTCCACTACATCTGCAGAAGGCAGATCTTCCTCACTATTGCAACTGGAGAAGCTATGACTTGGCTGGTGATAATTTAACAATCTCAAAGGCGTTATTAGTCCCCTTTGAGAACTCATGGAGATGTAAGACAACTAGAAAAGGTCAACTACACTGTTAAAAAAAAAAAAAAGAAAAAAGCAGGAGAAAGAGACAGGGAGGGAGAGAGAGGAAGAGGAGCATCTTCACACAATTGGCATTAAACTTCCATTCAAGCAAAAACTGGAGTAAAAAAATGAAACAGAACAGTTTGAAGACACCTGGGGGGGAAAAAAAAACAACAACAACAACAACAAACAGCCAACCTGGATTTCTCATGATTAAATCACATCAAATCAGCAGCAAGACAGCAAACCATGTAGACAAAGAGGACACAACAGACGCCATGTGTTAACTATGATAAATATTCTCACAAATAAGTGGTATGTGTCACTCAAAGAGAGTTTACCTGTCTCAGGGTGAACACAAAAGTGTTTGGAAAGCTGTACTGAGATTTGCAATTAGCGATCCAATGCCCAAACAGAAAAGCAAATCATTTGGATCTTTCTGGATCCACAGCTATTCAATATTTTACTTTCTATACATTACACGCATCCAAACCTTTATGTCCAATTTCAATATTTATATATCTAGCGCAGCACATCATCAATCTTAAACCAACTGCAAGCACACTGGATGAGATCAGAATATAAAATAAACAAACTCAAGTAATGATCTGAAAGAAAACAGGATGCCATTGAATAGAAAGAAGTGTAAGATATTCCAATAAGCAGCAATATTCAGCTACATAAATCGAGGATGAAGTGATTAGGAAAGCATTACCATGAAAAGCAGCTGGGGACCACACAGTCACTCAGAAGTTGAACCTAACCCTGTAAACCCCATCCAATATTTGCAAGCTAGGCAAACATACAAATATATTTAACAGGATTATAGCAGACACAAAGTTATTTCTCTGCTTTCCTCAACACGGGTAAGGTCTCAATTGGACCTTTAGTCCATGTGAAATTTAACTGTGAAAGGTCTGTGAAATTTAACCGGCAAAATTGAAAAAAAAAAAATGAGAGAAAAGACTGTGGTAGCAACATAATAAATAGAGTACGAAAATGTCAAAGAGTCAGAAAAAAAGAGAAAAGGTATTTCCCATTATCTACAGAGATCTCGGGAAGATTCAAGTGGAACATAAAGTAAAACATTCTGCAGATAAGGGCAGTGAAGAGTGGGATAGTGTGACAGAAACCCCAAGACATTCAACAAAAGCAAATGCAAAGTCCTGCACCTGAGATGGAACAACTCCATTCAACTGCACAGGCACCAAGTGAAAGCAGCTCTGCAGAACGTGTCCGCTGGGTCCCAGTGGACAACACGTTGAACATTAGTCTGCAATGCATCCTTGTAGAAATGAAGACCAACTCCATACCGGGCTATATCAGCAAAAGAATAGGCAGCAGATAAAGTGAAGTGATCATTATCCACAGCTCAGCACTTGTGAGGCTCCACCTGCAGTATTTTGTCCCACTTGGGGCTCCGCAGCAGATAAAAAGACTTACTGAAGCCCATCCAGTGGAGGGCCACCAAGATGATCCGGGAATGGAGTGTACAATGTATGGAGAGAGGCCAAGGGACCCAGATTTGTTTGGTCTTAAGAAAAAAAACTAAGAGAGAATCTAAGTGCTGTGTTGTTTTTGAGAATATGAACAACGGAGCACCAGACTCTTCTCAGAAGTTCACTGTGAAAGGACAAAAGGCAACAAACAAGTTGCAAAAGGGAAATTCCAACTATTTCATTTAGACGGAAGGGGTTAGAAGCTCATAATAATGGTGGTTAAACATTGGAACAGGTTGCTCAGAGAAGACTTACAAACCTTAGAGTTATTCAAAAGTCAGCTGAATATGGCCCTGAGCAACTTGATCTAACTTTGAAGGTGGCCCTGCCTTGAACAGTGGGCTGGACCAGATGACCTCCAGAAGTTCCTGCAGCCTAAATTATTCTATAATTCTCTGTGATACAGGGTCTGTGACGAATCACAAAGATAGTGCCTTGGGCTAGGAGATGGACTATACAATCTCCAGAGATTCATTCCAGCTTTTTTTTCTGCAATTCTGAAGACTGAAAGGTACCAAGAAATCTTCATATAGAATATGCATTTTCTCCTTTTCTGCATGAAAAGTTTATTTTAGCTAACAGATTACAACCATAAATAAGTGTGCAATATTACATACTTAGAAATTTACAACTGAAACTCAGAAAGTTATTTTAGATACCTGATTGCATGAAAAACAAGGGTTGTGGGGGTGGACACAGTGGTGAAAGTTACCATAGTCAGCATATAAAATAACATTTTCGAATACTTCCTTATGCCCTACAAAATTCCCGGAGAGGCTCACAAGCACTTTGCTGACAGCTAAAGTTGGAAACTCTGCTGAATACTGGACTTACAGCATATAGTGACAGAGGAATACACAGTGCACAATAATTGCAAGCAATCGTAAAATCCATTTTTAACTTTCAAGGCCTTAGCAGCACAAAAGACAAAGGAAGTTTGGCTATATCACATAGCCTGTGAATTTGCCTATGGATCTTCCAAAAAGGTTCCACATGAGAACAAAGAACCATTCAGCTGATCACCCATAAGCTTTCTAAAACTGATTTGATCATACGGCCTACGTACTGTATCTCACAGAATCTAACGGCCACTGATGATGTATGCAGAGCAAAAACGTTAAGCTAATATCTTCTAATAAGAGAACAGAAGATATTCTCAAGTCAGAAAGTTCTGTAACATCCTCTCTTGTATCTGGATATCGTTTTGAATGCTCAGAAGCAAAATAAAAAGACCTCTTTAAACTTAAGACCAATGCTGATTCTCTTTAAGGTGAAGACATAATGCTTTGTCCTCTAAATAAGCGGTTGGTAAATGTGTCATGAAAAGAATAATTAAAAAGCTTGGAACTGCTTACATTTAATCCATTCGTTGTATGAAAGACTACAATAATACCAATTACCCAATGTGACTGATTTTGCCAGCTTAAAAGGATAAAAATTGCCTGCATGATCAAGGTCCCTAGTTTTTGTCACATTTTATGCAAGAAAAATACACAACTACCAGGTGAAATATTGGCCATCAGTGCTTTTTTATTTTAAGACACTTCTTTCATCACTCATTTTAAAAGCCACTACTCCCCTTCATCCAACTAAGCATGTAAAAGTCTTTCAACTTCACAGTTCAATTTATACTGAATACTCCAGCACAAGTCTCAAACTAGGATGAAAGTTCTTCAGATGCACCTCATATGATAGGCAGGCCAAAAAATCTTAGTTTCATATATGCAAAAAACATGATAATGCTCTCTTTTGAGAAGCCTGCATATAAACATCTATTACAAATGTATCTCCTTTCTACAGTTATTCTATTTACTTTTTGTGATATAAACCACCTCACCAAACTATATATAAAATATGCACATATACATATTACCCTCACAGAATAAAGGCATAAACTGCTATGTTCCTTAAACTTGGAAGTGTGCAACTTGAAAGAAGTTACCAGTTCTGCTACAGTTTAAAATTAAGCAAATGTATATGTCTATATACCCCATATACATGTGTCTAAGGGCATGCACACAGAGACCTTTGATTGAAATATGAAATCTAGATTTTAAAAGCTTACTATTTAATAAGATTTTGATAGTTCCACACTTATCTGAGGGTAACTTTTCTTACTTCTACTGTAGTAAAAACTTGCTTTTGTAAAACACGTTACCTCGGAAACAGGAACAAATGCATGTGCAATACAAATCAAAAATTCAGAAGCTTTGGATGAAACTATATGTACTGAAAATGAGTCATTTTTCTCTCACTTCCCTACATCTGAGTCAAAGATTTCCTCATTATTATAAATAATGTATTAATGACGTCAGTAATAATTTAATGATAAAAATGTGTTACCTCTCCTAAATATCATAGGAAACAAAATATTTTATTATTTTATGCTTATTATAACTTTTTCTACAGTCATTGCTGGAAGTTTTACTTTTGAAAACCAACTGGCATCCTGATACAGCAGCCTTCCCTTTCATTTTACCTGTTCCCTGATACAGGAGTTACAAAAATTTTAAAATAATACAGAGAACAGAATAACACTCAGAAGTGCACAGAAAAAAAAAAAATTAAATTATTCCAAACATTACAAATGGAAGGAAGTGCCAAGATGTCTGGCAGAGGCCCTCTCTAGCATGAATACTTACCTAAAAGAAAATGAATTTTTGCTTAAACTTACAAGGCAAACCTGATTTGCAAGTTCCAGAGGTATTTTACTTTGTACTATGGCTTGCCTGTAAACAGAAGAAATTGTTACAAAAATTTGGTGTGCTGATCGTGACATTTACTTACTGACACAACAATGCATATAGGCAGACTGCCCAGTCTTTGTGAGTAATGATACGTACCACATAACTACAGTTCTTTCTTTTTTTTTAGAATTTAAAGATGAATAAATTTGTGCATGTGACAAAAAGAAAAACTAGACTTTTATACTGTTCATTCTAATGAAGTCAGTTTGCTTTTCAGAACACGGCAGATGGATGATACCAATGACTAGCTTAATTTTAAGTATATTCCTTAACAAACATGGAACTCAAGACAATTGCCCAGAGAAGAGGTGGATGCCCCATCCCGGGAACGTTTAAGGCCAGGTTGGATGGCCTTGGTTGCTTTGGGCAACCTGGTCTAGCGGAAGGTGTCCCTGCCCATGGCAGGGGGATGGAACTAGGTGATCTTTAAGGGCCCTTCCAGCCAAACCATTCAGTGATTCTGTGATTCTATGATAATTGCTGTTGGAAAAATTGGTATAACATGTCCATATAGAATACAATATTTAAGATATATGCAAGAGAGGAATTCTGATGCACTGACTTAGCAAAGGGATTATGCTAATACCACTTCTCTCCTGAACACAGTGTTTAACACACTTTAATTACATATCTTTGTTAATTTATGAGTTCTTGAGTCTCGGCTAAACTTCCTACTAAATCAGGAGCGGTATGAAAACAGTAGTGGGATTAAATTAACAACAGTGAAACTTTGTGGATTACTTACACAGAGAAAATTCTGAGAAACTGCCCAGACTACTAAATAGGTATTCTAAATGTAAAAACAGAAGTGTCATCAGACAGAGGTACTTTGTGGCTAGCTCTGCATTGCAGAGGTATGAAATAGATCAGAGGGTTTGTTGTTGTTCTCACTTCACAGACATAAGAATGTTGATCCATCAGTTTTTATAATCTGCAGTGCTTTTATAGTAACTTCAAACACTTGTGACTGCAAAATCATTGAATAGTATCGTTTAAACAACCAAGAAAATATAAAATTATTTGCGAGAAAAATAATAAAAGGCTCCAAATAACATCAAAATAAATGCCTAACCATTTGGTGTATTCAAAAGACAAGAAATTTAAAAGCCACCCAAGAGGCTAGAAAGATAAAGCATTAAAAGTTAACCCCACTAGTTACAAGTATAACTCAAATATAAACAGTAAGTGCATGCATTGGAAGATGTGTTTTGTTGCGTTTAGAAACAATCGTTTGAATTGTCATAGTCTCCAGTTGTCTTTCTATTCAACATTCCAATAATTTTAACATTTCATATATGAAATCTGTTTGTTTCTGCTTCCCTGTGTTGTTCATCCCACTTGTCTTTTGCTTGACTATAGATGACATCTTTTCTTTCTCCCTTTCAATTCTCCAGACTTTCTCAGCCATCCGTACCTTTTCCTTATCCTCCAGCAATCTTTCTTCCCTTCCAAACTCGGTTTTACTCTTGTAATTGGCCACACTGTTTTCAATGTTTTAGGCATTTCCTTCAGCATTTGTACTATCGTCCCTGCTCACTTCTTCACTGCCACTTCCCCCATCTCATTCTTTCAATTATGCTGCTACTTCTCTGCTCTCCACTGCCTCCAATATCTGCTTTCCACCATGACCCATACACACATTTTCCCCTAACCCTGGTACCCAAATTTTATATGCGTGTGTGTTGACATACATCCTTATAAGAAGATGAAGACCCTACCTTTCCTTTTTACCTTATTTCCGCATGTATTTTTTTCTCAAGAAGACTCATGGTAGATCACACTCAAGAAGCACAAAGTTTACTTTTTTTATGAGCTAGTTAAGTTTACAGAGCAAGACTTTAACTCCTGGGTAAATATTCCAGATATTGCAACAATTGTACTCATTAGAAGAGAACATTGCTTCTGAAAGAGTAATCACAGCTGTTTTGAGCCCAATAAAACTGCATCTCCAGCTCAGAGTCTTCTGATTCCCTTAGTGCAGAGGTTAGCAAACTTCCAAAGCAGGGTGGCATGCAGCTGCACTTTTGTTTCTCAAGTTAAAGGTTAAGCAAGCTGATAAAAGCTCAGCAGGAACTGGGAGATGCTGCTGAGCATCCTGTCTTGCCTGGGTGCAGGACAACAGCTCCCAACTCCTGCTGAATCAGTCCCTCAGGCTCCGCGGGTGCTTCTGCTGGCGCCAAGGTCGGGGTGAGCAGCCCCAGCTCCTTGCTCCCATCCTACCACCGCTACACCACTCCCTTTGCTCAACGGGGAGAGTCACCTAGGGCGTCGCACCCCGAACCAGGTGAGGGATCAGGCCCAGGTTAAAAATAAGCTTTCCTGCAAGAGTCCAGTGCCTGTGCTATAGGCAGCTGGCCCCTCTTCTCATGTGCCTTATAGAAACCCTGAAATGGTGACACAGCTGTGGTTTTAATGTGGCCATCTGCCACTTGAAAAGACATTCTCTGTTATTAGACTGCACTCGTTTTGGAAGGAACATAGAAATCTACTATATTAAAATTAATTTTCTGTTTTTTTTCTCTCTGTTGCCGCTGCAGCTGACGTAGACAACTCAACCTGCTCTTTGCAAAAAGGACCTGAAATTCTCCATTATCACATCCTCTTGAGTAGAATTTTTTCTTCGTAGAGCTCTATCAAGGCTGCCCTTGAGAGATTCAAATCTCTCAAGTCGTTTTCAGTGTGGTCTTTGAAGCAGGTTCATTTTCTTTGCTTCTCTGGCTCTTGCTCTGTAAGAACAACTTCAGGTAAAATCAGCAGGGAGTTCACGCAAGCAAAGACAGAGCTAAGAGGAGCAATGGTGACCACCGTGCGCAAACAGGGCAAATTGCTGCACCTATGCTGAGCTATGCCATGGGCAGCAAGGCAGAACTAACCCATGCCAGACCTAAGTAAGGGCTGGGATTTTACCAGAAAATAGAGCAGCTGCTGCTAAAACTGTCTGCGCTTCCTCAGTGGAGGAAGGGCTATTCAACAACAATTTTCAGGCATCTGACACTTTTGGACGCAATCAGCAATCTATTGCTCAGAGAGATAAAGGAGAGAGAGAAACATTCATACTCAATGCATTGCTGAGACAGAATAATCAGAATTTTTCTTTCCTCATTATTTGGCTTTGAAAAGGATCTGAACGACCAACACCTAAAAGGAATTCAAAAGCTGGGGTCTGTATCACGGAACCTTTTTTGCATATCCTACCTGTTTACATCTTTTTTCTTCTTCTGATGTCTAATACACCCCATGAGAACACTTACGTTCCCTGCTATCTCAGGAAAGGGTTGATGATGCTTTGTGAGCTGTTACTGTCTGTTAATCAGTTAGAGGAATTTGCAGTGGATGGCAGAGGATGGAGATACTGAGGTGCTGGGAAACTGGGGACCAACATGCCTGAGATGACACTGTTTACAGGAAACCCAGTACTGTTCTATTGGCAAAGGAAAAACAAAGTACTTTTTTCTGAAATTCCACTTTGCATAAATATTTTCCACATGTTTTTAGCTTTGCTGCTAAATACCCTCCTAGACCAGAACACCTTCCCCTCAATGGTCCTACGCACAAGACAGAACCGTGCACAGGTTGAGGAAGGACCTTAACTCTTCCCACTTAAAACTTCCAGTCCAAAACCATACGCTGTGAGGAAAGCTATGTGACAAAAAAAAAAAAAAAAAAAAAAAAAAGTCAAAATAAATATCAACCAAGTAACATGTAACAATTTACAATATTTTTTATTATTACGAATTTGAATATTTTACACATCTCTAAACAAAGGATTCCAAATAAAAACAAAAATCATAAAATTTCAATGGGAAAGGTCTGAGCCTTGGAATAAGATTGTTATCTAAATATTTCTGAAATCAGAGAGCGTCCTTCTAGGAAGCCTTGTTCCTGTAACAGTTTCTTCAAAGAAAACATGACAACAATAATGCTGGGAAAAACTAACTGGCAACTTGGTTTAGACTGGGTAACAAAATGATCTTACTCACAAAAATGTTAAAGCAAGGTGTGAATAAAGCTAAAAATACCATCTGAGCAGAGCAACAATATCAGAGAAACTGTAACATGAATTCATGAAGCAGCTTCAGTGTCTGCCTTGAAGACACTTGCTCACTTGCCAAGTCTGTCAAAAAGAATTAATTTGTCAGGGAAAAAAAAAGGATATAGTATAGGACAAAAATATTTGCTTGAAAGTTGTATTTCTATTTTTTCTTTTTCCTCTTTTTTGAAACTATTTCAAGCTTTCAGGCATGATTTGCTGTTTTTCATCTTTTTAACTGTAATTCTATCACATGGGCACATCCATCCTGTCCTTGATGATTATATAACACCATCCCTAAAAGAGAAGAGATGGGAAAAAAAAAGCAGCATACTTTGTAAGTTTCTTGATGACTAAGAACAGGGAAAGGAGTATATTAAAAGCATCTTCAACCTGGGGACAGGAATTTCAGGCTAAGGATCTATTCAGAACAGAGCAGGCTGTCTGAAGCTATAGCTGCAGATGTGATGACCTGAACAGCAGATTTTGGAGCCAGGGACTGTCATGATCACCTCCCTCAGCAAGCAAGCCTAGGTATCAAGTCAAAAGATGTGATTATGAGAGATTCAGGGAACAACTTAAGTTTAATAAAAACGTACAAATGCAAAGTGATGTTCTAGGTTTGCAGTGATCAGATTGTTTTTTTTGCACTGAATGAATTAGCTGCTGGAGTTTCTTGGATAGCTTTGCAATCAGCATGTAAGTGGTGTTCTGTGTACCAGGACACAGATGAGAATGATGACATATACTTGTAGATTCAGGTAAACACATAAAAGAGACAATTTAAACTCTTCTGACCTCAAAAATGGGCACTGAGAGAGAAAGAAATGGGAAAAAAGGAGCATATGGCTTACTGCAGAAACGCCATCAGCAAAAAAAGCTATTATGCCTAACTAACTTGCAGAAGAATATTAAACTGTAATGCAATGGAGACAAAAGGTTCATTCCCAAAAGCAAATATTGCCTTACCAAGAATTAAGATGCAAATCAATCAGAACTTATATGAAATAGGTTTACATGCAACTTACAGTGGGATAGGCTCATCAGGGCAGGCCCCAGCCAACCCCCGTGCTGGGAACTGCAGCTTTTGGGATGGCATGTGCAAACCCAGGCGTGTCATCAATAGGTTGAAACACTTTCTGCTGGGATAGAAGGAATTTTTAAACAAAAAAATTTACTTTAAAGCAGCACTGCTGGTTGACAATCCTGTTCTGGACCCGTCTAGGAACACTTTGATTGACCTAACACAGAAGGAACCAGCTTCCATTAAATGCAGTGTCTGCCAGCAACAACCACATCCGAAAAACGCACACTTGCCTCCCATGTCCTGCACTGCAAACGTGCCCTGACAACTTCACGTGTCAGTATCCCCGTGAACATCTGCATAACTTATCAGGCAGAAATCATCAGGCAATGAAAATTTTACTTTGGCTTTTGAATTTCTTCTTACTATATGAATTATGAAACAGAAGAAGGAAAGGAGCATTATAAATTTCATCAGAACTGCTGAGGGAGTAAAGCTGGGGCAACACAAGAGCATTCGCTAGTGCGCATTCATGCAGGCCTCTCGCTCGCGTCCCCTCACGCACAGGCCTCGCAGCCAGGAAGCCCACCTGGAGCCCCCTGAGGGCTCTCCAGCCTCACTCAGGAGCCAGCACAGTTCTGCTCCAATGCCACTGTGTGCCAGCTGGAAGGTGACCACGACTTTGTCACTTGCTGAGAGGTGTCCCACAGGCAGCTGGCCTAGCAGGGTCTTCTCAGCTGCCCTGCACTTTTGGCTCTGGGAATGCCCAGCCTTCCTGGACTTCTTCAAGAAAAGAAGGATTCGGAGCCAAAATATTCAACGTTTAGAAATATCAAGTGAAATTCCTCCAATGCAGCCTTAATGTAAATATTTAATATTTGTTCAATGGTGGACCAAGCCATCTCTTCATTCTCTGCCAGCCAAGACATCTGCTTAGCCCACACATGGAATTAACCACCCTCTTGGACAGGAGCAGGAAGTCTCCAGTAGGTCAGACATACTGTCCCCTCCTGATATTGAAAAGGGTGACAATCACTAAAAGATGCTTTCCTAAATTATTGTCAAAATAAAAATAGGCTCTAAACTAAAGCATCTTTCCACTCTATCAGAAGTCTGATGAAGTGGACAAAAATAAAATTAACAGTCTCTATTTCAGAGATTTCTTTGATCAAGAGGTTACTGACTACATCATTGTTGGAGAAACTCACTTCCCAAAGTAAAAAAAATCATTTGCATAAATTTCAATCGCAGTTGCTCTTACAGAGCTAAACCTTGCAACCACCACCTCATTTATTGAAAATCCATGAGCATATTAGTTAAAAAGCACACCAGCAGTTCTTTTTTACTAAACAGGTCTTGGCACTTGAAAATAAATACAGAATTATCATCAAAAATATGAAGCAGTAACATCAGAGCCAACTATTAGATAGTTGCACTCTGCAGAATGCTAGCTTGGATATGGAAAAAAAAATCAAGCCAATCTTTCTGTGAAAGACAGAGTATAAAATAAAAATTAGAGCTAACGAAAAAAAGTGTATCCCATAGAAATATGTATTATTGACACTTGAAATCAAGACTGCACACAAATTTATTTTTTTCAAAAAAAATAATTTTGAGAGATTTTGGTGATATTTACAAACAGTAACTTTATTTAGCATGAATAATTTCAGTTATGAGTGTTTGCTGCATTTACTAACACAAGAGAACACCTCCACCACTGGTCCTAACTTCAGAGCAGGCATTCACCTGGTCTACTCTGAACCAAGATGGCTCTGCCTTCCTCCACAGACCGCACAGAGAAATTTGTCATCCCAGGTTCATCAATCTTCACCTCCTCCTCCAAAGTGTCTTCCTTCAGTTTACTTCAACACTGAACCACACAGTGTGACCACATACAAATTGGGAGTTGCAGTTTAAATGCTTCACATCCCATTCTATGTTTGACAGTATTTCTCAAGACCACACCGAACACAAAACTGCATCATGCAAGGAGCGCAGCATAATCAAGCCAGGAGATGAGCCCAGCCATGAAGAATTAGGTCACAGAGTCGTTGAACGAGAAATCCCAGAAGACATTGCACCAGTCCAGGCAGATTCTGTTCAAATTCAAATCAACGATTTCAATATCGATAACCGATTTCCTGGTGCTCGTTTAGCTCAATATAAGGCCCTCTGTGTAAAAACAAACAAACAAAAAAACTTTATGGAGAAAGAATGATAAAAAATTTTCAAAATACCTGTGCTGGGAGACACTTCAAAGTTTTCTAGAAACTGTAATTTTTCTGATTTAAAAACACAAAAAGACAAAGTTCTGATATATCCTTATATATCCTTTGAGTTTAGACACAATAGATACAAAATCTAGGAGAACTGTTCAAGAAAACAGGAAAAAAAAAAAAAGATACACCTAACAGCATGAAAGAATCTGCTCTAGCAAGAAAAGAGGAGCATTGTCACTTAATGTTATTGTCTTGAATGATGATACCTAACCAGCCAACAACCACACAGACCCCTGATATGTTCTTAATGCCACCCTCATTCTTTCATAGATATTAAGGATGCAAGCAGTGATTATGACCTCCAGAACCAAACATATCTCAAACTGATCCAAGAAGCTTATAGTTAAAACCAAAAAGGTGACTTCTGGATAGAAATCTAGTTTTTAAAAGATTGAGGAAGTGAGAACATACTGTATTTCAAGAGACTTACTAAAATGGGAAAGTACCGGTTGCACCTATCTCCCAAACATTTAGATAAAATTCATTAAACTTAACTTCAATTCATTAAATTAACTTCAGTGTCTGGTGTTCTTTCATTTTGGTATAAACACAACAGCTCTGAACTCCACTACTATGCTTGCTAACACACACTTTCCTGTAATACACAGAAAAAAATCAATGGTGCACTGAAATAGCACCAATACATTTGAAGAAAGGGCTTCACTGCTGGCTTAACATCTCACTTCTCTCTGACACCTGCACCATCGTTCCCTGAGCACGTTATGGTTTGGCCATGGTTGTCCTCCTGTCCACTTGGCTTTGGCGTTGCGGTTACCACGTATGCCTCAAGTGTTTCGCTTGTCAGTTTGATTAGGAATCTCTACTGGGATCACAAGGGTTTTCAGGATAACAAGACACCAAACGAAACATAAGTAACGAGTCAGAGATGAAGTTTCTGTCAAAACCAGGGTCACAGCCCAATGGAGGTCTTCAGGGATGAAGAAAAGGTGGCAAATGGGGGTGGTACATTATGCATGGATCCATAAGAAGCACAGGCTACAATTAAATTTATAGCCTTGCCTTCATCATGTTAATTGCATTCTGTGACTTGGTCTACCTTCGCTTATACATAAGCACAACTATCACACAACAAGTATTTTCTTCCTATTCCTTTCACTCCATTTGCCCACTGACATCTAGCCGAATGGTCTGGGGTGCCTGCTTAGTGGTAAGGCACGCTGCCTGCGACAAACCGATACAAACACCCGTATCTGCCTGCCAAGTCACATTTCATCAGTGCTGGGAACTCACATGGTTGACAGCCTGGGGAGTGGCACACTGCTGCCGAAAAGACGGAGGCCAAGACAGGGCACTGTACAAGTCCCCTGTGCACAGCCTTTTCCACGAGCTTCCTTGTGACAGGAATTGTTGCTCGGCGCACTTCTGGTAGGCTGCCACCACCATGCATAACAGCATTCAGCATCTCATAGCTTTTTTGCCTCCAGTTTGTGCTTGCCAAAAGCCTTCGGCCAGGACTGCATAAAGGACTTCAAGTGCAGCATGAAGGAAAGCCACAGTGTCTGGCTCAAAAAGAGACAAAAGCCCTGTCACTGCAAAAGCCCTTCGCAAGCAGACAGGAGCTTGTGCCTGACCCGTCCCCAGTGTACCCTCTGGACTCAGGTGCTTTCTTCACTCCTAAAATCAGCAGAGCAGGGAAAAAACATAAAGCAGGGAAGGGGAAGGACATGCCCACGTCCAGAGAGCAGCTGCCATGGGGTAAGAAGAGGAGCTGGGGGAGCTGCCCATGCAGGGAAGAAAGAAGGTGCAGCTGGGGGAGAGCACAGGAACCGGCCAGAATACATTAAAGAGAGACACATGATAACATGGGTGGAAACCACCCTGGTGCTTACAGGAAAAGAGCGGAACCCACACGGCCATATCCCCTAGAAAGTTGCACCACATGAGACCTGGGTTTCTCAGAGGGCTTTGCTCTTACAGAAAGACCACAGGCACACTGGATACCATCCACGTGATAGAAGCACGATGCCTCCAAAACACACACCTGGGGATGCGGAGAGCATTCTGCACAGCCGCAGAAATGTGCCCTTAAAGTAAGATCTGCAGGAAGAAACCAAACACTGGGAGAGATGAGCTGAAGGTCTGTATGAAAGGACTTCATGCCTTCAAATTAGCACCTAAACATTCATTTGCTTCTCCCAAATTATCGCCTCAATTGTCTTCCTAGCTGAGTTTCACCACAGCTCCCAATCTACCAGATAAAGACTAATGTGCACTGCTGCAAAGCTGTCATTGGAAAGACTGAGTGAAACAATACCAGCAACACCTTATTTTTCGCCCTCCAAATCTAATATGTCATTTCTACTAAACTTCATAGACGAGAAATCAGTAATCCCTCACTGTTTTTTCAAGCATCCCAGGGGGAAAAAAAAAAAGTATTGGTATTGTGTTCGAGGTTTTGAGGAGTACGTTGTTTTGTGGCGGGTGGAGAGAAAGAAAACACCTCTTTTCCTTTGTTTTTCAAACAACCTTGTTTGGCTGATAGAAAGTGCCTTTACACATGGCTGAAACCTACTTCTAAAGTTACAGCTTACAAGTAAGCAATTAAAACAGAGTGCAAGTTTCCAAAAGAAGCTGGAGGTTTCTAATAGTAAACTAAAGGTGCTAAAAACTTAAGACTTCAGCCTTTGTCCAAGAAATCTGAATAGAAGCTATACTAGAATGCACAGGATCCAAACAAGGCTGTTCAGAGCCCGATCCTGTGATTTTTGTCATCAACAGCAGTAGAATGAGGCCCTGAGTGATCAAAAGTAATGTGATGGATTTTTTAGTTTATTTTTCATAGATACAAGTGAGTGCATAAACATGTACACATATGTATAAAAAAAAAATCCAATAAAGCTGAACTCGGCCATCATTGTTTTCACCCAAGAGCTGACACTGCCACATCTGACACACCAGCTCTCTACTGCAAAGCAATTCTTCCCTGTATACCCTATATTCAATACTATTTAAGGGACTGCAAACAGCATCAGCCAACCCCATTTATTTTGCAAGAAGAAAAAAGAAAAACTCTTTTTTGTAATCCTCCTAATTTTCTTCAGATGCTTGCTTCTATATACATACTACAGAATGTACAAATAACCTGACTTCTCTCTGCTTCCTGTTCACATCTGATGTATTTTGGGAGGCAGTTGTAGAATTCTAGGTTGTTGGGCTTTTTTTCTGAAAGATAATACCATTTCTTCAAAATTTCACCTGGGCTATATGTTACAGACAAAAACTGAATTCTCCATAAGAGACTCACTGACCTGGTCGAGCTATTTACTTCTCATATATTCCAAAGCCACCAAATCTGGAAAGCAATCAGTTGCTTCTGTTGACTCCAAGCTTGTAAAAACACATACACATTGTTCAATTCTGACGAAACCAGTCCTGAAACCACAGTGGTCCACACAGACACACAGAGTTTCCTCCAGCTGTAAACCACATAAAATTTGCTCTTAGCCTCCTTGATGCCCAGGAACAGCAGCTAAGGCACACTGGGTGAGCTGGTTTGTTGTTTGTTTGTTTGTTTTTTCAGAACACCCTGAGCATCCCACTGGGGAAAGAGCTCTGTGCTATCAGCTTCTGGTAAGCTAGGGAGAATACTGATACTGCAACAGTTTATTCACATAGATATTTACCCAGAAATCTTGTGGTTAATACTCCGGGGAGAGCCAAATAAACTTCAAATTGGTAGGAGAACTGAGGTGAAAATTATTCCATAGGAGAAGGAGGCAAGCCTACCTCACGGCAAGAATACCACCTGCAGTCCTGAATTCCATTGAAAACTCTGCTGTAATGCTGAGGCAGCTCTGAAGTGACAGCAGATACACCAGTGGCTCTTCACTAAAGCCAGAGAGAGCAACAACAGAGGTGAATCTCTAGGGCCTATTGCCTTCACATTATTAACAGTGAAATCTTTACACAGCTTTGCTGGCAGGATCCTCAGCATAGCAGCAGCAGCATTTTCCCTGAAGACAGCAAGAGGCCTGCTAAAGCGTACCAGGGCAATGCTTTCCCCTGTGCTACCTGACTAATGGGGAACAAAGCATTACAGGTTATCTCCTTAAACACTCGCACCTCCTGCATAGGGATCCAAGTTGAAGGACGTGATGCAGAGGCAGCAGGACATTAAGTTACCAGCTTGTCAAAAAACTGATTTTAGGTGTACGTGCAGTCTCTGAAGGACTCCTCAAACAGGGAAGCCCTGAGAGATGGACTGTGTGCCCCTGCTCCCTCAGGTACTGCTTACCTTTGTTTAGTGAGGGGACACAAAGACTACTTACAAGAGAAGGCATATTGGTTTCAGGAGTTGACAAATTACTGCTCCAAGTAGCAATGTTATGAATTTTTAAAGGAACCCCATTACACCACTTCTGTCGCACACTGCATGGTGTAAAGGTCAAATACTCACATTTCTCTTTACAGTTGCAGCCCTGTTTTTTTCACTTCTCTTCCCTCACACAGAATTCAAGTAAGGAATCAAAGGGCTTTTTCTCTGTCCCTGTGGCAATAATATCACAACTGACTTCCTGCCCACTGCCTTAAATATCTATTTAAAGGCTAGCTATAGTCATAAAACAAGTACCCAGAACAAAGCAAACGAGAAGATTTATGAAACAGTTTTTATGCTTTATGAGCCATTATTTGAGCAAATGGCAACTCTCCAATACATAGATAAGGATTAGTGCAGAAATAAGATCCCATCTTATGAAAGCAAACCATAAAAATAAGCTTAACTCTGAGAAGCTCCTCCATTAGCTAGATATCACACTAATCGGTAGTAAAGTCTCCCTCTACGAATCTAACTCTCGGTGACAACATCTGCAGTCATTTCATTCTTTCAGCAAGCAGGAATTGATAAACATCAGTAATAAGTGATTAAGATCTGTAATTATGATGAAGAGAAGGTAGGTTTGCCTTCATAAGGGAGATGGGTGATAACCTGCTGATAGCAGCCTGGGATTTGGCAGCTGTACTGCATACTGTACATGAGGGGCTTTGGAAGTGGAGCTCAGACCACTCTCTGAGAGGACAAACCTAGTCTCATACAGCAAAAGTAAACACAATGCACCTTGCACCTCTCCTGTGGTTGTCCCATGCCAGTGGTGCTGGCACCTGTATCTGAGATGCTAGTTCAATGTATTCTAGAGGCTTCTTTGGGAAAAAAAAAAAAAAAAAGGAAATGTTCTGTTTGAATGCCACTAACTCTGTGGAACACAAGGAAATGCAAGACTCACATAAAGATTTACAAATCCAATTTATTTCTGAATGGCCTGATCTCTGGTAATGAATAGGGACTCAAAGGCCTTAGCTTGCCTGCAAAGGTAATCAACGCCTTTACCCTGTCTGCCGAGTCTAAGGGAGGCAAGTGGAGACAAAGGAGTCTGCTTGCAGATATGATTTTGCAAAAGGAGACCCCTAGTTAGCACAGCTATGACGACAGACAGAGGTGCGCCAGGATCCCAGCTCATGTTGAAGCATCTGCTCTCTCCAGACTCTGAATCCTGGGGCAGACCACAGTCCTGTACGTGAACTCAGCAGTACATGTCCCCACGTTACAAAGCCGTGAGCACAAGGAGCAAGGAAGGTCGTAGGCCCATAGATTGCAGCTCAGAACATACAGTGGATGCATATCCTTGCAGACATATTAAGTCGTATGGTAATAATGGAACAAAAGGTATAACTCTAAAAATATGTGTTGTATAGAAAATCAAAGTGAATTATCTTAATGATTTTGCCTGGAGAGATAAACAGCTGCTGCAGACTAGAATCAACTGAAGCAAAATTGAGGTGTTTATTCTTGAAAGCTGCTTATTTCACATCCATTTACAATGAAAGGCTGATTATTTCCATTCTAGAAAGAACTACATCATTTGAAATATATCAATAAACAACACCTTTGATAAGAACACTCGCAAACCTTTGAGGAAAACTTGGATCCACAACAACAGGCAAACTTCACAACATGGTCCTTAGGTATGTATTGCATCACAATGAAATGCTAAACAGCGTGGCTTTCAGGGACTTAGATTTGGATCTTAACATTCTTGCCCCAAGCTACTTATAGGTTCAGGCAAAATTTGTTTCATTTTCAAAAGAGAATATAATTTACTGTTTCATACCCTAGTTTTGCTTTGCCTTCAACACCAACTGCAGAATTGACATAAGTACAAAGTCAGATCCATAAAATGATTATCCTATGGTACAATGATCTTTCAGAATGGTACTTTGATCTGCATTAGTCCTGAAAGGAAAAGCATTCTAAGGATGTGACTTATTGTTCTTAATTTAACCTTTGTTCATCGGTTAATTGTTTTTTTTTCCTCCGATCTTAAGAAATTTTTTCTAAATTTAGAATCAACACCTACTCCTGATACAGTGAGCAAAAATTCACCTGACAGCCATAACTTACTAATAAAGTAGAAAAGAAAATCAAAGATCTACTTAATAAAGACCATGCTCTGACTGGCAAGTTTTGTCCCCATTCTATACAGTGAACAGATTCTAAAATATATTTTTTATTTTATTAAAAGTCTGAGTTTTTTCACATGTTGTTTCCCCTTTTCCTTTAAAATCAGTATTTTTTGGATTCTGAATTAGTTCATTCAAGAAGAAAAAAAATGAAAACATGTTTTCCTGAAGAAATGAATTGCCCTGAAACCCTTTGAAAGAAAGTATAATTTGATAACCAATTTCTGTAACTGTCACCTAGATAAACAATTTCTTCAACTACAAGAATGCCCAAATGAAAATTCTACATTCGCAAAGCACAGATGGTTGGAACTAGGCATAGCACTTTGAAAAACATAAAAGCAATTAATTTTCTAATTACATTTCCAAAATAATCCTTTTTATAATTTTGGGTCTGATTAGAAATAAATTGTCTTCTCTCCCATTGCGTTTGCCAGGCAGAGCGTTACCCAGACTACAAAATCCCCACCCCACTTCCCACATCCACCATACTGCAGGGGTGGCTGGCAGCAGAGCAAAATCATTTCTGGCTGTTCCCAGGATCTTGAAAGGTAAGGATATTAACAGGAAGAGGCAACAGCAAGACCAAACTACTAGGAGAAGTAGTAGGACACAGGACACAAGTCACAGAAAAGGATGCCATTCCAACTCAATGCTTAGCCTCACAACCATGATTGTTATCTCCACTTCAGATGGGACAGATGTAGATACAGTCACTATTTGCTTCTTTTCAACCTCATAGTAAGCAGGGGTAGGGGAGAAAAAAGCAATCATTGTTCCAAGTCTTTGTTCTGACAAACGTTAGTCTCTGGAGGCATTCATTATTAATGGATATTTATGACTGACACTTTCTTTGTAATGAAACAGAAGCAGCAAAATGCACAGGCTATGGATTCAGATTTAGAACTCCCCTGCTTTCCTGTTTTAGGGTGTCCATTACTTATTATTTTTTCATGACAAAACAAATGCTTTAAAGCCTTCCTCGTTTTTTGGTTATTGTCCAAAACAAAAGATGATTTGTTACATACATACAAAATAACCAGTTCAAGTAACGTATGCCCATTTATGTCCTTAGGCCTAGTCTGAATGCAAGGTACTCTTCAATGTAATGAACTGAAAAGTCTTTTGACCTGTTTAATAAACCATGAATCATTCACGGAGCTCCCACTACCAATGATGAAACTGGTCTGATTCAGAGATCCAAATAGTGCAGCAGAGCAACTGCCCTCGATGCAAGGATGGAAATGGAGACACTGAGTTCTGCCAGACCCTGCCTCACTACAACTCCGTGCTGGAGAGGCAGTCAGGTGGCAGTGTCTGCACACAGCCTGCTACTCAGGGTGCTGTGCTTTCAGGATCACTGACTAGCACCAATCCAGCCCAAAGAGGTGATCTGAACTGGAAACTTCACTAACTGGACTGTGCAGTTTCCCCATTAAACCTGTAAGCACCTAGCTTGGACAGAACTTTATGCCCTGCTTGGAAAATGTTACTAATAAAAAAAAAATGCCAAACAGCATGCGTTGCACACACACAGAACTGCTAGCATAGAGACCCTTTGGAGACGCTTCATACATTACTTCATGGAAAAACAGCTTACCCTAGGGACATATACACATCTTTGAGAAGCTGTAGATTTTTGAGCATCTGCAGGGACAGCTGGCATGATGGTTACAGCAGCTGTCGCACTTGAATTATGAAATTGTGCATTGCCCAAGGAAAGGATCAATGTCATACAAATCTCACAAACCTGAATTCAAGTCACAAAGAAAATGAAGGTGGGAGAGATAACAGTTATGTGAATATAACTTTTCCAGTGTTGTAAGCCAGACTTTTTTGAATCACTCCATAGATTTCAAATAATACATTACATGCTATGTATCATAGTATCTATTGCATCTATATTGGCTTCCATCTGAACAGTCATTTTATTTTAATAGAATTTTAGTAGACGTTTAAAAATCTTTGGGGAAAAAACAATGGGGGAGCAGGAAGTCTCTGGAGTTTTTAAATCAAATTTCACTAAAGCATTCTCTTTTTCTTTTTTCCACTCAGAACAAGCAGGAGATGTCTTCAGTCTTTCAGTATGGTTTTGCTGCTTGAGAAAATTATGCCTTCTTTCACAGCCGATTAGTTATGTGGCTGACCTGATTTATTATGTATCACTGCTACTTCAAAAGAGGAAGAGCCCTGAACAAAGAAACAAAGTTACATTGGCATAAATGACCTGTCTCTTGTCAGATGGTTAGCAGAAATTATTATATTTACTATTTTTTAATTTGCTGTTCAATATATACTGCTTTGTGTGAGAAAAAGAACTCTACTCCTAAGGAAATTTAGTTAATAAATAAAATAACAGCTGAGGCTACCTGCTCACACATTACAAGCAAGAGCAGAGGCCTTTTAAGAACGTTCTCCTGGAGACTCAGCTTTGCTTCCCCAAGCCCAAGGGACCCATTGGGATCCACAGGAGGTCCCCGGCAGCTGCTCAAAGCCCTCTGGCACCCCACAGCTGGCTCCAGCCCCTTTCACAGCACTCTTCCACCACACACCTGAGGAATTACAAAAGCACTCTGCTTCGTTCCTCAGCAAAAGGTGTTGGGAGGTTTAGAAGAAAACATCTGAACAAATGACAGTGGACAGGTACTTTGTTTCCACCACTTTTGCTCTTTTTTCTTTTCCCCAGCTTATTTCTATAGACATAAGGAAAAGCATGCTCTTGCACACACCACAAAGCTGCCCCTTGCTGTGTGCTGCTCTGGGACACCAGAAAGGCTGGTCTTCAGAAAGAAGGGGAGCAGCCTGAAAGGGGCACCTCATCATCCGGCTGCTGCTCGGGTTGCTTCGAGGAGCGCCAGTGCCAAAGACGTGCTGCAGTAACACAGCATTATACCCTCCCTGTCAGGAAGGCACCGGCTCTCTCCAGTCCAGGAAGTGCAGAACTTGCTGAGGGCAGGATTTCTGGCTGCTAACTCATCAGCAGCAATGCACATCTCTAAAAAGAAAAAACGCTGAAAATCTCTTATGTTATCCATTTACATAAACATGCACTAAAAATCAGGTATGTAAATAGTCTAGGACATTCAAAGACAAAAACAACAGTACTTTACAACCCATGAGTCAATTTCAATGATGTCAGAGGACAGAAACATCTTCCTGTCATCTACCCTATTCAGACAGTCCAAACACTAATAATACAGACAACATGACCAGAAGCCCACCACAGGACAAAGATTTGACTTTCCTTGATCAGAGCCTCCCTGGATTTCAGTAGGGAAGAAAAGTCAATTACATTTCTTTTATCTGGAACTTCTATACAAATTCATGATTATTCCTCTCCCCCAGCTTCTGAAGACATGAAAAAGAACTGGAACAAATATTTCTTCAAATTTATTGTGCTTCTGGCAAAATTCTTAGCACTACAAAGTACATAAGAAAAGGTACAAAAGAATACAAAACCCATCTGATTTCAGTTTGTAATGGCTTGCTTAATCATTAATAAAATGGATAGTTTAGATAAATATTTTGATAATTTAAAGAATGACTTAACTCATTATTTTAAACCAGAAGTAATTGCAAGTGAAGACAAGTTCACTATTAAAATACTGCAGACCCTCAGTGATATCAGTACATTCCCCTCCCTAGTGAATTATGTCCACTTCATAAAAGGGAATCACCTTCAGTTAAATGCAACAAATCCAGTGTGGAAAAGAATGCTGAGCTAGCAAAATGTCATTTAACTATTGCCATGACAAATTCAGAAGCAGCAGTGCTCAGAGGAGTACATTCAAAAGAGCCCCAATAATCAATGCAACGAACAGCAAACCAATAAAGCATTTTAGTGTCCCTTCCAAGCATCACGCAGTTGATTAATTTACTAATAGATTTACACATAAAAAGCTACCCATGTACATCACTGTCAATTTTTAATGGAGTGTTCTCAGGAGTGCTTCATGATTAACATCACATGCCATTTTAGTTAACAAGAAAGGCCATTAAACTCAGTGTAAGTACAGCCTGATTCAATCTCTTTAGCAGCACTCTAAGGTGCACAGAAGGAAACACTCTTAAGGTCTTGTAGGCATGGCAGATAATTCTTAGCCGCACCACCCCCTGATTATTGATGACAAACAGTTAATTCCTTGCATTCAATACATTCTCGGTCATATTCCACTTCAAATTTCTGCTTCTGATAAGAGCACGACAGTGAAGCAAATAGATCTTTAAAAACCTTTTTTTAACTCCTATATATTTAAATGTACAAGAATCAAACACTTTCCACTGACATGCTTAAAATTCTGCTTATAACATTAAGTAAGGATGCTAAGAAACATGAAGAGTTTTGCACATTAGTAAGTTTAAGAATTACTACTTTAAAGTAAACTTAAGAACTAAACCACATAGGACATTACAAAGTACACTAAGAACTGTAAATCCTCCAAATCAGATTATCCGTAAATCTGAGATAGGACCACAAGGCATGTTCCTGACAAACCAAAAGGATGTGAACTGGTAAATTTAACAGCATTCAAAACAGCTGACTATTTCTGCTTGGGGCCCATGAGTCCTGAAGAGACCAATGACACCTTTTCCCTCATTTCAATTTTACTTGCTAAGATCCAGGCCTGTTCATGACTTGACCCAAGACCTCTCAGAAAGCAGCAGAACCAAGCAGCAGCAGCTGAACCACACCACCAGAAAGCTTCACGTGAAAGGGTTCATTAGCTGTAACTCAAAGTTTTCACAGGGATGCTGTCTGCTTTTGGAAGAGACACTGAGAAGGCATCACATGCAAATTATTCTGAGGTCACCAAACTCTCTAAATTCTTTTTTTTTTTTTTGGATGGGACACACAAAATATTGACCTGATTTTCCCAACGTTGAGGTATAAATGACAAAGAAAACTTGCACCCGCTGAGCCTTTCAAATCCTTCACAGGTCACCCAGCACTACAAAATGCTGTCAACCCAACTTGACACACTACAGGAGGTAGGCAATACTAGACTTGGTTGAAGAGGCAAATTCCAATAAGGTGACAGAATCACGGGAACACTGAATAATTTTTCACTACCCTCAATGTAAAGCTATTCAGGTTTATCAAGCCCCTTTACCATGTACGTATAAGTGGGGAAAATCAGCTGTTTGAGGGCTGCCATTTCTTAACTACCCATATTTCACTTACCTCTCTCCTCTGAACCAAATAATAAGATCAGTCTGTTTTCTCACACTGGTTGGGGGTGTGGGAAGAAGATGACTGAGGGGGAAGATGACAGCACCTTCACAGAACAGTGTCTGTCCCCATAGCTGAATTTGTTTCTCATTTGTTGATAAAACTCACAGTTTGGCACATTTTTAGAGTCTCAGTTGTTCCCGCATCTCCAAATGGTCCTCTAGCAAAGCTTTTTACCATGCTCATTTAGTACCCCAATTTTTATTCTTTTTTTCTCCCCTGGAGTGGACTCTGAATTTCTGACTGCCATGCAGAAGTACTTCATGCACAAGACAAGCTTCTTCTGATAAATTATGTAGAAATCACTGCCAACATACACTGTGCTGTCTTGTTTTCTTGACAGTGTTATCAGCAGAAACTACTTCAAAGTCCAGCAGAAAGGGTCCTGGGGGTGTCTGTCAACAGCCGGCAGAATATGAGCCAGCAGTGTGCCCAGGCCAGCAGTGGCCTACACCAGAAACAGCATGGCCAGCAGCACTAGGGAAGTGATTGTCCCCTGGTACGTGGCACTGGTGACACCACACCTTGAGTACTGTGTTCAGTTTTGGGCCCCACTATACAAGAAGGATACTGAGTTGGTCGAGCGTGTGCAGAGAAGAGCAACGAGACCGGTGAAGGGATTAGAAAACAAGACTGCTGAAGAGCAACTGAGGGAATTGGAGTTATTTATTCTGGAGAAGAGGAGGCTGAATGGAGACCTCATCTCTGTCTACAACTCCCTGAAAGGAGGTTGCAGCGAGGAGGGTGTCAGTCTCTTTTCTCAGGTGACACATGATAGGACATGAGAAAACTGTCTCAAGTTGTGCCAGGGGAGGTTTAGATTGGACATTAGGAACAATTTCTTCACAGGGGGGGTGGTCAAGCATTGGAACAGGCTGCCCGGGGAAGTGGTGGAGTCCCCATCCCAAGAGATGTGTAGAAGTGACATTAAGGGACATGGACTTAGTAATGGAACTGGGTAGGCCAGGTTGATGGTTGGACTTGATGACCTTGAAGGTCTTTTCCAACCTAGATGACTCTATGATTTTAAGTCTTCACAGGTTCCTTGCTCATTTCTGGATGAGTGGCAAAATATTGAAATTTTCACATGATTTGAGACACATAGAATGAGAAGACATTTCTCTTTCATATGCGGTTATGATAGTCCTTAGACCCAAAACAATTTTTAGCAAATTTTAGATAAAAAACAAATTTTAGATAATGGCAATATTATTTTTCTCTTACTAGTCTGACACAACCAATTCCAGTAACTGAAAATTTTTCTACACCTCAGCTTATTCCTTTCTCTGTATGATTTTAAGTTACTCAATATATTTGTCTTAAAATATAAGAAATGTTTTTACTAAGTCATTCACTAATACTGCTAAAACCACAGTCTAGCTGTCAAGTCTCTCAACCCAAAGCTAGAAAGTAGTTTACACTGTAGTCACCTTAAGGGTGACAATTTTTTGTGGTGGATTTAGACAACTAATATTGATACATGTATCAATATACCACTGGGTTGCTCAGGGATGTTACAAAGCTATATTCATGATTGTTTTTAATAGTTGAAGTGAAAGAAAAAGAAAAAAAAAACAGAACTGTATGTTTGAGGCAGTTTTAGCATAATTTTCAACCATTTACAATAAATTCTCCACATTACCTCCTGACAATTCTTACCCAGCTGAAGAAGCTCCTGTGGAAATTCTCGGGATTAAAATTTCTTTGCACTTTGATCTGCTTTAATGTACAGGAAGAAAGCTGTGCGTGTTGCTTGACTTTAGTCCTGCTGTTTTTCAGTAACTCCTGAGCTTTCAGGCATTTAGCACTAAAATCTGACTGAAAGCAAAAAGGATCATTGGAAAGGCAGCACTGAACTTCATTGCTCCAGAACCACCAATGCTTTACTTGATGTATATGCTTCTCAAGTTTACACAAGTTGCTTTAAAACATGTCAGCCGTCTAATCTTCTTTCCCTGTTTATGAGAACATATGAATTCAGTCCAAACGTGCAAACTCTAAATGAACACATTTTTTCTTCCCAAAACTCCTTCTATGGTTGCAGCATAGTGCCATCTACTGTACATTCGCTTATGTACAATTGTTCCAACCACCAAAATAACTCAGTAAACCTCACGATGATTATTTAAAAACTTGGAGCACAAGCAGTCTTACATTACACAGCTTTGTCACTGATGTTTTATACAAAAAAAAAAAAAAAAGATGGAGCACTGCATATTCTGTTCTGTAAGTATTCAAAAGGCTACACAGATGTATGCTAACATATTGCTGGCTGCTGAATAAACAAATCAAATGAGACCACAGGGAACCACTGCTTTTATTTCTTTCAGAAAAAAAGCTGATTTTTGTGGTCACAGCTGGAGTTTACATGAATCTTCTTCAACTAAATATTAATGCACACTTTTTACTGCATTCCCTCATTAACAACTAAGAATGTTGCCAATTTTCAGTTCATCCTGTTTCAGCTTACAATGTCAGTCATAAACACCTGATTTTTTATTTTTTATTAAACAAAAAAAATGTGTGTGTCCTTTGAGACAACCAATGAAATGATCAGTAAATCTTTGGGGTAAGACATCTGAGCATAATTACTTCATCAGAGTCTGCACTGAAATGAATAATTCTACCCTACCCTTACCAAATGACCTATCAAACTCTTGAGATGTCCCTTCCTTTCCCAATGAGAATTTTATCTTTCCTTGGAGACCCTAAGAAGACCTGCCTTTCAAATGGCTAGAAAGTTCATTTTAGTCTAGAGTACAGATGTGTTACTTCTGACTTTGCCTCTAGAGAGGCTACAGAATTGGCTAGCAAGAGCTATCAATACAGGAAAAAAAAACACCCTCTAGATACCACTTATTCATATAATCACACATTAAAACTACCTGAGGTCTTACAGTACCTCTCTCCATGACTCACTAGTGTGCAAGAGCCAAGGAAACACAGCCAACTTTTTAATGCAGTGTATCATTACAACCCCGGGGAGTTCCCAAGAGTGCAGCTGCTCCTTTGGGTGCTGCAGCCTCCAGGAATGAAATTCTCCTACTGTGCTACAAAGCAAAGGGTTTTCTTCTCTTCCAACATGTTCTCATTGGTGCAAATGAGTACCACAACAACATTCATGTTGTTTTGTATTTGAAATCATATGTATGAACCCACTGTCAGGAGCATTTGGTCTCCTGAAAACTAGTTCCTAGAAACAATGTCTTTCATTAAATGGATGGCGAATTCAATCTCCTGCTTTATACATTTTCAGTTTCTTCCATTATTATGTGAACTGAAACGTGCTGCATGTATGTATACTTCATATATATTATTCTAGGAGATTATGTCCTGGTATTTCAGATAATTCTTATAATTTTGTCACAAGCAAATTTCTCACCAGACCAGGTGACCCTTAAGTTCTCATTTTCACACTCACAAAAGTGCTGAAGAACATTGTTTGTGCTCAGAAAATGGAAAATAAATGTCAAATAGCAAACAAATTTTAAAATACATTGCAATGTTTTGAATGCTTGGGTTTGGCAATACTGCAGATGGTTAATAACATTGCAGCTGAACTCTCCTCTGACTATCTCAATAACAACAACTGCATCTAGTCTCAAATTTGCGAAGAGGAGGAAGTTGGAATTCTCCAACAGTCTACACAGCAACAGCAGCCAGCATTGAAGAAAAAAACAAAAAACTGAAGTGATGAAAGACGCTGCTGTCTTATTAAATGTATCTGATTTGCCCGCTGTGATATTTCATCGATTACAAAATGAACATGTGGAGAAATAACTATAGAAGGGTACAAATATTTCTCCAGAGTCACACCAGCCCTGCCAACCATGAAATGTATGCTGCTAAATTACTGATGCTGCTTGCAAATTAATGTTCTCAACAGAGAGAATTTTTGAATAGCAAAAAATTTTGAACAGCTAATTTGCGAGTACAACAAGGAAAATAGATAAACCTAAATTATTCTGTTGAAAAATATCACAGTTAAGTTTTGCTTCTTGAAAGTCTTGAAGCATAACGTCTCAGCAAGAAACAAAGGTTGCATGCCTCTCTCAAGCCAGTGTCACTAAAAATCGCACAGACAAATGCCACCCACAACAGGAAACTCGATTCTGGTTTTGAAGAAAGCCAGAAACTACCAGTTGTGTAGAAAACGCAGAGTACTTCCTTTGCTCTAGAAAACCTGCAGCTGAAAATGATAAAGGACAATGATACATTTACCAAATTGTGCCCTGATATCCCCTTTGAGCCTCAGAAGCACAATTTGAAAATTAAACTTATTTTTGTAAAATGAATTTATAAATTGATACATTGCAGTTCATTTGAGAATACAACTTTTCAGGTAAAGTTGTTAAAAAAAATATTGCTATTTCCATTCAGAAGATATTTCTGTTAATTAAACCACTGTTTTGACTAAAATAGTAATAATCATAGAATCAAGAATCATCTAGGTAGGAAAAGACCTTCAAGATCATCAAGTCCAACCATCAACCTGACCTACTGAGTCCCTTCACTAAACCACGTCTCTTAAATACCTCCAGGGACGGGGACTCCACCACTTCCCCAGGCAGCCCGTTCTGATGCTCAACCATCTTCTCTATGAAGAAATTTTTCCTAACACCCAATCTAAACCTCCCCTGGTGCAACTTAAGAGCATTTTCTCACATCCCATCACCTGTCACCTGAGAAAAGTTGATACAATGATATCCCATGTCTAGCATTTTTATATGTGTGATGTTGCTACAGACATATTACCCACAGAAGACTGTCCTAAAGCTTTGATTTCACCAGGTCCTACCTTCCTGCAAAGTCCATGCCTGTGAGCACAAGATGTGTATCCCTTTACAGGCCATTTTGCTCTGCTGGCTGTTACTCAGAGCTACCCTGACTTTCAGCCAAAGCCAGCTTACAAGAGTTTCAAAGGTGAATGGACTGAACACTAATTTCTTACTGCACAGTTCACCTATGTTCTGCATTAGCCATGTTTTCACTTCTGTGTTCCCACTTGCTTTTGCAGGAAAATAGAACTGACCACAGCTGGGCTTACAAGACTAGTTGAGCATGAGCAGGACTTGAGAATGAGCAATTCATCCTGACTTCCAAGCTCCCAAAAAAAGAAGCTTATTTCAATCAATAACATGACATGCCAAAATCTCTCCACTCTAAAACTGTGAAAAATCACACTTTTACTGATGCAGAGCACAGCTGCAAACTCTGTAATACAGATTCACCTGAAAGTAACACATTCATTCATCAATCTGCATTGTCCCCCTTCATGGCTTGTACATAGTAATAATTAACCACTGGTGTCAATAAATAACATTACTTCTTTAATTCAAGCAAGAGAGGAATCTGCTGCTGAATTCCCTTGGCAAAGTAGAAAGTTCATGTCATAGATCCTTTGCAGAGGTTAATGCCAAACCTTCATCATTCAGCCAGCGAACAGACTAATATAAATGCAATACTAAAATAGTTTTAGATGGCACCTTACTTAACAGCCATTTCAACTCAGAAAGGTCTGCAAAAGAGCCCCATATCCACTAAATAATCTTCATCTTGCACAACGTAACAACAGCTGAATTATGAGTTCCTGAGGTTCACCTGTGAAACTTCTTTGATACTTTTTTGGGGGGGTCAGAGGGGAAATAAAGAAGATAATCGTGGGGTCTGCTTTTTATTCTGTGCTTTATGTTTTCACTTCTTCCTATATGACCTGTTTCTCCCTACTGATATTAACAGCATAATGTGGCCAACTAATTCTGTTCAGACCACTAGCAACTGAGAAAGGAAAAGCAAATTAAAAGTTTATCTAAAGAGCAGAAATTGGTGTCTTCGTATTGTACAGAAATAACTCCGGGGACAAGGCAGCACTTCCAGGGAAATTGCCTTGCAGTTGGCTGAGCTGCTGCTTTGGGTCTTTACTCTTAACAATCCCTCACTTGAGAGTATGCTAAAATAGTCAAAGCTGAAGATTTATGATCGTTCACTGCACAAAATATTGTTTGCTGAAATCTATTAGCTTGAGAAAAGATTAATAACGAAGAAACATGATTAAACCTAAAGATATAAAATCTGTTAACTCACTAGAAGGCTGATTTTCAGTTTCATAGGTTTTGTTGTGTTTTTGTTTATTTGCTTGTTGGGGGGGGGATGTTTTTTAGTTTTGTTTTTTTGTTTGTTTCTTAAAGCAAAAAACTTCTACTCCCCAGTGCCATCTCAGTCCATCGCATTGGTAATTTCTTTCACCAAAATCTTTGAATGACCACTTCTGATTAGATAAGAGAAATGAGCCAGTCACGCTAAATGTAGTACCTGGTAGCAAAAGTAAAGCTGCCACTTTATACACTCAGTACAAAAGTATTCCTGACTGGCAATTCACTGCTATTTAAAAAAATAAAGTAAATGTTCTTCTCCCAATTTATATTAACACTACATAGGAATGACTTGCCAGCCTTGTAATTAGTTCTTCATCTGTTAGACCTGAACCTGGAGTCCCCAGCCCCAGAGGTTAAGAACAGTGAAATGGGTTTGTACCTCCCTAAGAGGATGAATCGTTTCTAATACATATTTTGCAGAGACAGACCAGAGCTGATCCAAAAAACAAAAATTCCTTCAGTGAAGGATATCCCAAGATGTGTCTTTTAGTTCTCATTTGGGCAACAGGCTGAAAATCTTCCTGCATTGTAAACTGACTCATTTTGCCAAAGGTGTCTTTTTTTTTTTTTCTTTTTTTTTTTTTTTTTTTTTTTAACTAAGAAGCATTTCATTTTAAGGATCAGCCTCAAAAATGACCACTGTAATCTGCAATAGCATCAAAAATATGAGTTAATGTTTGAGAAATTGTCAGCATTTTTCTTGCTCGGCCTCCAAAATACTAAGATCTAAAGCTGAAAGTGAACTTCTTCCCTTACAAACCTTATAAAAATATTCCCAAGCAAAATACATGCACATACTTAATCCTATCATACCTATTTTGTTTTGGTTTTGCTGATGGTTCTACATAATCAGACAGTCAGGAGGCTGACAGTTTCTATTTTCAATTCTGTCAGACACAAGTGTGACTAAAAGGCATCCGAATCACTGATAACCCACCGGTGTCTTCTGACTCAAACAAGACAAGCTGAATCCTAGTTCCCCCAAAGACCCTTCTTGTTTTTCCCAGCCCAGTTACTAGAAGAACATCATTACTTTGAAATGTGACTGCAGTCTGCCCTCCACCACTGAGTTACCAGAAACTGGAATGCATGGAATAAACTATGTGAGACTGATACAAAATAATGCAAGTTGTGATGTGTGTTTTCATCTTTAACAAAGCATTTTGACATGAATTTATAAAAAGTGGAGACAGCTTTAAGATGGAGAGACTCTCTGTGGGTAAAGAGAGCTGAAAAAGAAAAAAAAAAATCTTTCCTTGCCTCTTCAGCTTTGTCTCTGTGTAGTCAGGTGTTATCTGCCATATTTATTTAGTACCTGGAATGATTTGACTCCATTTAGTAGAGCATTACTCTCAATTTGAGCCAAAACTGGATGGATTTGGTTGTGATACACATTATCCACACAACCAATTTTGCTCTAAGACTAATTTCTACTATAACTCGTAGAACTAGTACAATTTTAGTGAAGACACTTAAGCATCATCAGTATCACCCAAACGTGGAGTTTAATTTGCTAATTATAATATATCATCCAGAACCAATAAGTTTGACTTCCATATTCCATTTTCAATTTGCCAGGAGTCTCTCAAATCACGTAACTGGCCCTGGAAGTCCCTGCAGATCAGGTGACAAGGTGTCCAAAGCTGTGAGCCTCAAAGGACCCCAAAGCATATTCTATTAGTCATTTTCTTAACCTAGGAGACTGGGGAAAAATAAAATATACAAAAAGCATTGCTTCACATATAATGGGAAAGTATAAAGAAAGACTCAAACCACGGAAGTCACCCTGATTAGTGACATCTGTTTCTCGTTCATTTTCTCAGAGCAGCTGAGAATGACACAGAATCAAGCAGCTAACAGACCGCAAGTAAAACTGAATTACACTTGGACAGTGACCATTTCTGTCCCCCGCAGGTTATGCAAAAAAGGTTGGCCCATATTATTTTTCATGGGTATGTAAAATTTACTCTCTGCTTTTCCATCATTGCTAAACACAATACTAGCTCCTGTCCATTTGCCTACTGCTCTGCACTGAGGCCCAGCATCCATACAGGTTCTGATTTCTTGTCACATTGTGGAAACATCACAATTAGACATTTCCTAACACTCTCCTTTTCCTGGGGACACTTGTCAGCATATGCAAGTATAGCAGAGATTAAAATGAGAGAAAAACTTCCAAAGCAATCAGTGTGTCAGAGTTTTCTGTTATTATTATTGTTTTGTAAGGCAAAATGAAAAATGTGACAATTTTAATGTATACGTTACTATGTACAGACACCACATGTAATGGTCCATTCACCAGCTAACAGTGATAACTTGCAGGCTGGTTCTGCTAAAATGTTAAAGCCAACTGCCAATCACCTTAACATCCCGGTTTACCAGAATAAAGGCAGACCACAATTAATCCTAAAAACAGCAGCTTCGGTCTCCAGAGTGAGCTTTCCAGAAAGGTACGCAAGCAGCACTGCTGTGGTACGACTGCTTCTTCAGCAAGGAGGTCATTAAACGTGACTCTCTCAAGCCCATTTAAAAACCTAATGAAAGCAATGGGACTATTCCCATTAATGACAGAGACACCACGCTTTCAGATCCACTTTGCCGAATGCAAGCTTAAGGGGCCACAAAGAGACAATACAAAGAAGAGTACAGTTTATAGCTTAGTGACAGGGGCACTCTGCTAAAAGAGGGGATGCCTGAGACCAAATTCCCAATACAATGCATACAATTCACCCAACTGCTACTTAAAAATCAAGTCAATGAAGTTCTGAAGAAAAGATCAACACTTGAGACTTTCCTCCAGCTGAGTTCTCTAAGACACTAGATTAGAGGAGCTGCTCTCTTCCACACCTAAATTTTCTCCGGCTCTGTGAATCTTGACTAACTTTCTCCTGCACAGTTTCACTGTCAGGAGACAGGAATGACTCTGCCACAATCCAGCACCTCACTTGAGGGTAAAATCGCTTTTGTTGACAAAGGCACTGAATCAAAGTTTCCTCTTCCAGAACAAAAATTCCAACCACTACATTATATAAATAACCTATATAAAAAATACAACAGATAAAAATTAGGAAAAATTTCTTTACCATGAGGATGGTCAAATGCTGGAACAGGCTTCCTAGCGAGGTGCTGGATGCCCTGTGCCTGTCGGTGTTCAGGGGGCATTTGGACAATGCCCTCAGTAACTGCTTTAACTTTTGGTTGGCCCTGAAGTGGTCAGGCTGTTGGACATGATGATCTCTGCAGGTCCCTTCCAACTGAATTATTCTGTTCTATAATGCCCTACCATCACCTAAATTTTCACCAGAAACATCTGCGTCGCCATGTTTAGTGCCGAATCCAGTGCTAAGTGTGTTGGATACCAAGAGAGCAAGCTCACCACCTGAAGCTCCTCAGGAGGCCAGCACAGTGACAGCCAGCCCGCAGTTATCTCAGTCACACATCCAACCCCGGTGAATCACGCTAGGGCCTCTTTGTTAGTCAGCAAAGAGCAACAGGAAAGTCAGGAGAGTAATCTCTGACTTCTCCCTTTTATAGTTCTCAGAGCACCCCAGCTCATTCCCTGAGAACTGCAGGCAAACCTTTAAGGTTGCTAGTTATCTCTCTTAATAACCACCATTTCTTTGCATTGACTTTCTTCCAACTATCAAACCAGTAGAAACATCAGGTCACATCATTGACATACATGCAAGTTTGCCAAAGCAAAACTGAACAACTTAAGTAGCAGCAGAGACAGTAAATTTACATTTAATTTTTAAAAGGTTGCAGTGAAGTCATCAGTTGTTGCAGCTCTAAATTAGAGTGCCTCAATCACTTGCTTAATTTTGTCTTACATTAGTGGAGTTTCCAACTCATTTTTTCCAGGTTATTTACTCATTACACTCAATAATATTTAGGGAACATTTTTGAATAGATCAGACACAGAATTGCTCTTGTTTTTCATCCTCAGATAGGTTATTTCTTTTATTAAATCAATTATGTATTGGCATCTTAATGAAAATTCTAGGGGATTTTTACATAGAGATGGGAAGGATTTTTTTTTTTTTTTTTTGTGCTGCATTTTCACACTGTATAAGAGTTTCTACACAAATCACCAAATGAAGTTCCAGATAATCACTTGTCAAGTTCCTATTTAATTTTGGAGTGCACAACCTATTCATAATGTCAATAATCAAAGTTCTGTGAAGATCTCCTATTCTGAATTCAATTTGATTTTCTTACTCTGTTGTTAGTATCTGTATCTTATCTGGACTGCTATTAGGCTATTTTAAATTCATTTATGCTTTTTTAACAGTTAAGCTTCAAAACCATGTTAATTACTCTTTAGCAAACTATGCTCTTCATAGTGTAACCATAGGCTGAGATTTCATCCAAAACATTTCATGTCAACAATGTTTCTAACAGGTATGGAAAAAATGAGCACTTGTATGTTTCCACATATACAGAAATGCATTGTTGGAGTCGTGTCCAGAGTTGCATCTTAATATAATCCTTAGGACAATGCTTTTCTAAGCATGCTTGACAACTCTCATTAAAATAGTCTTTAGATAATTGGAAATTATTTTTAGTTAATTTAGAATAGCCTTTAAATCACTTCCAGTCTTCAGAATTCATGAAATTTAAAATAACTCATACAATTTGGATGTTCTCAAAAGACCCAGATTGATCTCAATCTTCAGCAGACTTTTGGATATCTCCCTCCTTGGTTACTAAACCCGTTCTCAACCATTGCAAAACTCAAAGTCAAGTTCAGAGTTAGTGCAAGCTCCTCTTCAGTCTGTCCCACCAATATCAGCTGGAAAAGGTTATTCATGATATTTACCAAAACACACACAAAACCAGCTTGATCATTGACATTATGAAAAGGTTGTGTATAGAATTTCATTAAACCCTTGGTAATCAAAGCAGGTGATGAAAATCAAATAGATATCTGCAACATTTTCACGGAATTTCACAAGCTCTCAAACGGGGAAACAAGAAAATATCAAGCAGCCCATTGCCACTCACATCCCTTTCCGCTTCAGTCTAACTTCCTACCTCACAATTACTAGATTTACAAGCCTGAAATAAAATGTAAAGTATCTGTTAGAAATGATCATTAAAGAGTTTGAGAAAACATCAATTATGATAAATAAGTCATCCCCTTACCATTAGAGTTTCAGAAACCTGTAATTTTTGCTGATGTTTTTGAAAGCCTCTCAATCATGATCACCTATTTGCTGTCATGCATAAAACACCAACTGTAAACTAAAAGTTAAGCGTGAGCCAGATGTCTGACACATCAATTTTACAGTTTGTTTCACAAATCATTTGACTAAATTTGTGTTTAAGAAAAAAATCCTTATGAATTTATTACAAAAACAACATCTGTCCTGCCTTTTATTCGTACTTACTTCTACTGACATCAGGACTGGTGTCTGCATTTTTAAAGTAGGTGCCTCTGCCCTCTTATAACCAGAGAGACACAGCTTATCCCTAAAGACTCCCAGCACTAGGCTGGTTTCACTGGCTGCAGTAAACACACAACATCATCCCTTCCTCCTCCTCAACATCAAGGGAGGCAAAGGTTCACTTACTGTATGTTTTACAGTAACAAAGCCAGAATCACAGAATGGCTGAGGTTGGCAGGCACCTCTGGAGGCCCAAACTCCTGCTCAAGCAGGTTCACCCAGAGCAGGCTGCCCAGGACCACGTGCAGGTGGCTTTTGAAGATCTCCAAGGAGGGAGACTGCGCAACCTGTGCCAGTGCTCAGTCAAAGCCAAGCACCACCAAAGCGGTGTTGGTAACAGCTATCGTGTTACCCTCACAAATCCCAACCTGTGGCCAGGCAGCAGGCAAGAGCACAGCAGCTTGGCCACCGCACAGGCACAGCCCACCACGTGGTACACGTGCAGCTCCCAGCCAGCTCCAGCACAACTCTGCCATGGCTGAGACAGGCTGCAGGCAGGGGAGAGATGGCTGGGGAGAGATGGGAGAGCTCAGTGAAACAGAAAGGCAGGTAGGAAGGGACCTAGGAGTTGCAAAGCACATCATACGTTAATTCTAAAACAAGCTTCTTTAATACCTTTTGTTATCCAAGGATGACTGGTTGAATTAAAAAATAAAGAAATCCTGTTCTAATATGTTGATCCCATCTGTACAAGAAGCTAAAGTCTTGCTCCAAAAAGATATCCATTTAATTCCTTTAGGTCTTGGTGTTTCTTAACTAAGAGGGGAACCAATTTTAAGTGCAGAGCATCTCTAAAGAGCCTCAGGCTCTTGCTCTTGTCTCTGCTCCCAGACCTTTCCTTTCCTCAGAGCCTCGACTGGCCAAAGCCCCACAGAGCAGAGCAGAAAGCACCCTCCCTCCCACCTCCCCACCAGCGCTTCCTGCCACCCCTGCGCCCAGTTTGCAAGAAATATTTCTCATCAGTTCCTGCAGTGCACGTGACTGGAATAAATCACCAAAATGACACCATGTAGTTTTACAGTGTCCACAATAAGAGCACATATAAGTGGGAGACCCAGGTCTCAGTGTCCTGTTTAAACAATAGCAACCATTACAAAAATACATGGAATATATGAATACCTGAAATACACTTTAGATTTGAGATACCAAAAAAAACCACAAAAATAAGCAGATTTATCAAGCTGAGCATTCTCATTTGAGATTCCATAAAAGATGCATCAACAAATCCTACCTGTCAGGAGTGACCTTCACGATGGTTTCAGCCTTACTCATCAGCAATGGTGCTAATGCAACATAATGACATCTTGGCAGACCCTTTATTACCAGTTGTACAACGGGTGAACCAGTGTCGCTATTGTAATAGACAACCATATGGTATCTATCTTACAAAGAGGTGCTCAGAGATCTACTAGTAGGCATCCCTGAGCCAGGGCCAGAGCACACAGTCTTCAGGCAGCATGGCAGACAGACCCTGGGAAAGACGAACCAAAACCCCAGGCACAACTGCTCTTGGCATCCTCCTTTTCTTAACGCAGAAGCATGCAAAGGCAGTTCAAAGCCATAGAATTTAATTTCCTCCTAGACAGTACAGAATTTATCCCTGCAGAAGAAGCACTTAAAAATTAAGAAATAAATTGATGCATATGTTTCTTTTTTTTTTTTTTCTTCCCGATAGTTACAGTTGCCTTTGGTCCATTAGAAGTAGAAGTTGAAAAAACAAAGAGGACAGCAATTACAGTTGAAGGTCCTAAGATGCTTTTTTCTTTTTTTGAAGAAAAAAGACTTTTTTTTTTTTTTTTTTAAATAAAGGCATATTGTTGTCATGATCAACAAGGAATTACATTTTGTTGTACTATTTCAAATCATGGTTACCACCAAAAAAAATTATACTGCTGTTTTAATATGCTGCAAGCAGTCTATTGACAGAGGAAATTCAGACATTTTCTTTAAAAAAAGAAAAAAATATTATGGCTTCAGGTCAAATATCAACTGGAAAAAAAACACACACATACAATAGCACCTCTTCTCATAAAATAATCTTACCCAGAGCTGAAGCGACCTTAGCAAAGACAGAGGTAACTACATCTGCTACTGATTAACTTAAGCAAATGGATCACTGTTAATGAATGAAAGCTTTCTGAAGAATTACTGGGGAAGAAGGGGGAGAAGAAACACTTACAGTCTTCTTATACAAAAGGTATCTAGTCAACATTCAGAAAGAAATCTCCTAAACACATGACATTACTAGCTTACGAAGAAGCACCAACTGATTTGGGAATCAAGATAGTCATAGATCTTTCTACATAATTAAAAAAAAAAAAATACCATGATGTAATTACCACAGTGTACTGCACAAGCAAATTTAGCTGTTTAAATGTTCAGAAAGTTGAGCTGTTTAAAGAAATGAATGAGCACTGCTCCTTAGGGTACACAAGAGGTTTGGGGTTTTTTTTGGTTTGTTTTTGTACGGGTGGAAAAGTTGGACCATTTTTAACATCTACTTCAGCAGAAAAGTTTAGTTGTTACTACTTCTGTTTTATTCTACCTTTTTTTTCTTAATACAAATATGCCAGTGACTAGAGAATGTTCACAGCTAAAATTCACAATTTTTTTTTTTTTATTATAATCAGGACTGCCTTAAAAATTCCTTCCATGTATAAGAGCCAAATACCAATGAAACTTTCACTATAATTAGGGGATGATGTCAAATTTACTTGGTACAAATCTTCAATCATTAGTTCCCTCCCACCCTGCCAATCATTGCTCTTGAATCATGATGAGACCTGAGTTTTCCTTATTTTCTCTTTGAAAAGGCTTTTTTCTCTTTTGAGATGACTCCAAGTAGGGGGGGGCACAATTTTCTTTACTAGGACAGCTTATTCTTTTGATTTAACTCAGCATAACCCTCCCTGAAGTCAAATAAGTTGTACTGAATTTTAAGAAGAAAGGTTCTTACAAAACTTTCACAATTCTACAGCATTCTTTTTACAGAAATATTTCTGTTAATCTGATTGTTACAAAGCTGTGATATCCGCAGTGTTTCTATATATTGTCAGTCAATGCCTTTGATTCTGCATGCATATCATCTATGAAATGAGAATTCTGGTGCAGTGTTTAAAGCCTCGTTCTGCTAAAATTACATTTTTTCTGCCTGATCTATTATGAGGGTGCACTGACATTTCATCAGAAATAAATTTTACAGGTGCACAGGGAAGAGAAGAAAGGAACTGTGTTGTCACTGGGGAGAGAGTTGAAAATAGCACGTACAGGGCGGAAAGATCAAGGATGATTGATTATAATCTTGCAAATTCATTCAGGCTCCCCAAACCTGTATTATGATTACTGCATTTTCTCAAATACAAGGCACAAAACATGTCACGCTGAGTGCAACAGACATTTCAGGGAAAGAAACTCAATATGCTTGTTACTTGCTTCAGGTCAAAATTCTATCCAGTCACCCAGTCATTCAATACCGCATTTCAATAAAGGAATTATTTTATGGAATTAGTGGTAAAAGAACATTATTTTCCAACAAACATTAACAAATTGCATTTTTCATCAATCAATCAGAATACGTCTTCTACTAAAGACATTTTAAAATATGTACTCAACTTCACAGCTGGGTCTTAAAAATCTGTTAACCTTTGCAATTCTGCATTATGATACAGCCACTTTTAGAACTTGCCGCTGTACATTATTGGTTTTGACAAAGTCATGAAAGCTTAGATTAAGCTTCTATTAAAACTTATAGTTTATGACAGATTTGTCAGGTTTAATTTATTTCTGGTTCAGGACTATCAAATTATCCCAATTTGAGATTTTATGATATCATTTCTACCAAGGGAGAACATATTATTTGGTAACAAATGACATAAACTAATGCAGTTCAGTTCAGAGAAAGTCATTTACAGTAATTTACTATCAGAGGCGAATATACTTATTTTATTCACTCTTAATGCCTTTCTTCACTTTAAAAATAAATTTCCATATTCCTTTGCATATATTTTATATATGACTATAAAGCGGAGAACATGAATTTCCCTATGTATTCATAAATGCATGATATAGACTTAGGTCAGTGATCTGGTCCCCTGTCAATTCTCATGTTTTGCTTTCACCAATGCTAATGAGAATTAGGCCCAAACAAAATGCAAAAGACCCTTTGTAAGAAATTGCTAAGAAGAAAACGATACAGCAGAACTGAAGCTGTATAATCTAGGGCTGGATGAGATTTACAAGACTTTCGTATACCTTCCACCTTTCCTATTAATCCTTAAAATGAACAGGACAGTTCACAGACACCCACCTTGTTCTCAGTGCAGCTCTACCAACCGCTTCACCTCACCAGACACATAAGACACTTTCTCAATTTTCTGAGGAAAACATGGGAGGGAGGATAACCCAGATAAATAAAAACCCTACATTAAAATACGCCAATTGGGTTCACCGAACTTTCTGTAGTTAATATCAGCTTTGTACCACGTCCTGGGGAGCCTCAAGAGATGGGCGTGCAGCTCCAGGCCTAAGCCATTGGGATGCCTCCATGGAGGATGGGCAGGAAGCTCCCTTCTTCCAGCCGGCCCACCTGGAGAAGGGGTGGCAAAGCCCCGCGGCGTTTCAAGGGACAGTCGGCCTCGCTGAAGCTCGTGGCCCAGAAGCTCTCCTGGCAGGACACAGCAGGACAGGCCACGGTGTGGGGTCTGCAGCTCAGCGCCTGCCGGGGCTCTGGGTCTGCTCTGAGGAGGAAGCCCCGGAGCTTCCCTTTCCTAAGGCGAAACCCTTCCGGCAAAGCACTGGAGGCAGCAGGAGAGAAATCTGCCCAAATTCATCCTGTAACACCGTGCAGCTGATCGGGGGCCGGATTCAAGGTGGTGTTTGTGGGAAGCGAGGACAGCCGCAGGCCGGACCTGGAGATGCAGCTTTTGCAGGGATATCAGTTACAGTTTTCTCCATCTCATGCGCTTATGCCCGTAACTCTACCTTTATCTGTGGAAAATAATTTCCAGCACCACACAAACACAGTATCAATCAACTTCTTCCAATTGTGCCACAGATTTAGTATTTGCATGTAAACCTATTAAAGTACCTCTGGTATCTCACCACTTCAGAGAGAACCAGAGGCATATGCCATTTACTGGCTCTGGTGTATCACCTATAGGCTCCCAGGAGCTGTCAAGACGCTGCACTGGTAACACTGGGAACCACCGAGCCAACCACTGACAGGGCAATCTTGGTTGGTGCATGGGTATTTTTAATCAACATCCAATTTTTTCCCCTCCAGACCCCACAGAAGGCTCTCTAGTGTTGGCCAACCCAAGGCAGTGAGAATTTAAATGCTTATTTACCTTTTGCATGCAAGTGTACTGCAGTAAATGATTATGTGCAAGGCTCAGTGCTACTGAAACTCTGATTTTCCCAAATTAATTGTATGCTTTTCTATCTACTTATTATTAACTGTTTACTTAACACACACTGCCTCTCATCATGGTCATGAATTCAACTTACACAAACAAACCAAAGTTAGATATGAAAAACAGGCAATTGCACTTACCTTATTAAAAGAAAGACAAATCTCTCACCCCAAGTAAGCTTTATCAGTGTACTATTTGAATCCAATTCCAGCATTCGCTCTCTCAGTGGAGTTAAATCTTTGCTACTGTACTATAAAGAATAATGAACTATGGTAAGGCCATCTGGTGATTTCTTACCATTAAGAAAAAAGTGAATGCAGTCTTCAGTAATGCAAAAATTAACAGGTCAGCACAGACCTGCCTCAATAACACTGCAACGCAGGCATTTTTTTGTAAAGTTTATGTGATAGCTAGAACAGTGAAACCACAAATGCTATACTAAAGGAGAAAGAAGAATAATGATGCTGTACACACCTACTATACATGAAAATTTAACATTAAATGGCAAAAGAGTACCACTGAGTTTAAAAAGGATCCAAGCAGATGAGGGGAAAAGAAGCGAGGTTTTGAGGCAAAGGCGAGCAAAAGACTGCAAAACAGAGAATCCTAGAAAACATTGACAGTGGTACAAATATTTGGCCCTTTATGAACTTCCCACTCCTTACATTTATATGTACACCTTACAAGAGGGCACAGGTCACATTAAAAAAAAAAAAAAAAGTGCTTGTGTTGACTAGACTTCAAGAGGGAAGAAAAAAAAAAAAAAAAAAGGAGGGAAAAGTCGTAAACTTAGAAATCAAACAGTCTTCCAGGCATCTGTCTGTTAGATGTAAGAAGTTCCTCGGCACCAATCAACGCAGGAATGCTGACAATAATAATTGTTTCCAACACAGACTCAGGAGGCATAGCTACTTCTCCAATACATCTAGTTTTTCCCCAAACTATTAAAGTTTCAGTTACAAACACAAAAAGACCATCTTAGTGGTGGGAGTGAAGGGAAATTTAGGGTTTTTTTTTCTTTATTTAAAGAAAGCTGCTGAGCTGCAGTTCTGCAATGCAACTGGTAGGAGCAAGCCCCTGTTCCCCAAGGGCAGCCAGTGCACAGCTGCAGCCATCGGCGTGCCAGTAACGTGTCATCGGTGACTTTGCCATCCGTGCCATGGGAAATGCCCGGTTTCACCCATGAGTCTACACAAGCGACTGTAAAGCACAGCAGAAGAGTAGGGAAGATGTGCCGTCCCAGGGTTTTATAAAGCAAGCCATGACCTTGTGAAGTAGATGCTATCCTATTTTCATCCTGTTGGAGTTTACAGGAAAGTAGAGTTTCTTTCAATTAGAAATAATTTTGAACAAACCTTAAGTAGACTGTCCAATGGAAAATTAATTTTTGCTTAAACTGAAACAAAAATACTGAACAAAATTATGTCTGTACTACAAATACCAAATATCAAATGGTGTTGTTGGGGTCTCATGCTTAGACAGAGACACAGGCATAAATACCCTTAATAAACTTAGACTGTCGTGTTGCAGCAGCTAATCAAGTTTTAAGCACCTTTTCATTTCTGTTCAGCTTTTTGGCATAAAGGGATTGTTTTGTTTCATTGTTGCCTATGCTGCATGTCACCTTTGATTCTACAGCAATATCCCCAACACCTAGATCTGAAACCAAATCAGCAAGACGCTAACAATATTATGTTCTTTCTTTTTCTCCAAAGAGAACTTCAGACAGGATATTAAAACACGTTTCATTTCCAAACATGTAATTACCATATATTTAGTATATGACATGTAAAAATAACACTAATAAAAAAGTATCAAAGCAGAATGGAATGATAATTTATACATTGTTTGTATCCCATCCTGCAGTCTTCTCTCACGCTCTCCCACCCTCTTCTCTACATGTTACCCAGTGAGAAAACTAGTTCTGCTCTTCACTTTCAGCATACTCCAAACCACCATTACCTCCTCTGAATGCATAGTAGTTGTGCCACCAGACTGTCACACCAAACATTGAGAACCATGGTCTGTATCTCCAGGGTAAGTGACTTGAAAGACAAGAAAGGGATGGGCTTCTGGCTCATCACTGATAGCCCTTAAACTGCATCAAACGTCTGAAACCTAAACAAGTTGCTTTATCAAATGAAGTCAGTTTCACCAAAACAATCTGAATTTTATTGTCAATATACGAGAGTCGACAAAACAGAAAAAGTCTCTTATGCTTCCATTTATTTATTGGAAGTTCATACGGTTAACAATTTCAAAAATATCCACAGACCAGTTTAAGACTGCAGCTGGAGGATAAAATAGGCGTTTTGCAGGTGAACTACTCCTCAAAACACTTGGCTTAACACTCAGCCAACCTGGCAATTCTGCAAGTGTTCCCTCCGGGCACCAAATGCTCTCCAAGAGAGGTGCAGGATCCCACACACACTTTCCAAGGACCAGCGTGTACTTTATAAAAAGCAAAAGCACGTACAGCCCTGAGTGACGGATTGCACAATTCCACCTATGGTCAAGAGGGACACCACATGCACAGCTCTGCACAGTCACAAAACCCAACTGCATGCTAAAACACAGCTTTCTGCAACCCAAAGGGAAACAACAGTTCGCAAGCAGGCCAAACCTCTCTGAAATGCCTCAGCTACAATCAGGTGAGTTAGATGAAAACTGAGATAGCTGTGCACAAATGGAAGTGTCATCCAAAGTGATCACTAAGAAATACTACCAAAAAAAAAAAAAAAACCACCTTGGCACATCGCCTCTGATAAGATTATAAAGAAAGTTATTCCTCCGTGAAGTCGTAAGAGGAGAAAATAAATGATCAAGGGACAGACACAGACAATGAGAAAAGAGCCGGGCAGCAGCTTTAATCCCCCCCGTGCTATTTCCAACTTCTGCAGTGGAGGGCTTATCCATAAACTCAAGCAAGCGAATGGGGGGAGCTGACCAGACGCTGCCCGCCCTGCACAGACCGCTCACTGCAGGCGCCCCACGCGTGCTGACCCCCCCCGAAAACCACGCGGCCCAACAGGCCCCGCACAGCGCCCGGCCCCGCTGCGGCTGCTCCTTGAGGCGGCCCCGGGGACAGGAGGTGGAGCAGGCTCTGCCTGAGGATGTTCAGGAGGCCACCATCTCAGCCCAGCGCGCAGAGCTGCTCCAGGGCACAGCGGCTTCCTCCCCACTGAAAGTGGGCTGAGGACGCTGCTACAGCACAGGCACAAGCAGCTGAACCACCGCAGATCCAACTGCTCTGAAAAGCTGCGACCTGGCGGCACAGCTCCTGAGAGACATAGGATGTTGTCCTTGGGCAAACCTGGAGCAATCTTCTTGTGTTTTCTTCCAAGCGCCTTCCTTTCCAAACACAGCCTGTTTGCTGCTGATGTTTAAAACCCTCATGGCCTAAATATTTGTTTGCAGCTGCCACTGTACCAACTATTCTGGTTCTGTGTCTCAAACCTTACTGCCCTGGATAAGCACCCCTAGCCTTAGCTCACAATGAAATGATGCACACACAAAAAAGCTCCTGTAGCTGCCCAGTGTAGCCAGCACACCTCCTGTCTACACCACACCCTACATGCACCAGTATTGTTACAGGTCAATGAGTGCTGACCTGGATGCCCTAAGACTGCTAAGGTGACTTTATCCAAACGGAACATAGGAGCAATTTGAGCTTAATTTTTTTTTTCTTCCCCTTTATATTTGTTCTCTGTAGTTCTTAAACGCATTATTTTGTTCCACTTCAACTATAGTTTGGATCTGGCTGTTAATGTAAGCTTTCAGATGCTGACTTCATGTCCCTAGAGATGAAAACAGCTTTACCCTCAAGGAAGAAAGAAATAGCAAGTGTGGTTAACTTGCCCACAGGCCATACAAGGTCAGAATACTGTGTCACATACTAGCTGCAGTCTCCATCCAAAAAGCCAGGCTTCACATCACAGCTTGTCCACGCTGTCAGAGAGCCCATGGACCATAACCATCTCAGGGTATGGATACTCCAGAATATACTGGCACAGCAGCTACAAAAAACAAGCAAGTATGAGTAAACTAGGGAGTGATTTGCAACCTATGATATATATCACCAGGAAGTACAATAAAGTTACTCTGCCAGATTTTACCAGATGGGGCAAATCTATTCATATAGGCAATTACCATCATTGCCAACATACCACAAAGCTACGGCTATCTTACACCCAGGAAGTTATTTGGATAGCCTTATCTTCAGCTGAAGAGAGTGAATTAGCATCAGCTTGGAAATGAAATCCAGATCAAAAGCCCTCAATGAGTGGAGTCACCGATAAAAACCCGGATGCTGCAACTCTTGCACTATATATAGATAGATACTTACCAGAAGGGTCTGGGGGGGTTGGTTTGGTTGGGGTTGCAGCAGAGGTAGGGTATATCCTAGCATACAGGTAAGAAGACATGAATTGCTTAGTTTCCCTACAGCTATTTGTAAAGTAACTTGACCCTAAGTAACAAAGTAGTAAGAATAATTCTTGTGATTACTGAACTGCGCAAATCAGGACACTGAGGATATTGTAGAGGATAAAAATACATGAAAGCAATTTTTTTTTTGTCAGTCTGTTTTCGCAAAACAACTTCCACTAGGGAAGCATTTTCATTGTGGCTGACTTCTTTTAGATGATGAAAGGAAGGTTATGTCATTTTCTATCAGGCTATCAGACACAGGACAGAAATGTTACAGGAAGACCTCCTCTCCCTCTCAAGTCTGAGCTGTACAGATCTTCAAGGTTTACACCCCAGCCTGTTTCTGATGCTTTCTAAAGCTCTGCTGATGAGACTCGCTGTCTGCATCCAGCGTTAAGATTTCTATCTACTGATGAGGTATAGAAAAAAAATCTCAAATATACACTAGCTGCAGGGATATGCTGCAAATTAGCAACACCCTCTTCCTGAGGGACTAGGTGTTTGGCTGGATGCAGATTTTATTATTATTTTTTTAAACAACATATGAGCCCTTAAAGGCTACCTAATTTTCTATCTCACAAAGTGGGACATTCCCACTCTTAATCATGTCACTGGCTATTCAAACTAGCAACGAAAACAGCAAGGAGGATGAAAAAGGTCAACATATTGTACCTTCTTAGGAGGCAGCACTCTCACATTAGGGGCAATTCTTCACTACACCTGTGAATTAGGCCCTCCAAGTACTATAACTTTCTGCTGTCACTGTGACATGAGTTGAATTACATAATTTAAGACCTCCAGAAAAAAAAAATACCCATATGATTTCCTAAGGAAATTAAGCTTATTTTATCACATTGTCTGCCCACTCATTCTTTAAGTCTGGTGGCTGATTCCAGCCAAATTTTAGAAGGGAAAAAAAACCTTCAAAATAATTATGCTTTTACAAATTTAATGCAAATCATCTGCTGGGAAATGTCACTAACTAATGCCTCCACCAAGCACGAGGCCCTGCAGAGTCTCTCATTAAGCGCTGCTTGGCAGCAGCCGACTGCCAGGCACGTACCCAGGTGCCACCCCCAGTACAAGGGACATGTTTTAAGGACGTGGCTGGGAGAAGAGGAGCTCTTGCTTCCTCCAGGGTGTTGGCAAGGGGGAATTTAGGGGCCAACAAACAACTAATGAAATCAGGCTTCATTAGCTGTGATGCTCAGACACCCAACTGTTACAATTTACCATTGCTATTTACCTTTTTGTACGTTTGCTTTTTCACTAACGAGCCCATTAGCCATGACTGGGCAGCATCACTGAAAGAGGCAGTCAGTAAATGCTATCAGATAGATTTTGTCAGCTTAAAATCTCATCCTGTGCTGCATAATGGGGTGAACGGACTGAGACAAGGTCTTCTCCAACGTTTCTAGCAGCTAGCAGAATAGAGGACACTGGAAAGCCCTCAGAAGCAAAGCCAGCATTGCTTGATGGTGTTAAGATAGAGGCATGAACCTAAGGATAACACACGTATGAGAGATGTGAAGATGACAGAGATGAATCTTGGGCAGTGGAGAAAAGAGAGAAGCACAGTTAATACAGAAAGGCCGCATTAAATTTGCGGGCAAAAGTTTCTGGACACTCGCAGAAATTTGATCTAGAGCTTTAAGAAACTTGATGCATTGAAAAACACAATAAATGCGGTAAAAGACACTTCAACAATAAGTGTGCGTGTTTCTTATGCTGGAAATTGTACTTTTTTGCTCAAAGTAGAGAATATACAAGTTCAGAAACAGTTTCAATGTGTCCACCAGCTTTACCCACCAGGTAAAAATGAAGTCCAAGGACTCAGATAGTTGAATCTTTTGAAAATGACACAGAAGTGTGAGAGTCCATCACTATTCCTGGAGAGGAGTCTTATGGCACCCAGACTACTTGTCCTGCATTCCAAGGAAGTAACAGGGAGAGGTTTTGTGCTCAGGGTGCCACCAGGAAAAACTTAGTGCAGTTTAATCTGAACCAGAAGAACTTTTCCAGCCCAGGGTTGCTATCCTGTAGCCTAATTCCCATCATCCCACCCAGATTTGCTGAGAGCCTTCCCCATCTGTTTCAGAGGATTTTATTGCCCTGAAGCTCTCGGGATCCACTCGCAGTGCTCAGCGATCACTCAGATGAAACCAGCGATGGCAGATGGCACACACCACCACCGCAGCTCCACAGGCACTGCCCAGAGGCTCCCCGCGTGCCACCTCCTGGCTTCGCTGCCACCAAGGTGCTCCTTCTGATGCACCTGATGCCTTGAAACTCCATTTCTGAAACCACATTCGCAATCTAAATTGAAGCAGCACCACCACTAGCCTTCTCCAATAGCACCTGTCAGTATATCATATCCCTAACCAGCACCTGCACCACAGAAGCCTGTGCCTCATCAAAAACTGTACAGGTTTGCCCAAATCACAGGCTCCCACAGGAAGAGAGAACATAAATACCAAACCCAGCTGAGTCAGCCAGCGTAACAGCACCAGGAAACAAATACAAGGCTTCTTGTATGCGCTAGAAGCTCTCAGATCTACCAAAAGGTTGATGGAGTGATCAGGTTTTGCCCTGGAGAGGTTTATGCAGGACTAGTGGAGAGGTGCAGCAACCCCTTCCCTGGTACACCTTCCCTCCGGGCCCAGGCCAAGGTAGCATGAACCATACATTGCTCTCCTCGAGTGGCGGTTTGTCAGGTTTGGGTAACAGTCCCCACAAAATCGCCACTTCACTTCAACCGAACTGCAAACTCACAGGACTCCATGAACTAGTGAAACTGAAACATAAAATCACTGCTAGACAAGCACCTCCTGAAAAACAGCTTTTCCTTCCTCTCTACTGCAAATGGGATCAGTAGCGAATTTACCAAAAATAATAATAATAAAAAAGCTATACACACAGCAGTACTGTAATTGGGAAAAAATACAGGGAGGTACTTCTAATAAATATTTGCTATTAATAAAAAACGGGGGGGATGGGGGGGGGGGGGTGCAGATCAGTAACAGGACAAGTTTATCCAAAAAATACACTTGCAAAATACACATTTCATGTTAGTTCTTTTCATTTTTCTTTACTGGAGTTTCAATCCACAGAAGCATATACCTACTACCTTATCTTCTGATGACAGGCAAATTCTACCAATGCAAATTTCATGAATACTAGTAGGTGACACTTAAAAAAAAAAATTCCAAACCTGAAACACTAATTTATTCACAAAACAGAATTCCATTTCAAAATTTTTATTCTAGTAAAACATACTAAAATCTTTTATTTTTAAAACACAACTTTAAATGAGATCATAACCTTTAAAAAAAGAAAAAAAAAGGCTCTATTTTAGTATTTATTACAAGGGTTATGACAAGACTTGTTAATTAACAACTATAATTTAAAATGATGCTTGATTTAATTGGTGTATGTAAACAGATATCCAACAGGCATATACTCCATCCTTCAAAAAAATGAAAAATAGATTAAAAAAAAAGGAAGGAGTGAAATACATACAGGGTGCATAACAACTAAACTTGGTCACCTAGAGAAGACAGAGCAGCACCATGCACCGTGAGTGAAGCAGCCAATGGGTCAGAGCAGCATGGGTGGGCGCTGGAGGCGTGGGTCACCCACGGGACATCGGGGTGGGTGGGAAGAAGCTGCCCTTGCTGGTTGCCTCCACAAGTAACGAAACCAGGCTTTTGGCATTGTTATAAATGGGGGGGTGCCGCGGACACCGCCCCAACTTTCTCCTTGAGGACAAAAGATCTCAATTTCTGCCTGCCTTTTAGCGATATGAACATTGCTGCAAATCCTTCATGAGTTTCCATAATACAAATGGCAATCTTTTTAATAAGAGACCGAGCCATTTTCCAGTCTATACATCTTTCAGCAAAAGCTCCTAATTGAATGGGGGTGGGGGGGCCTTAAATACATGAAGAACTTGAAATGAAACACCTACAAGCAAATGCATTGCATTTTAACTTTCCAGTACTCTGCAAAAAGCAGAAGCTACTTTGCAAGTAAATTGAACGTAAAGTCAAAGTAGAGAGGGTCTACCACCAACAGAGTAATACTGTGTAATATTAAACTGGCTTTATTATTTCTAACTGAACTATTTAAGCCACAGTAACATTTAGAAAGCTGTTTCCGCCAGTACAATCAAGACTAGCACCAGTATAAGTTTCCAAATAACTTCCTCTCTCCCAAGGAATTCTCAGTCATTTAATCAATACCTCAGTAAAGAGCAAATTAAATTCATCAGCTACAGTTTGTATGATGAGGCAGTATCAGCTAAAAAGTTTAAGCAAGCTGATTATTTCCCACATTCAATTAAAAACAGCATCACCATATACATATATCACATGACAAACGTGCTGGAAAATCTAGTGCTGTAATTAAGCAGAAGACTAATTATTTATAAAAACCATTTACTCATTTACTAGATACAATCCAAACTTCACGGTCCATGAAGCATGATAGTATTCATTTGTATATGCAGGCAATAAAATTTCAGCTGCTGCCTGAATGCCTACTGACACAGGGCCACCACAGAATGAAAGAAAATGAACATGTAAACAAATAATTCAAGTGCATAGACAATAATGGAGGATTTGTCATTCAAAGCATAATATAGGGTGAGAAAGGAATCAGAAGATGGTCAAAGCAATGTTACTGTTAATTTAAAAAAATTTACTGTCAACTTATTCTTTCTTTGACCATGACTAAAGCCAGGACTTGAGCGTTTGATACATCTCTTCTTCAAAGCGTGGGCCTCAGCCACATCCTTGCATTTGAGTCCATCTTAAAATTAAAATAATTTGCAGGATTAGACTGAGATCATTTAAGTATATTTTCAATCCATTACAAAGTCATAAGGCAAAAAACAAATGGCTGACAAGCAGAGTACTCAGCAGCTACAAGCACCATGGCCCCTCCGCACCCACTACACGAAACGCCAGTTATCCACTCCCCGCGTGCCATGCCGAAGAGCCATGGGTTTTTAACTCCTTACCATAGGCAAGAAGGGAAGCGTAGTGAGGCAGAGAGAAACCTGGTAGCCACGTTTAGGAAGAAGCCACATGCTTTCAGCTCTACAAGTTTTTTGGAGCACTGGGAAAATGAACACCTCCTGCCACAGACACACACTCTCCTCCCTGGAGTTGATGCCACAACATCCCCATAAAACTATTGGCATTAGCCAGTGCCGTTCTGAGATGCTGAAACTCATCCCTCCACGTTTAACAATTCCCTTTGGGAGCCAAGAGCACAGGCATTGCTGGAGAATGACATCGGGAAGGCGTTGGCCCTGCCACAGCCAGGTTAGAGAGGGTTTAAGTTGAGTTAGCCACTCAAAAGGGCTGCCTCCTTCCAAGGAGGCTCAGACTTTCCCCAGATGCATAACAGATTTTTTTTTTTCTCTGTTAAAAAGCAACAGGCCTCCACACCTGTGATCAGTGCTCAGAGCCAGAGTTCAGAGAAAAGTTGGACGAAGATGGATGCAAATTGTTTTGCATCCCTTGGAGGATGCTCAACATTGCAGGCCGTATTTCAGAGAATCAATGCTTCCCTTAGTCTTTCTACTACAGAAGAGAGGCAATGAGCTGCAACAGGTCTGTGAGGCTTGCAGCATATGCTCCCCAGCAGAATCACATCTGGGTACCACTGGGGAAAACTAAGGCCACCATTTTTTGCTACAAAAATACTAAACAAGATTGCCACACTTGGTCCTAGGATTTGACATTTAAAAAAAAAAAAAAAACAGCAAGTCTGTTTAATTCTCCAATACTCCAAATGCCTGAAGACACTCCTTTTCAAAATTAAATTCATCCTTAAATTCCTGTAACTGTACGGACAGCTTTCAAAGAGAAAAACTCGAGCTGGTTCTCAAGTTCAGGTTTTAGAATTACGAATCCCCTGCCCAGATTAGAATTTTAAAAAGGAAAGCTCTTTACATCGCTAATTACAAGAGTTTTGTTTAGTTACAGTTCTGTCAAATTCAGGTCCCCCTAAAATCCTGCATACATTCAAGGTTGCCGCGGCACACCTTCGCAAGTACTGATGCTGCTGCAGCAAGAGTCGCAGCCGCGCACCACAGGACACGGCTCTTCCTCGTGGCCGCTCATGAAAATCAGCAGGGAATGCAACGTGCTAAGGAAGGAAAAGAAGGAAGAGATTTCCGTCTTCAGAAGAAAGAATTATTGTGCAAAATTGAGAAATAAAATAAAATTTCAAAGCTTTTATCACTTTTTTCTAGCAAAACCAAATCAACGTGTAACCGAAACGCGGACACGCTGCACGCAGAGTGTGGCACAGTCTCCACTGAGTTTCCACCTCCCATCAGCAGGGTTGCGGAGGACAGCTTCGGGCTGGGAACGGGCTGCTCACCGTCCTGCGGTGTTGCCGTGACTGCGGGAGGAGAAAAGCCCCGGGGACCATGCAGAGAATTCCCTCAGTGCCTGCGAGAGCACGCTGCAGGCTTGAGCCCCTCTCTTCGCAGCAGGGCCAAGCAGGGAGGCAGCTTGGGAGGGGATACAGGGACACTGGGACTCTCCAGCCCAGGTCCCTGTCGTCGCAACCATCGTGACAGGGAGGGAACCGCCACAGTGTGACACGAACGGCTGCCTTGGGCAGCCCCTCATGAAGATACCATACAGCTGTTACGTGTTACTTCTTTGTAAATGCATGCCGCACTGAAGTTTTCAGGGTCTAATGTCACATAAAAGTGCCGATTTCAAATTATGAATTGTTCTATCTGACAGCACAGTAAGTGCCACAAAGTGGGATTTAGTACTTGCGATAAAACGTTTTATATAGATATACATAAGGCAAGGAAAAATATCTCCAGGGAAATCTGCACTAAATCATGAACCACAAGAGGGACACGGAGATTAAAATTCTAGGAGCATTGTGTATTAAACGAGCAGTATACTATTCAAAAAATCAATTGAAGCAAATTCAGTACTTCTACAATTATTATAGCACAATAAATGTCATTTTGAAGGATGAAGGTTGGCTATTTCAAAGGTTTCTATACAGCACTCCTCTGCCTACTTGAAATGTGGTATTTTTAAACTGCAGTATCAGCCAGCCAAATAAATGTATCAGACACCTTCGAGCAATACACTTAAATGCGAGAATATTCATAAAGGGTTTAGAAAAACATCTCAATTCACTGACCTAAATATTACAAAGCAAATCACCAGACTGTCTTCTACATGCAACTGTGCTGAAAATTTTCAATTACTTCTTATCTTATAATTAAACTACTGGCTTAATACTTTGCATTTCTATGGTACCTTTCACCTAGGGAGCTTAACGTGCTTTATAAACATTATCAGCTTTTACAGTTAGTGGCTTTTGTGATGAGACACTCCATTGTATATTTCCAGTTTGAGGTTTTATGTTAATTACATACAAGCAAAAAGGGAGCTCAAGTCACACCAGGTAATGTAAAGTTCATCCAAACAAACCGAGTTATTCTGAATTCATTAATGAGAAAAGGAGCACGGAAAAGTGAGCAAGATGAACACTCCACAAAACCTACCTTGCCTGGATGTTCTGCTGCATGATTGCTGCCATTTTAGAAAATATATTTCTTAACAGCGAAAACACAACCGGATTTTAAACCCTTTTAAAAATCTGTGCTAAATAAGGCAGGAAAATTTAACGTGCATTAGTTAGCACATTTGCATATTCCATTGCTCCACAATTGTAAGATATGAAGAAGTAGATGGCGTTATACAACTGATACTCCTTTTTGGCAGGGTGCGTTGACTCAGCTGTTTAAGGTTTTCATTGCTCCAATAGCACAGTTACAACCCAAGTGCTCCGAGATGTAAATCATCCTGACTTTTCCTAAAGTAGATTAAAATGTTACAAATCTTGCTAGCTGGGGAGGAACCAAGCAATGCACAGAAGTCTTTACAGCCCATCTAAAACAACTTCCAGCAGTAGGTACCACAGCTTCTAATCTTGGTGTTCAGTCTGTCACAAGTACCTGATAAGCACAGAATTCTGACAAAGTTTATTATGTTGTGCTATTAACAAAATAAAATATTTAAACAAACATTTTAGAGCAATGAATAATATAAATGTACAGCTCACTACTGCAGAATGAATCATCCTTACAGGACAAAATGAAAATTTTATAGAATTTCAGATTCAGAAACGACAAAGCGCCGAGTACAGACGTTTCTATGAAGGCATGACCTCAGCATTCACATGAGGCATGTAGTTCATCTCGCTTGGGTCCAGGAGGCCACATGTTCTACAGACACCGCACACTTTCACCAAAAAGCTACCTGAGCAATGGTTTAGAGAGCTATCAAGACTTTATTGGGACCATATATTTTCTCTTTCCACCTGCAGCACACAGAACGTATGTTGACATGCTTTGTCCCTGTGGGTGAAGATTACACACAGCTTTAAAAACCAAGTGACAGAAAGCTATTCTACGTCAGCTGTCACTCGGCTCCGGGAGGGATGGAGAGCGTGCGCCGAGTCCCAGCAGGTGAGCAGAGCCTGGGCACGGGACACTGAGCTCGGGGTCCGCCAAGAGCCCCCCAGGCCCTGCCGCAAAGGAGACATGGCCGCCCGCCTCTGCTGCGCAGGAGGGAGGGAGGGCGAGGGCACGCTCGGAGCGAGACATGGTGGCCACACAGCTCACTCGCCAAGCAGGGCAGGCGAACTGCTGTGCAAAACTACTTCATATCTGCTGGCTTGTATTTCAGATCTTACTTTATCTGAAGGCCAGGCAAATGGTTTTTTGGCGATTTTTTTTTTCCCTTATGCTTAGGTCAAACATATCATCAAAGAGCTTTGAGTAGTTTACATTAAATCTGTTAAATTGCACTGCTGCAAACAATGAGGTTATATGTGACCTGAAGCGATTACAAAAAAAAAAAAACATCTCTTTCAGGTTGAGTGGAAATATATGACTCGTTAAGCCAGGGTAAAATCAGTTATGGCCCGGAGATGGATCTTTCCTTCTGTCTGAACAAAACTGACATTTGTATTCCACACTACAGATTCAACAAACAAAAGTTAATTAATTTTGGACAGCAATTCTTTTAATGCTTTTGGCAGCATCCTAAAGGAGAAAATACAAAGTTAACTATTTATGATATTCTGAAATCTTATAAGAGAGTGGCAGCTGAACAATTCAGAAAACTTGAAAAATAATACAAATAGCTGGGTCCTACTCTATCCTACGCTCAGACTGCTGTACTTCCACTCGTCATTTGCCAAATGCTGTTTGCATCTAGGTATTTCTTCTCTTCCAACTAAGTGATTCACGTTCCTACCTTAAATTCTGACTGCTGCAATGATCAGTTCCATGTTATAACCGATGCTCATTTGTCATTTGTGAATTATACCATTCTTGCAGTATGTTTAGGAACACAAATCACCATACATATTTTATAGACACGCACACCTAGTGAGAGAGATACATAAAGAGAGGGAGAGAGAGCATATATTAGAAAGACAATAATGTGTCGTAACATTTACCAGTCGCTTGCCAGAATCAATTCCTGATGAGATGAGTAGACTAATTTCCCCAGAGAGAGATCATACTGTACCTCGTGTAGCTGCAGCCTTACTGCCTTGAGAATACAGCACAGCCCCTCTAACAAGCCTGGAGATGTAGAGCAGCAAACACCTCAAGCTCTAAGCTGGCCCCTAACAAATGTTCATGCCTGGTAAACAGCCTCTTATGCATACCACTGCTGCAGCTAATTCTGCTCAAAATATCTCTTAAATGAGAAGCACAGAATTTAGTACTTTGTTGCTTTTTACATTCCAGTGACATTCTTAGCTTTCATTTGAAGGTAATTCTAATTATTTGGATCTTTATTTTCTCCACAGTAACGGAGCCATATGAAAGTCTAGGCTTATCATTGTCATGTTCTACAACACTGAATACCTGAGCTTGCTCCCCTCCCGCAGTCTCCCAGTCTAAAGCTACACATCGTTAGCTCACCCTTTGATTCAACCATCTGTCTTTCAAAAGGAAATAGCAGAGCTTCTTCTTGCCTGTTCTTTACCTGCTGTTTGTAGCCAGTTTGCAAGAACAAGGTTTTTTTGCGTGTCTGGCACAGCAAGTTTGGTCTTGCTTAAAGCTTCCAAGCGACAACTGCCACCCTGGCACATGTTTTTCACTAAATCCATAAGGAGACAGCAGATCAGGACCCTTCATCCCTGCATTCACAGGCTCAGCACCACCCACAAGAAGGACCACTCAAAGCTGCAAGGTGACAGAAGCTGCCCAGGTCCACCAAGCCACCCATGAGGAGAGCCTGTAGGAGATCTGTGTTAGCTCTTGTAAGAGCTCATCCAAATCATCCACTTTTACAAAACATTTTGACATGTAAAATCCTGTTTGGTTCAACCCTCATCTATCTCTATTCATGACTAACCTCCATGATTCAAAACAGAGCTCTAAAGGAACTGCAGGTAGAAACCTGGTATTTGAAAGATGCAAAAGGTGACACGCTGCAACTTCAGTAACTGAATTAGGAGGGACACAAGTTTTTGGTGGCATAACAAAACAACAGATACTCAGCCACCCTCACAGAACCACTATACCAATAAGCAATTATTTCCAGAGCCCTGGGCAGAGTTTTATAGGATCCCTATACCACAGCTTGTTCATCCCCCAGCTCAATTCTGGCAGAGAGCAAGCATTTCCATTTCTGCCAATGACAGAAACTCCAGACAGACAGGAACAAATCACTAGTAGCCTGGGGTTAGGAAAAAAGAAAAAGCTCCTATATGCATGTTTATTTGTCCAAAGGACTTTACCCCTGAAGCCTTTGGTACCAGCCACTGCAGGCAATGCATCAGCCCATGAGGTGACTCATCCTGCACTGATGCTGTTCCCAAATATTGTGTGATGCTGACCTGAGATGCACTTCTTGTAAATGCAACAGGATTGTCAGCTCTGCTGGAACCCAGAGGGAAGTCTCCAAGAGAGGAGAAGTGAGGGAAGAGGTGGATTCATAAAGAAAAGCCTGAAAAGCCAAATATATTTAATCTGCTTAGCAGAGGTGTGTAGGAACCTCCTTACATTGAGGGAAAGACAGGACTAATTCAGGAAATTAGAAGGGTTGGGAAAATTATTGTGAATAATGGAATAAAACTGTCGTGTACATAGATTCTGATAAAAAAAGGTATTAGAGTATGAAGCAATTTCCAGAAGAAAGTGACAGAAGCATCATTAACAATGACAAGCCTAGAGCCACACCAGCCAAACAAACAAACAAAAAAAAACCCTGAAAATAAAGACAGATAATTTCTGCATCTGCTAAATAAAAAAAGTACCTAATTCACCATTACATAGATAAATTTTTCAAAATAAGAAAAGATGGTTGGTGATAAGCTCTCAGAAGGGAGTCATCAGTAGAGTTTTGCAGATCTGCGTTAATGCCTACGTCACTCACTATATTCTGGATAAAACTAGGGGAAAAAATGACTAGTGAGGTACAAGGTTAGTTGACAATACTTACATTAGTCATAGAAGTAAAAATATTGGCTGAAAAAAAAAAAAAGGTTAAAAATTATATTTATGGAAGTCCATGTACACGGAGAAAAAAGAATAAATCCTAATATTTTTGATTTTGGGGTGGTCCTGTGTGAAGCCAGGAGTTGTACTTGATGATCCTTGTGGGTCCCTTCCAACTCAGGCTATTCTATGATTCTAATGTCACATATGAAATAAGGGGCTCTGATCTGACCGTTACCACTCGGGAGTATAACTTCAGGATTATAGTCATATTAGGTTATGTGATAAAAACTCTTCCACAACCCCGCAAAGGAGCAGAGAGAGACAGGAGAGCCAACACAAGGCCTGCCACAACAAGGAAGACCAACATCCTTCTCAGGGGAAACAGAAAGGAGCAGCTGGAGCAATGAGGAATGGGAACGCGATGCCAGTTGGGATAGATCTGCTATTGACAGGAGAGCAGCATGGAACCAAAACATCCCTTCGCCTTGCTATATGTATGTAGCTGATTAGAGCAAAGAAAGGATGAGGCAGAGATGCTCGGGAATCCTCCTGCACCCCACTTACATAGCAGAGGCTCCAGGTCCTATAACTCCTTAGAGACAAGCACACACATAATAGCTCAGGTTTCCCACTGAGGGATTTGAAACCTCCGTGTTGCCTGCAGTCCTCGTAGTACAGCTGTTACTGGACAGCAAGACAGAACTTACCTCTAGAAATGGCTGAATCAATGACTATTAATAGTGAAACCAAAAATCCTGATGAATTAATCCCACCTAAACATCTGCTTTGCCCAAGGCCCACCTCCTGCGTGGCAGAGGAAGCCCAGCCTGTACCTCCTCATGCCGACACGCGGGGAGGTAAACCTCCTTCCTTCCACACAACCTATCCACCTTAGTCGAGCACGATGACACAAATGGAGTCCGTGCCAAGAAACACTTAAAACCCCAATCGTGTACCACAATGTCACTAGCAAAGCAGAGAAGGGAAAGATGGAATTTCACTTTTTTTTTTTTTCTAAACAGTTCTCAACATGGAGGGAAATAGGGAAAAAA
>VXAA01007038.1:400679-419700 GCA_013399115.1 Anseranas semipalmata
AAAACACAGTACAAACTTCAAACAATTATCTAAATGTTACAATTATGCCTGAGCCACCTCAGGCAAAACTTTCAAAAGCAGCAGAGACTATTCTCCCAGCCTGGAGAGAGCAACCACGTCCTCATGACAGCACTTTGTTACTTTTATTTAAAAGGACAGAGTCTAGACCAAAGACACAGAATCAGCAACTCCAAACTCAAGTTCAATGAAGTCCGACAATTCACATGCCTGCAAGTAAATATTCAAGAACAAAAAAATAAGTATTTGAAACAGGAAATATGCACTCACAAAACTCACTGTCAATAATGCTACCATTTCAAAGAACACTGCTACAAGACAATGGCTACTGATTGACAGCAGTTTTCAACAAACAGACATCAAGTCTGGTAAATAAGAGCCCTAGTGCGTAAGAAGATGATAAGCATACATGATAAGAGACCTCAAGAAAGGTAATCCATTCCCACTTCCAAATGTTAAAGGCAAAATAGCATTAAGATATATTTAAAATACAAAGATAAAGAATGAATATGTCCTTACTCTTCATAAAGCTTCCTAAAAACAACACACACACCCCAAAACACTCTAAATCCCAACTGAAGAAAAGCCCTGTGATACAATCTGAAGCTCATCACAGGTAAGATCTGATGACCAACTAGGAGAAATTAATTTCCATGGCAGGTCCAGGCCTTCCAGAGCTTTACAGAACTGAGAGCTGACATTTACAAACCTTGCATCTATCCCTGGGACAAACCATCTTCCAAAGTTCTCCAATGCAAACACAGATAACAGGGAAACAGAATTATTCTGCACCATAACACACATACAGAGACCCAAGAGCAGGTAATTTCTAACTGCCCTGCAGCCACAGATGAGACTTTCAGCACGATAAAGGAGCACATATGGATCTCAACTATGATGCACCTCAGTTGGACACTCTTTATGCTATCCTCACCTCGACTTCCACTTTCTTCTCAGATGGTCATTTACTTCACATCCAAACTAGCAGTGGAGATACTCATTGCTATATGGGGATGGGGGGGAAGAGTGGGAAACACAAGACCATGTACCTCAAAGCAGTGCATGGGAAGTCCTGGAGATGGTTAGGACCAAGACTCAGCTAAACAAACCTCACTGAAAGCCTTGGCACGGTCATTCCTATATCACACAACATGGCCATATCATCCTAAAATGCAGATATAGCTTGCTGACGCTGGATTTCCAGTTGAACTTTATTTTCAGCTAAAAACCACAAATGCAACTGGGAAGCAGCTTTTTTTTTCCACCAAGTAAATGATTGTTATATGTATGTACACATCCATATGTGTATGTGTGTGTGTACACATGAGCACACATTTGCATATATAGTCAGAATCCCATTTTATGTTGCAGTTCTGGAATAAAAACATTTTAACCAAAAAAAATTATATGCATACACACACTCAAAATGACCAAGTATTGACCAGAGGTGACAATCTATCCACAGTGTTAAAGCATTAAAACATTTCATTTGCAATCTCTACCATTAAGTGTGATGATGGAGATAGCTACCAGAGGAGCAACTTTATTAGCCTTTCCCTTACTGCAAGAGAAAAACTCCAAAAAGCAGAGAAGAGAAGAATTAGTAAGATATTATTCTAGTGCTGACTTTAATAGAAGGATGGAAAATACAAAAATTAAAGTTAGTTGAAACCATGAATTTCAAAGCTGTTTTCCTAAAGAGAGAAGAATCGAAATTTGAACTGCTGAAGCAGATCCTAGCAGAACAAAGATTGGCAGGTGAAAGCCCAGCAGAAGCCTAGGTAAGGGGATCTGGAGTTGAATACCACAAGAAAGCCTGCCCAAAGGAGAGATCTAAACGTCAGAAGCAAGATTTGTCATTTAGCCGCTACAAAAATAAAACTTAATACAACCAAGTAACTTGCTCTGTAAGCAATGCACAAGCTAAGTACTTGGCTGCCAGTCCAAGAACATGGCAATCCAGTTGCAGTCTGTAAATGCAAACCCAAGTCCCGCTGAGCTTGCAACTTTTCTAGTCTCACACTACCAGCCGTAAGCGAGGATGACAGCCAAAGTTAAAGCCAGCAGACAGCTCTCATACAAAATACCCACGCATGGTCTAAATTAGCTGTATTCCAGAGCAGCACCCTGCCCCAAGATTGTAGCAGTGCTCAGTATCAGCAGGGGGAAGACAGCACTTAAAACACCCAAAGAAAATTTAAGACAGACAAGGCTTACGATGTTCGTTATTTAAATAAATAGTATATTTTAAAATTGTCTTAATTTCTTAATGATTTAAAAGTAATCTGTTTTGATCCCTTAACCCACTACAACCATTAACTTAAAATGTTTTTAAATGCAGTGCAAGTCTGATGTCAAAGATAGCCAATGCTTTTTTCCAAGTGCTTGATTTTCTAAACAATTATAACTATACTTTCCAGAAATGCTAAAACAGGTTTTTGCAACAGCAACATCGTCTTCTTGTATGTTCTTTATTTTTCTTCATCTAATAACTTGGTAAAATTATAGTTTCTTTCAAAGTTTGAAAGTCGGTTAGGATCTGTACAAGAAGTATTTTTCTTTTTGCACTTCCTCCATTTTCTTAATAAGTGCTATTTTGTAAGAAATTTATTCATCAAGCATTGTATTGCACAAAACAAGCACTAAAGAAGAAAAATAAATATGCCACTTCACACAGAGCTCAGAATCCAAAACAATTTTAATGAACAAATTTTTCTGAAGAATCGTACCTACCATGTATTTCTTCCTCCATGAGGTCAGATTGCCTGACCGTCATACACCAAAGCAGTGCGTGTAAAGACCACGCTGGAAAGTTTGCTTTGCAATATTATGAAAAGCTTTCACTTGCTCAAATAATAGCAAGGCTGAAAAAAAAAACTAGCAAAAACCAAAATGGGTGTCTTCATCATTGTCAGCTCCCATGTTGCTGTACTCTCCTTATAGCAACATCACTTGTCATTGTTTCTAACACCCAGCTCTTCTTTATTTCAGCTTCCCAGCACACAACACAGTTGCTGAAGAACCTCAAGGATCATTTTCCAGAAACCATTATTTGAAACACATACATCAGAGAAAGGTATACCAGCTTTGAGAGCAACTTCATACTAAGCGTTGTCAGGTACACTGCTGTGACCTGTGCAACCAGCATTCTACAAGTGCCATTGATGCTGCTGTAGGGAAATACCTTGTTTGCTCCTTTATCTTCTGGCAAATGACACACCAGCTCTGCCTCATCTCTCCTTCTATGAACCCAGACTGAAGTCATGGGTATCGACTCCTCAGGTGGCAGGAAAAGCCAATCCACTCTAAGACACTTAAGTCATTCAAACCGTAGCATTTATACATGTATTTATTCTAGTTATTATCAGTGCCAATTATTAAATCTGACACCGCTTTTATGTGCCTCATGCTTTACTGGATTTTAACTGGTTAAGCTGAAACTTCTCATGGTATCATGTTCAGACTTAAATGACGAATTCTATTTTTATTTTTTAAAAACAGAATAGACATTCTGAGGCAAATGGAGTGTCTTATATGACATTAAATTTCTTTTCTGGTACCTTTCCTCTTGAAAATTTCAGATATTCCGTTTTCTGTTCAGGGACTTGTGAACCAATAGAGAGGTAATCTCCATATTAGAGATTGGGTTGACTTTCCAGACTTCAGAAACCCTGTGTGGCAATGTCTGACAAATCAGGCAGACCTCTCACAGATCTTCATTTGCACACATCCATTGAAGCTCTGATGATGTCTAAAAACTAACATCGCTGAAGGGTCCATCCATTCTGTCAGTGCTTCTGGGAACCAACAAGCAAGCAATTCAGGTCAGAAGGAACAAAGAACAAAAGGCAGAGCTAGTGAGGAGCTGGAGAAGGCAGGAAATGAGGAGCATATAAGCGTCACATAGGATGGGAAACACTGCTGGGGGAGCCAGTATAAACCCTGAACATCTAAATGGAGAAGACTGAAGGCTTACAGATAGCAGAACCCATGAGCAAGTATCTACCACGTTCCTCCTGCCACCCTGCACCACAGCCTCACAGTAACCCTATGCTTCCATTTAAAAGGATTTAAGGGGTTGACAAGTCTCTGCTCTGTAATACGTTGCTACATTGCTTAAACCAAATTTTTCAGATCCATCAGTATTTAAGCAGTCCTTATTTCCCGAGTGTCTATTCCAGTATGCCAAAGCCTGCAACTGAGGTCAATGGGAGCAGTGAATGAAACTTGTGCCTAATGCTGTGGTCTGATAAGCAGAATGGAAGAGTCTCAGCAAAGGCCACAAAAATTAGCAGATAATTTTAAATTGTCTGTTCCTCAGTTTGCCACTAATGTGATGGGGATGATCACACCGTTTTACCTAGCCTCATAAAATATTGTTAAGTAGTCTGATAACACGGCAATGAAGGCCACAGAATTCATGACAAAATGTGTAATTCTGAATTCAAAGAGCATTTGAATCTCATGCTGTAAGTGAGCCACTGGCCACATCCTGAACAATGAGAAGAAAAAAAGACATTAACTGCTCAGGAAGTAATCACTATTCATCTTTGCTCTGAAAGCAGAAATGGAAGCACACACGCAAAAAAACAATGAATATACACGGTAATTAAGGAATGTTTGTAGTGCATCCACTCAGTGCAGTCTGACTATTGCCATTTTCTAAGGCAAGTTTGACTTTATTCCCTTTGTAAAACTTTGCATGCGCAATAAACACAACACAATGGTCAATTAGAAGCTCAATCCACCCCTTGTTTCTAAATGACAACTAAATTAAAGAACATATTGGGGGGGGAGGGAGGGCCTGAATCCAAACAGGAAGGGCAGACCACAGAGACCTGTGGTAAAGGCAGAAAGTACAGCTAGAGCAGCAGGCTGGGAGCTGTAGGACGTAACACCACCAGTTGCATCAGCAGCAGCAGAACCAGGGGAAGTCACTTCCTCACTGATGAAGTCCCCTCCTCGAATCCCACACACTTTCCTCTGCCGCTTTCCTCACCACCAACACTTCACCATATCACACTCAAAGCTCATCTCCGCGTGCCTCTTAACATCCCCATGGGGCAAGGTGGTGTCTGCCGTGGCCAGAAGTGGTGGAGTTGTCTCCTGGAGGTACGTACGAGACAAGTGGATGTGGAGCTTAGGGATGTGATTTAGCAACGGGACTTGGTAGCTCAGGCTGATGGTTGGACTTTATGATCCCGAAGGTCTTTTCCAACCTAGATGATTCTATGGCCCTACGTACAGGCTGACTTCTAGCTCATGCATGCCAGGTTTCAGCCTGTCAAATAAAACATGTTATATTAATGACTACCTTACAGATGTATTAATTTGGGTATCTCTGCTCTACTCAGCCTCCAGTATGTATGAAATTTGTTTGAACTTCTCTGTGAGATTTCCACTTCTCTTCCAAGCACGGTTGACTATAGGCTGAAGGTTGTCAAAACTACACTTACAGTTATGCAAATACCAAGATTCAAGCAGCTGTGGTGATGAGAGCTCACTATCAGTGAACACTACCACTCGGTGGGACCAAGCAACAAAATCCTGTCCTGCACCTTTAGTCATGTATATTGTAGCCATGAACTCCAGACTCAGAGCCCTGAAAAAATATGCAGAATTTAACGATGTCTAGAGAGTAGCTGATACCACATGATTTCTCCTGAGAACTTCTGCATATGTATCTATTTATTTCCTAGAACAAATTTCCCTGTTCATGCAGTTGGTATAGCAGCTTCTTTTGTGAGCAAAGCCTCTGCTCCAAATACTTTGGGGAAATGAATATGAAACGGATTTTTCGTCCTCAAACCTGTGAGGTTTCACACATTGCCTGTTTTATTCAGGAGCTCCTGTTCTACTTAATTACATCCTCCCTAACCAGAGTGGAGAGTAATGCCAGGTTCCTTTGTGGGTCCTATGGGAAAATATTTACTAAAAGAGCTCTTTATCAGCTCCTGCTCATTTTGGATGTCAAGAATTTAAATTACTTTTTTGGCCTTTATCAGAAAGTATTTTTTTTGCATTAGATAGCTTTCTCCTTGACAGAGGATAAAAGTAAGAATACCTGGATTTTTCTTATGGATGTTTGCTTTCTTAATGTTGTTGAATATTAAAAGGGGGCTCTTCTTGGAAGAAGGGGATTGACTTCTACCCCTTCCCATGTAGGAAAAAAAAAAAATCCACAGACTGTAGAATTTGTATCAGTTGACCCCATTCTCTATGATATCCCTCCAGTACAGTGAAGATAAGCTTTTAGCCACTTGGCAGGAACTATTTTCTACTGCAACTCTTTCACAATTAGTACTACCTATTATTGCAGTTGCTACTTGCTCACAGCACAGAACTTCAGCAGGTATCTGTTCCTTCGCCAGACCTTAATTGGACTGAAATTTGTGCTAATTATTTCCCTCTGGGCAACTGTTGTTCCTACTGGTCTTGTTTCAACCAAAAGGGTCAGATATTTGGAAGGATTTTATCATACTTGAAATGTGAATATACTTGCAGCCCTATTTTTCAGAACATCCGATTCCTTTTCTTCAAAGTGTCCTCCCATTTACATGCTTTGAGGTAAGGACTCCAAATTTGTATCACAAACATAGCATGGAAAGTTACCCAAATTTAACTACAGTACCAAACCAACCACAAAACAAGCTATTTGGACATGTTCATTAGAAATAATTTAGCACAATAATTTAGCATAATTTAGAAACTGGGATCAGAAAGAGGGAACACAACTGGAACGAGGGGTGTAAACAGGGCAAACTAGGATGTGGCAAGTTTCAGTCAGCGCTGGGGGAGCAGCCAGCATCACATACCTTCAAGAATCTAAGTTGAATTCCAACACTTCATCCCTTGATATGAAAACTGCTCTCAAAACATCTCATCCCCTTCTCACGTTGGGCCCCAGAGAAAGAAATGCATACCTGCTAGCAAGGTATGGGCACATCATCAGGTCATAGCACCTGAATAAGTCACCACCCACTAGGTGGGTGAAAACATGCATACTCTTAGCCTGCTTTAACTGCAAGTTCATGAAAATATCTTCTATTCATACTTCAAGGAAAAACATTCCCGTTGTTAAAATGCCTGAAATCTTCCCTGAGGAACTGGAGTATAGCCCTGCCTCTACCAGAAAGCTCTGCAGCTGCGAGAAGGCAAAGGGTGCCTACAGACCATGTTAAGGCCTCATCTGCATTTGCAGTCCCAGCCACTGCCTGCATGAGCAGAGAAGGATGACCAGAAGAGAACCCTGGCAATGCACAAGATTAGAAGTGCTTGGCTTGTTTAGCAAAACAAACTCCCAGAGGAAAATAAAGTGTTACCTATCACTACTGTGCAAATGTACATCACTGCTTGGGCAAAGCTGGCAGGAGACTGTGCGGTTGAATCTAAACCCCAAGTGAGGAAGTTCTGTTAGATTTATCAGAGTCCAGAAGAATTAAATGGGATTCAAATAGAAAATGATCTGCTTTCAAATTGGGATTCAACATATTTTTGAAAGATGATGAAGAATAACAGGATATCCCAGGAAGTCCTATAGTTAGTAGTAAGCTATTTAAGCCAGTTCCTCACCCCCTCTTTTTTTTTTTTATTCCAAATGATTGAGAATTTCTCAGTTTCTGAAGCAGTCAAGTTGCTTTCTTGAAAATTACACTCCACATATGCTCACCAGCAGCATTGTTGTTTTAATATTCCATAAAGAGGTGTGTAATGTAAAATACTTTAAAAATACAGATGATCTTAGTTACCTCAAGCCAAAATAACAGACACCTATGCATTTAATGAAAATTACTTTTGAGAGCACCTGAAGTTGAAGGAACAAGGCACGGAAGGGTTAAGCACTCAGCAGTGAGAGTCATGGAAAATCCTGAAGGCAAACACACAGCAATTCTCTCCTCAATGGAGGTTTCAGTAGTGGGGGAAAAAACAATGCCTGCTGCTGCACGTTGAATGATATGAGAAAACCATAGTGAACTTCTATTCATTCAAGAGGCAAACTGCAACACTGAAGGGGAATGGGAACTATCATAACGCGTACATACATACACATTCGTTATTGTAATGACAGCATGCAGGGGGACTGAATTAGGCCATCTGTTCAATTCTCAAAGGTCCCAGCTTTTGAGTTCTTGACTGTCCAACCGCAATAACCCTCTTTTAACATCTGCGTAATGACATTGTCAGGAAAATACCACATGATAATCAGGCCTCGTCTTCCACTCGGCCACAGCCTGACCTTCAGCCTAACCAGGGACACCTCAAGCACACGAGTCTCCACACAGGATCCTTCTGAACCTGACTTTTGTCCTTGTTTTCCAGGAGACTTAGCCCAACAGAGGAAGCTATTTCTCTGTAACTCTTTACCACTCTAGGGAAAACCCCTTCTACAACGACTTCATGAAAATGGAAGTTAGCTGCCATACCAAGGCACTCGCCATCAATCATGGTGGTAAACATTGCAAACTTTTAACTTCCTATCAGGAAAATTCATGGAACAGTCCAACACCTTAGGTACTCTAAGTCCACAGCCTACACAAAGAACTGTGATAGAAACAGTTTATTTTTAAATTGTACAGCTATCACGAGGGTACAAATAAATGTGAAACAACAGCTTATTTGTTTCTATCTGATTCATATCTTCATCTAGCCTAAATGCTAGCCCACAAACTGCTGGCTTCTCTTATTTCGGGGCAGGGAGAGACTTGGAATTTTAACTCTGGAATCTAAACACAACAGTTTATCCATGTTTAAATTAAGTTTCTTATGATGCTAAAATAAACATTATCTTGTGACATCTTTATGCAGTCCAAAACTGCTTCTCAAGTACCCCTACATCCTGAAGGTCCATACGCTCCTTTTCAACCACTGAAAACTTCCATCTTTTTCCAACCTTTCAAAAAGTATTTTAGTTTTTCATTGCTATACATAGTTGGGAAAAAAAAAAAACAAAACACACACACACACAAAGCATAACTGCAAATGCAGGCTGGCCTGAAAGAAATTATTCATACACAGTTATGCCAAGGGATTCAGTCTTAAGAACCATGCATGTATCTGGGAAAAAAACAACTCTACCCTTGAGACGTTGCCGGTAAGTACCTTAGGGCAGTGCATATGCGGAAGGTCGCACAGTTGGAAGTGAAAGGCAGACTACCGAATTACAAATGGCAGGCCCTTAGCATTACACAGGTTAAGGCACTGAGCAAGATGCCTACTGCAACTCCAGCTTGATTTTACATGTGCTAAAACAAAGCACTGGTATAGAAGGGAGGTCCTTTAGGATAAAACAGCATGTCTCAGGACTCTGGAGCACTTCATTGGCTGGGCAGTCCCCTGTGGAGCACCAGCATCACTCAGACACTTGAAAAAAATACTTACATACCTTTCTAGAGCTTGCACAAATCCATCATCGTGCACACATGAACTTCCACATACATAAAAACTAATGCACTGGGGCTTCGCTCTTTCCAGGCAATGGATAGGAACCAGTGCTTCTCCTTTTGTCATTTACATATGACATTAGCACCTGACAAGAAAATCATTAACTACATATCGCATTTAACTACTGAGTTGCCATCACTGGAACTTGAGACCAGGGATACCTACCATTTGGGTTAAACAACGGAACTTTGATGAATTCCGGACTGTCCAGCAATAAGCATTTTATTGAGTCTTGGACAGCAGCTGGGAGCCAACGGCTGACTGTGCCTGCCCACACACTGACACAATCCTGCCGAGTGTGGGAGTGTGTGCTTGGAGCATTTTTTATAATTGTTTTGAGGACCATTTTGTAGTGATTTATGGCCCAGCAGTGATTCATGTACCACAGGTTGAATAACACTAGACAAAATGACCTTTTCAGTCCCTTTCTGGAAAATTTTGTCTTGATTCTATGGAGATGCACCAGTCTGCCCATACACTCAGAAACTGTGGTACTGATGGGGAAAAAGGTCATAAGATATATCCAGATAACAAAAAGCATTACACCTTAATTAGCTTGTTTTCAGCATCACTACAGTGCAATTGTTATAATGCATGTCTGAAGAGATTACTCGGTAACAACGAAGACCTGAAGAAACAAGAATAAAAGACGGGAAAAAATGGAAAAAATAAAGATAGGAGGAACAAAGAAATAAGAAAAGAACAGGTGAGATAGAAAAGGGGGAGAGGTTCAGACAGCCTTTGCTATTAGGAAGCAAGAAGAAAAAAGCAAGGAAAAAGCCCCAGGATGAGAAATCATATGCACAGAATCTCAACTGGAAAACACCTTCTGACATCTTAATCAACAGTTGAAACTGGCCGGGAAGCTTTGTAGCTACTGCTGGAAAATCCTCCTGTTGCTGGGTGGTAACACCAAGACCGTGCTCCTTCCCCACTAAATTGCTGTAACAGAGGTCACTGCCCAGTACTGCCAGGCAAGATCCTTAGGGCTACAAACCAGGCCAGAGAAGAAACCAGCTGCAGAGCAAAACCAAAACGCATACAAGCCACTGTATTGATTTATTAATCATTTCCATAAATAATTACTCACAAAAAAAATTAAACTTTTAATGCTGTGGCTGCTACAGGGTTTCCACCCTGCTGCTCCAAAGCAAAGCGTGAAACAGGAATGCTGCCAGAGCAGCTCGGCTCCATCCACCACTGAGCACAAGCGTTCTTCAGAGCAGTTAACCTCTAGCTAAAGACAAAAAAGTGGCTTTACAAAAGCTGCACACAGTTTTGCTGCACTCACGCTGCACCCAGATGGCTCACAGCATAACAACCAGACCAGTTTACAATCTTACTCTAAAAGTTGCTCCAAGGCACATCAAGTCATCTGCCCCACTTCCAGTGGGAAGACCACAGACCTTACCAAATGGACGATTCCAACTACTCCAATTTCTAGAATAGTAATGGTCTTCTTCCTATAAGTTAACGCCCTCATCATTAATGATGTCTACTTTTCTGATACAATCAGAAAGTGGTTCATTGCTTTTTTTTTTTCTCATTACTGTCTCCTCCCTACAGTGCCATTGAACTTAGACTTCTGGGTTCAAATAGTAAGTCCATCTCTTGCCAGTGATATTAACATTATTATTGATACTTACAGTTAGAATTAAAATTCCAGCAAATTACTGATTTGTCAAAAATGAAATGTCTCAAGTAAAAAAAAAAAACTCAACATAGAGAAAGTATTATAAAAAACTACATATGGGTTCTGACCATTCCCACATTGAGCTGCTGGATCCATGGCTTTAAGATACTCCGCCACCCACAACGGCCATGGACTAGGGACTCTAGAGCTCCTGCTTCAGATTTTGAAATGTTTTGGGCTCTGAGGGCTCCCCTGTTCCCAGCCAGAGAACTTAGAAATCTGCAGCTAGAGTTGTGGCTCTAGCTGGAATAAATTCCCATTCAGCAGCAAGAAATCTTGAAGCCAAGAGCCCTCAGTCACTCCAAGATCTCCAGGTTTTCCGAGTTCTCTGATAACGTGGGCAGAAATACTTCCCTCTTCTCCTACCTCCTTCTCCTACCCACCTTCTCAACAGCCAAGTTAACTGATTGCAATAAAATTAAAATATAATAATAAAAAAAATCTACTTTTCATCCCACAGAAAGTAAAGTCAAGCTATTAGCCCAAAGGATAAGAAAAATATTAGGTGACCAACATAAACTACAATCTTCAGCCTCAAGATAAGAAGTTACAGGGTTCACACACAAGCCGGTGCGTGCAACCCAGTGAGGGGGGACACAGGGAGATGGTTAGCCTTATCAGTGGTTTAACTGAATTCAAAGAAATGTTCATAGACAAAGACAGACTCTCCTTAACTCCATGACCAGTTTTCATCAGTTCATAGGAAGCAGGAAGGCCTAAGAATGTGTTTAACTAGGAAAAAGTAATCTTTTTTAGAAGGAATACAGAAAAGCATTGAAGACCAACATGAAGAGGGATGACTGATGAGATTAAAATGCTTCCTGATCACATAAAAAGTATTAAAGGATAACGAAGAGAAGAGTAACATAATGGTATCTGGGAAAACGAACAGATGGGTAATACAACAGTAGAGGATTTACTGTCAACCCAGTGAAGACCTCTGCTCAAAGAACAACAGTGGTCCAATAGCAGGAGGGAGGATGGATTTGTGAACAGCGGGATGGAGAACTGCAAGTGTACAACGGAGGTAGATCAGGACCTGGAACTCTGCCCTCAGTTCCAGCCCTCCAGAAAAGACACCGACCACACAGGTGTGAGTGAAGGCCGAGCAGCGTGCAGCCCGAGCAGCAGGGATAGCATGCCTCTCCAACAAAGAGCAGGGACAACAGTGCTAACAACAAAGAAAGGTGGCACACGCAAGTGGATAACCTCCGGCTTTCTTGAGGACAGGTCAACAGACCATACACCAGAATTACCAAGTAACAATGCAAACACTTTCTTCACACAATGCATAAATAGACACTGAATTTAATTCTTATACAAAACTACTTAGGCAACAGATTACAGGATTATATCAAGCATTTGTAGACATGACAAACATATTCACTTTATAATAGGAATACAATATTAACAGACACTTCAAATGTAATACAGATTCTCAAACTTCAAGGCAATATTAAATTTCTAACCAATATCCCCAAGAGGAAGGTCACCCTGCACTTTGCTGTTATAGAGCTTATTGCCTTGAAGCACTAAAACCAGACAAGGTCACGGACAGAGCAGATCAGAAGGACCTCTGCCCCAGTGAACATGGAAAACAAAGTGTTCCTTCTGAACCTTATTTGCTCTCTCCTCTCTCTTAAAGCAAAAAAGAAAATGAACAAAAGATGTATTGCAACAACTGAAGATTGATAAAGGAAACAAACAACGAAGTGTTATGAAGCCATTAAAGAAAGACTAGTAATATATGAAGACATCAAGGTTAACATAACACATGGAAATACAAAGTATTACAGATAAATTAGGGGTTCGGTTAGAGTTACATACATCACTGGAAAAAAAAAAGTTGTGTTTTTTTTTTTTTTAAATACCTCATTTTAACATAGCTAGAAATAATCAAATGTATATTATGATGATGTTTACTAAAACACTTCACAACCCCAACCAAAAAAACACATCTGCATTATGGCATCAGAAATAACTAAAGCAGTTTCAAACAATTTCACCCCTTGAATTTTTGCTGATTCCTAAGTTTAAACAGCCTAATTTGAATTTTAGTGAATAAAAATTAGAAACATAACTTTTTCAAAACAAGTCTTGTTCTGAATCTCAAATTGTATTTACACAGTCTGTAATGTATGTAAAGAAGCAGATGAAGAAACCATAGACCTTTAAGTTGTGCTTTTCTCTACTCAAAGTGACATTTTGTTAGTATTTCCTCGAATAGACAAATATTAGCTCGTATCTTTGCATACTATAGCATGATCCCTGTATAACTTTTTGCAATTTTTTCTTTTTTTTTTATTTTTGTTTCCTTTTCTTTTTTTCCTCCCTTTTTTAATTAAACATAATATGAAGAAACATTATTCAATCCGGAATTCTCACTTTTGCCAATTTAATAAGGCTTCTGCCCATTTGCCTGTGTTTTTCATTGAGCCCGCACTTTGCCTTGAAGATCCAAATTCTTCCCATAACTTCCCTAATTCACAGCAACCTTGAAATATCACAAAAATGATCAATTGTATAAAAACACACTCCAAAGTCAGTTTTAGAAGGAAGCAGAACATGATGTTGATAGCTGAATGCAGAGCCTAACGTTAAAAAAATATATATATATTTGCTTCACTTTATTATACCAGATGATACACACAGCATAAGGAAAGCTGAAAGGTGGTCGTGTGGAAAGTAGGTAGACTCTGCTCAGGTCAGAGAGAAAATGAATGGCAAATGCTTTGTGTTACACGGTACTGGGGAAGCAGCTGAGATATTTAAGTACGTCACCATCAAGATGACAGCCCTAGAAGCTCAGTCAAGCATGAATCGGGAAAAAAATCAGTAGTAAAACCTGAAGTTGCCTGAGAATATCAGGCACTCAGAAACAATCTCCAGTGTAGTCCAAATTACAGGGACAACAGGAGGAAGGGTGAACATTACCAACCACATCAATCTCTTGCATACAAACACGGTACTATTCTTCTGTACTTGTTTATGTACCTTGTCATTCACATCTCAGCATTAGCTGAATAGCTTTATACAAGATTAAACATAAATGTTTGGTTTTACATAAAAAAAGGCTCCTCCACCTCTTCTGTGCACCTGGGCTCACAGATTATCAGCCCCCAAACTCTGCAATGGCAGATCACAAACTTGCTCTTGGAAGATCAAATAAGCAACAGCGTGTTTGTTCTTGTTTGCCTTTTATGCAGCACCTCAGTTCAAGGGGAAAAATGACATCATTATGAAAATAATGACACTCTCCCCCTTGATTGGGCATTTGTGTTCAAAAGATGTTCCTTGAGGAGTTTTTTTTCAGGGAATCTTTTGCTAAATGCATTGCGATGCGTCAGTAGAGCAGGGAACTAGCATACACAAACAAATATGCATATGGTTTAATGGCTCATACACCCATGAGCCTTACCACTGCAGTGCTGAAGTCTGTTTAGAGACAAATGTACACGAATCTTTTCTGTTACAAAAAATATTATTTTTCTAATTGACTGGAAAGATATAGAGCACTAGAGAAGATTTACAACAGTGTCATACTGCAAAACAATATTGCTTTCATTCAGCTTTTTTTATTATTCAGCTTACTCCATGTACAGAGTGGAAATGTAGTTTCCATTTGACATTGGCTCCCTGCTCCTAAGGATGAGCAAATGGACTTAGGACCTTTGTGATACATTTTATTCACACAGGCACAGCTTTTTGCCCAGGACAAGTGCCTCTTTTCTTCTAGTCATATTTTCTAACCAACTATTTAAGAGATCTTGTAGAATCTCTGCACGTAGAAATGACTACAGCTTGCGTAAGATCTCTACTGACTTAAGAACAAGGCATAAGAGAGTTCAAACTGCAAAGCAGACCTCTGCCGTGATCCTGTATGAAACGCGCCTCTGTCTTGATTTTTTCACAAAAAAAGAAAAAAAGTCACCTGCCTGGCTGTAACAAAGGAAGATTGAGGTTTACAAACCACTGCTGAAGCTGAAATGCACTAATGAACACAAAGTTGTCTCTCGAGTGGACAGAGCAGAGAAGATTAAGATTTGTCTGGGGGTATTTTATGACTTCCTTTGGAAATTGTAATATTTCTGTTACTACTTAGATTTCATTAACCCTTTCCAGGTGGCAAAGTATTTTCAAAGCACAGACAATACATCAAAAGTCCACAAAAATAGAGACTAGAATGCAAAGTCAAAGTAGCAAGGATTATCCAAAACCATATGTATTTTAAACTGTCTAGGAATTAAGGTACAAGATAGCATTGCTGCTATTCTTCCTCCAAACTTCTTTCAGTGTTTAAATCCCTCTTTCTCAACATGTTACCTTCACATTTCATCCAATGCGATGCTCCAGTGTCCAAAAGAATGACACAAAAATAGCAGCTGTCCCAAAAGACAACAGCCCAGACCACTGAATGGCATCCTATTTTCAACAAGTTCAACAGAAAATTCTCACTGATTTCCATCAAGATGCTACCCTATTTCGTAAAGTGATAACTTCTGCTTCGAGGACTATTTTATTTAAACATGCAAAGGGAAAAAGCTTGTGTCTTTTAGGATCCACACAGAAGATAAATTTGGAAAAACACAACCTTCAACATCTTCACTCTGCCAAAGATTTTTCCTCCTGTTACAATATGCAACATCATTTTAGTGATAATGAATCAGGCAACTGAAAATGCACTGAGATCTCAAACCTGTTCTAGTAAATGGCATGTGTCACCTTTGGTGATATAACTGCTGGCTCCAAGTATACATTTTTTGCCTATTACTTGCATTCACGATGCAACGTTTTTCAATGAATGGAAATGAAAAGATGCTTTTCCACCAGAAAATGAAGAATATAAAGCATCTTACAGTTAAACACATTTAACTTTACCTCCAACAAAGAATATGAGGAATAAGCAAAGGAATATCAAAGACATACATTCAATGGGGAAGGGGAAAAAAAAAAAAAAAAACAATTAAAGAGAGACAATTTATGATATTTTAAATTCCATTTGCTGGCTCTTTCCCCCACTAGCATTCCTATCACAAGGAATGATTTTTAATTAAACAAAATAAAGAGTTTCTTTTTATGATTATCCTTTGATCCAGTTAGGCATATAAGTTATAAGTCTAAATTTAAGCACATTGACTTCAAAAGGATTATTCATTCTGAAGTATCCATACACTTAACCAGCAAAGATTTCAGCAGCCTTGACTTAAAGATCATTTTGAGATCAGCATCAAATAAACTTGTTCCATGTGCATCATCCATTCATACAGTTAGATCCTAGCAATTTACTGAGTGTTGTAATCTGATCCAGAAAGACATGTATTTTTAAATACTTTGATGTATGAGCGACTCAGTGCAGGAGTTTGCTGATCCAAACCTTCCATGTGCCCGTTCTGCTGACAAACATCTGTCTGACATATTATCAATTCATTACAAGTTTTTGTTTTTCTTTTAGTCCTTATTGGTGTATTGAGGCAAAATGATTAATATTTGACTATTAAGCAAAATCCACTTGCAAATAAGATGATTTCTGAGTTTGAATCAGAACACCCAAATTCATTACAATATCCTAAAAATTGTTCTGTTTGAAGAATGCTACCACAAACCACGGTTTCAGAACAATTCCAGGAACAGAACTTTACCTATGCTCCCTATTGTACTCTGCCAGTAGTGTACCACAAAAGGTATCTTTAAACATAATCAAAATGCATAACTTCAACCTTGCAAACCCTGAAATGTGTGTACCTTTACAATCCCTAGTATCCTAATTGCACTGAAATAATATGCAATGCAATATAAGCTTCACAGAAAACTCACTTAATTGTATGAAATCCAGAATTTGCCAATTACATTTAGAAGTTTCACATAAACATACTGAATTTTCATTTTAGCAATTGAAAGCAAAACTGTACAAGTTGTAAGCAAAAGACACTACATAATTATTACAGCCAGCTAGCACTAAGAAAATAATAACCAACACTTGAGACAAGTCAATTAAAGACTACTTTTCAATACTTTTCATTAGAGTATCAGCCTAAACACCAAGAGTTGTTCAGACTCAATGAACAGGCCCATCATACTATTTTTTTAGGCTGACTTCTCTTTGTATTTGAAAAAAGAAATTAAATATGCCTAATTACAAAAAAAAAAGGTAAGAAAAAAAACTACTGCCCGCCCTGATAAGATCACAAAAAAGCAAACAGTGATGGAAGAGAAGGAAATGACAGAACTAGCCTGATGTATATTATAAGCTGGGAAAGAAAAGAAGCATTAAGGTAAGTTTTTCAGATAACCTGGAACTTCATAACTCAACTACAAGGATGTTGTAGGTCCGGGGAGACCTCATTGCGGCCTTCCAGTACTTGAAGAGAGCGTATAAACAGGAGGGGGAACGCCTGTTTACACACGTTGATAGTGATAGGACAAGGGGGAATGGTTTCAAACTAAGACAGGGGAGATTTAGGTTGGATATTAGGAGGAAGTTTTTCACTCAGAGGGTGGTGAGGCACTGGAACAGGTTGCCCAGAGAGGTTGTGGATGCCCCATCCCTGGAGGCATTCAAGGCCAGGCTGGATGTGGCGCTGGGCAGCCTGCTCTAGTAGTTGGCAACCCTGCCCAGAGCAGGGGGGTTGAAACTAGATGATCTTTAAGGTCCTTTCCAACCCAGGCCATTCTATGATTCTATGTTTCCTACATTTAAGCCACCTACCCAAGGAAGTCACCATAAAATACTAAGAGGTGTTTCTTCAAAATTACTTCAATTCATTTACAAAAAAATATACGTACAGCAGTATGGATCCAGGCACTACTTTCCTACTACCTTGATCTTTGATGAAAGCAGAAAATAGAACAGAGCCAGCAGCTGAGCTTTCTTTTTATTTCGCTTGAAGAATTTATATTTAATGGCAGAGGGTAAGTCATCTGAAAATTAAGGCCCTTTTCATACTAAAGTGTTCTGAAAAGCGAGAGTCAGTTCACACTAAATATTTAAACAAATAGCAGTAAACACATCTAAAATGCATCCAAGCAGAATGATGAGCTAATACAATATATAGTATTCCCATTGGGTGTTTTTGTTTTAATTTTTTATTTCTTTAAACAAATACAAACACAGGTACCAGTGCACGCCTGAGTCTGTGCACAGGTGAAAGCATGTCCTTAGGCAGATGAGAAATTCCAAAAACTTTAGGGTTAGTACATTCAAATAAGGGACAAGAAATAAGAGAGGCCATAAGAAAAACCTGAATTAGTGCATCATTTTTGTCATCGTTAGGAATGACAGGAAACCTTGGGAATACTAAAAACACATAATGCTCAAATCAGGACGACACGAAACTTAAGTTACAAAATGTGTTAGTTCAATAAGTATATGTGAACACAAAAAAAACGCCAGCTGTGTTTTAAGACTTTGTGCTTGAAGTGTGAAGAGGGAGCTGTTTGGGGTTTTTTGCCATTACTAATATTCCTGAGTTAAGTAAGTTATTGACTCACAAGAGCTACAATTATAAAGTTACTGAATTATCCTTATGTCATCCATTTCATTCTTTCATGCCCAGAGACATCCCTCCCCTCTCCATACCGATGCGCACACCCCAGCTCAAAGCATTTCATCAACTCCTTCACTTTTGACATGCAAATCCTGCAAGTTTATCTGGCTCCTGCACATTTTGCAAAGAGTCCTAGTAAGAGATGAAGTTAAAAGCACTACAAATTATAATTTCAGAATACGTTTCTGTATGAGAGGAGATTCATTTCATTGGTCCTACCAAATCATGACATATATAGGACCTCCACAACAAAGCTTGGTTAAAGCCCATACCTCATGTACTGTTTGTTTGGTTTGGGAAAGGGGAAAGGTTAGCATTTCAAAAA
>VXAA01007038.1:429343-473041 GCA_013399115.1 Anseranas semipalmata
GGGCACGGCTCTGGTGCCGCGGCAGGGGCCGCCGGAGACGCGTGCCCGCATCACCATCTTGTCACTTGTTGGAGGGACCGAGGGTTTGGGCCCCTCCGGGGCTCCCAAAATGTCGGGCAGGGCGTTCGCTGCCTTGCGTTTCGCCTCGGCCCCGCTTCGTCGGCGGCGTCAAAACGGGCTGACGCCGCGCCCCGCACAGCTGCCGGCTGGTGGGTTTGCCTCTGCCCACGCTGCGGAAGCTGGGCAACAAAGGGTTAAAATACGCGCGGGCTCCCACGGAACAGCACCGACAGCCCCTTGATCAAACGAAGCGGGATTTGCGCCATCAGGAGTCTAAGGCTGCTGTGACAGGTCAGGTTTCTGTCATGACTACAGCCGATCCCTCACGACCTTTTGACCAAAAGACCTCAAATCTCACCACCGAAATCGTTTCTTACACAGCCATGTCCTAATAGCAGGCTCATGCTACAGCAATTAAATATTCCTTTCATTTTTTTACCAAAAAAAAAAAGAAAAAAAGCCACTATAAAATTCAAAGAGACTTCGAATTTTAAAATAATGATAGCAGTATAAGTGAAGCCTAATTATTTTTTTTTTCAAGGCAATTCTGGGGGTGGACTGCTATATGAGCTTCACTCATATGCCTAACAGTTATGTTGTGATTATTTTTGCCTTGGCTGTCATTTCCTCATATTTATAGAAATTATGTAATTTTACATGGTCAAACAACTATCCGTGAGCCCTTCATTCAGGTGAAAATTTGAAGGGTTTCCTGACTTTAATTTCTGTTGTAGACATAATGACAGTTTCCTGACACAGCATTTTTCCGTGTTGACTTGGTGCCAGTGCATAAAGCAGAATGTGCGTCTTGATACTCATGAAAACCCCTTGATTAAAATCCCATTGATAAGAGCTGCAGTGACTGGCTTTTCTTTGATTGCACTTAGGCCGTGGTTTCAGCGGCAGCAGTGCTGCAATCGCGCCTGGCAGGGTCGTCGAGCAGGACCAGTGTGATCTGTGCCCTGGATAAGGCATATCCTGAGTTCCTGCTGAATTTTGGATTATGGGATAGGGAGTTGCTTTTGCTGGCTCTGAGAGGACAGCTAGTAACTGATTGAAAACAAAAACCAGTGGCACAGTGTTACCAAATTGAAAACATTTTAACAACTTAGAACAGGCAGGCTGAGTTTTCGTCAGGTTTGACAAGTTGATGTCCTGGTCTCATTACTGGGGGTGTTAAATTTGGATTTATTGCATCCCTGAACCACAGTCTTGTATCCTTTCTGCAAGAAAAGACATCTTTACAGTCATATTCTCCTTCCTTTCCTATCCCTTTACTTAAAAAATGTTATTTTTCTTAGTGGTATTTCTAAAGAGAAAAATGTGAGTGTGCATGCATGTCTCAACACTCTAAAATAGAGATCTCCAGCCAGATGCATTGCTCACAGGGCAAAGCTTCCAGAAGATGCCTTTGGGGCGTGCAGGCAGAGCAACCCAAGGCAGATGCAAAGGGAACGGGGCCGGGAGTCAAGCTTGCAGTGCACTGCTGCCATTCAGCACAGCAGGCACCCCACACAAGGATATGGTGCTAAAAACTGTCCCAAGGGTTTCTGGAGTATACACAGCATGGAGATGGTTTTCAAGGCAGTGAAGTGTTTTAGACGCTATATTGCTTTAGAAGCTATATTTTTAAAATGTGCTCTGACGCTTACTCTCCTAACCTATGCCATTTCTTACAGCAAACTTGGGCTTTAAAGTGTTATGGAATGAAATAAAACTTCAGATGATTGTGTGTCATCCATGTCGTAAATCTTACCTACTGCCTCTGATGTCCAGCTTTTACTCCCAGCCTTTCCATTATGAACAAAAAAATACAAGCATTGAGCCTTAACGTTGTAGTTCTGTTCCTCCAATCGACTTTTTGCCAGCATTGGAGTTCTGCAAAATTGCAGGTCAGAGGAATAAAGCAGTAGATTGCCCTACTCTCCAGCCCACAACAAGCCATTTTCTAGCTATTTTTTTTTATATTGCCATCACTTTTAAAGTGAGTAAAAATTCCCTAGGAATGAATGTGGGATTCTGCAAGGTCCTGTGGGAGTCATAAAATTCCAGCTGCTGTTCTGGATTTGCTCCAGAAATGTGTTTCAAAATGAGGGATAAACTCTATTTTTTCTAAATATTGCTGGCTTTTCAGGGATAAGCATACTACATATTAAATAACTGGCAATATTTGCATCGAGTGGAATATGTATGCTTCTCTTATGCAAGACCTTACGAATAAATCCTTTTAAGCAATGACACTGTAATTCCCCATTTCTGTGCTACAGGAAAAGCTTGCATGGGTGCCTGGCTCAAGTTAATTTAATTGCATTCTGTTACTCACATGAGCTGTTTCACACTGAACAACTGCTTCTGTGTATCCCAATGCTGGTAATGGAAGAAAGCGGTCACCTGATTTAGATGTGCATTTAATGGTGAATATATCACATCAGTAGCATATAAACTTCCTGCCAGTTCCTTTCTGTGTACAGCTTTTTCCCTCAGAGAATTTTAAATGAATTGAATCTTGATTTTCAAGGAGACAACCTTTCTTCTCACTTGATATTGCAGCATAGACATCATCTGAAGCATGTGTAATAGCACCCTGGAATTAAACAGCAAAAGAAGTATAATATTCCCAAGAAAAGGCTTTATTCTGTGAAATATTCTAAAGAAGAGATTTTATTTTATTTTATTTTATTTTATTTTATTTTATTTTACTTTTTATTTATTTGTTGTTCTTATTTATTCCCTAAAAACTAGGTAGGAGAAATATGCAGATGGGTGGAAATGAGGGTTCGAGGACTGGAAAGTTTCTCAGTAACTGCAAATGTGTGCCAATAATTACCTCTAAATTACAAGAGATGCCTGAACTTTTAGGTCTTTTAACTTTGCTTTTTTTTCTCGGTGACTGACAATCACTATCCATGTTCACATACACATTTGTGATTACAAAGAGCTTGAGAAAGTGCTAAGGAGAATATCTACTGCAAATAAGAATCTGAAATGACATTTTAAAATAACTGTGATAACAGCAAGAGATTGCAGCTTCTACAGGTTTTTGGTCATTCGAGGCCCAGAAATGTCCATATTGTTCTGAACAGATGGAAAACACTTGAGCCTACTATGCTGTCCTCGGCTCTGTAGTATTTGCCTGCACCTTCTGGGAGGAAAGGGGAGTGGGTTCTGATCCTTTTAAATGGACCGGTCACCAATGCAAACCTGAGACTGACACATTCCTGCTGAGGGTTACATAAATACGTGCAGGTCACATTAAAACGTGATGTAATTTCATTAAAAATGTGATACCAATCTTGTCAGAACTGAGCACTGGGCAAACCGGAGATGCATTCCATGCAGCGTTATCTTCCCTGCACACCGCCTTTGTATTTTCTCTTTCTTTATTTTCCTTTTATGAAAAAGGTGCTTTATCTTGAAAGCTACTTGTCACATTACTGAACATCAGTTCAAAAAGTTCCTAGACATGAGTATACCAACAATTGATTTTTTTAGATGCATTTTAACACTTCTATTAACACATGCTAACAAAAAATAGTAAGGCATTCTGCTGCAGACCCGCAGCCATTTGCTGCCAGCCTCACTGGGGAGTGTCCTCCCTACACAGTGCAGAGGACGTTTCCTTTTGCTTGCTCTTTCTGTGGCCCCAGGACTGATAAAGCCTGAGCCTGCCTGTGGAAATGGGCCCGTCAGGAGGCTAAGGCTCAGGTTACCCAGTCTGTCGATCCCAGCCTGGTTTAGGAATCAGACAGGCGCACACACACAATTGGCTTAGGCAAGTTGGCAGCAATTCTGTGTATGCTCAGTATCAGAAATTTAGGTACCTACGTGATTGTAGGTAAGAGTTTTGGTAGATACAGCCTTCCAAATAACCAGAAGGCCAGGTGGGACTTTTATGGGCTGTACCTGTGGTTTTAGAAATCTATATTCTAACTGTTGCCTGCGTTACGTGTCTGTGTGCCTTTCAAATTAGCTGTCAGGCCACTTCATGTTTTGAGGAGGCAGGACAATTTTCTCCATTTCCTTCAAAAAAGACAATTTAACATCATTTATAAGGTTCTCAGATCCTTGAACAAGCAGATCAAGCTTACAGTTAGCAGAAGATAATCTGTAGAGTCATGGTCACGCCAACATCCTCGCGCCAAACAGACACACAAACCACATAGGATGGCAGACTTCCTGGTGCGACTTCCCTTTTCCTGTTTCTGTAACCTACCCCAAAACCAAAGAGACACCATCTCCAGCATGTTGAGGCTTTAAGCTCTAGGCTGGTGCAGGTACCCAAGTTCCAAATTTTGTTTTTCATGTGCTGCTAAAATAAAAGACTCCAATTAGTCCTTATAAGTGTGTTGTTTGCACAAAAATGAGTTTTGTAAATCAGTTGCAAAGGACTACAGAATTATCAATGTAATAAAAAAGCACATTACACAAATGTTAACAATCCAACTTATTGCTGCCCTTTTTCTAATATAGAAGTACAAATAAAACCAGTGTATTACTTAGAAAGATAGTTAAAAAATGGAATTACTTAAAACTTTCTTCTTTGCAAAAGGTGTCTCTGACAGCTAAAACAGATTTAAGGAAAAACATTCAAAAGTATCTGAAGGTACCTAATGATTTTTGATGTAACTTAAGGCCCTAACCACTATATCCCCATTACCAATGTGTCTAAATTACTGACAATACTAAAAATCCATAAATGACCTCACATACTGGCATCTGCAGGCATTCCCATCTCTAGCAATGAGGATGTAGTGTATGTTGTGTTGTAAGTCCTGGCCTTGACAAACTGCTTTACATTTAACCAATCTATCTTTTGCATATGTCCCGTTCCAGGAAAAACTATCAGCCAAACAACAGTTCATGTTGGAAGGTGCCTCTGGAGATCATCCAGTCCAACCTCCCTGCTCAAAGCAGGGTCAACCAGAGCAGGTTGCTCAGGACTGTGCCTGGTCAGGTTTTGAGTATCTTCCAGGATGGAGACTCCACAGCCTGTCCAGGCAGCCTGTGCCAAGGTAAGAAAAATATTATAGTTATTTATGCTTAAATTGAATTTCCTACATTTCACTTTGTGCCCATTGTCCCTTGTCCTGTCTCTGGGCACGACTGTGAAGTGTTTGGCTCCATCCTCTTTACTCCCCACATCAGGTATTTATACAGATGGATGAGATCCACCCTGAGCCTTCTCTTCCCCAGACTGAACAGCCCCAGCTCACCCAGCCTCACCTCTGTATGTGCAGTGCTCCAAGCCCATAATCATCCTCGTGGCCCTTTGGACTCTCTCCAGTATGTCCATGCCTCTCTTGTACTGTGTAGCTGAGTACTGGACCCAGCATACCAGGAGCATCTTGCCAGTGCTGAGTAGACGGGAAGGATGACCTCCCTCAAACTGGTGGCAACAATCTTCCTAATTGAGCCCGGGATACCATTGGCCTTCTTTGCCACAAGGGCACGTTGCTGGCTCGTGTTCAACTTGATGTCCACCAGGACCCACAGATCCTTTTCTAGCAAGCTGTTTTGCAGCTGGGTGGTCCCCAGCATGTACTGGTGCCTGGGGTTGTTCCTCTCCAGGTGCAGGACTTTGCATTTCCCTTCACTGAACTTCCTGAGATTCCCATTTGCCCAATTCTCAGCCTGTTGAGGTCCCTCTGAGTGTAGAACAGTCCTCTGGCGTATCAGCCACTCCTACCAGCTTCTGCAGACTTGCTGAGGGTGCCCTCTGTCCCATTGTCCAGGTCGCTGAGGACGTTAAACAGTAACGGCTTTGGTATCAGTCCCTGGGGGATTGGTCACTAGTGACTGGCCTCCAGCTGGACTTGGTGTCACTGGTCACAGCCCTCTGTACAGTCCAGCCCAGGCACACCAAACTGCTCAGTGCCTATAGCTCAGCACTCTGCCGCTGAGTGGAGGAAGGCACCAGAACTTCTTTTGTCAGCATAGGACTTTCATTTTTCAAGCGTGGTTCTCAACACAGTCAAGCCACTTCACAGGGAGGAGATAAGGCCCACAGCAGAAAACAAATTCATTTTTGGGAACATCTCAGGGAGCTAAAAGCTCAGGATCAGCGTGCATGAAGTAATGGACTGTGAGGCATCCCAGAATGAGGATGGCTTAGGAAAAGACTGAAGAACAGCTGGACCTGTAGGAATCAAATCCAGACTGTGGTGACTGCCATTTATTGTATTTATTGATGCAGGTATTACAGGGAATGATTTCTGATTTCATTGTAACCAGTGAGAATGTTATTGTCAAGGATACTGTGTGTAGTGGAATGTGATTTTGCTTCCATTTTAGGGACAAGTCACGTATTTCCTCTCTCCCTTGGTCTTCCATGATTCAAGGCAGATTCCATGGAGGGACAGGGAAAATGAGAGAGAGAGCAGACATGTAACTGACAATCCTTTGATACAAAGATAAGAGCTATGGGTAACCTGAGTATGGTCTTTTTTTTTTTTCCAAATACTGGTCTCTGTAGAGGCAGAGTCACACTGGCAGAATGACTTGGATTTATACCAAACATATCATTACCGTGCTGTGACAGGCTGCATCGCCTGTAAGCCACAGTGGCCGTACACAGTGGTAATCAGTGGTATTCAGCAATCTGATTTTTCTTGGGGTGCTCGTTCCTCCTGCTCTCTGCACACAGCAGGGGTGGGGACAGAGAGCTATCGCGGGTGTCAGTCGTGCTGCCAGCAGTTGTGTGCTCCTTGTTCACAGCCTGTCAGTGTGCACTCTGCTCTCTCCAGAAAACACAGTACCGGAGAACAGCCCATGCAAAACAAACTCAGTTTGGCCCCTGAAATTCCCAAGGTGGATACACTTACTTCACATGCCTTTCCCGCATATTTCATTTTGATGCTTGTCTGTGTTGAATTCTGATAAATGTATTTACTTACTTTTTCTGGCAAGCGACCTGCAGACATGAATACTATTAATGACACTCAGCACACTTTGGGAAGCCCATTATCGGAAAGCCAGCTGCTATTTCAGGCACATTAGTTATACCCATTATCCACACACAAGCCACACGATTGATTGTCTTACACATCCCCACTAGCTGAGAAATGACTCGCTGGTGCTGAACCAGCCATGAACTTACAGCAACTGTGCGTAACCAGCTCTATGGGGCAACTGTTTCCACTGCAGGGCATAAATGTCCCATTCCTGGAGGCTCGGGGCAAGCTCATGAAATAGATCTGCTTCCTGGGATAGAAGGTCTGGAACCACGGCTGATCATCCCAGGTCTCCATGCTGGTATGATCCTGCCCCTCCTGAACACACCTTGCACCAAAAAATGCTAATCTCTGTGGGACCCAGAGCAACTGCAGCATGGGGGAATTCCCATTGCTGCCAGTGTTACCTTCTCTGAACTCTACCACTCAAGAAGTAGCACAGGTTTTCAGCGTCTCACAGAACATCTGCCTGCTGTACGAGCTCTTGGCTAACACAGAGGGCAGCAGGAATGAACAGCAGTGAGATGGAAAGATGGAAAATAACCAGTGTGCAGTCCCTGGAGTGTCTCGAGTAAGGGTATAGCTGGGTTAAAGCCATTAACACTAAAAAGGGACAGAAAAGATGGACTCAGTTTTACACAATAATCCAAGAAATACTTCCTAAAATGGATCCAAGTTTTGACAGAATACACACCTCAGCATCCATAATGCCAAATCTTTGTAACAGAGACTGAGAGAGCTGGGACTGCTCAGCCTGGAGAAGAGGAGGCTTGGGGGGAATCTCATCAATGTCTATACATACCTGAAGGGAGGGTGCAAAGAGGAAGGAGCCAGGCTTTTTTCAGTGGTGCCCAGTGCCAGGACAGGAGGCAATGGGCACAAACTGGAGCAGAGGAGGCTCCCTCTGAACACCAGGCAGCACTTCTGTGCTGTGCGAGTGGCTGAGCACTGGCACAGGCTGCCCAGAGAGGTTGTGGGGTCTCCTCCTTTGGAGATCTTCAACAGCCGCCTGGATGGGGTCCTGGGCACCCTGTTCTGGGTGTCCCTGCTTGAGCAGGTCCCTTCCAACCTCAGCCATTCTGTGATTCTTTGTGAATAGCTCCCAAAGGTAAGAGCGGGCTCTGCACTAGGGGTATGAGAAGCTTAGTATTGTGCCAGCAGAACAGGTGAGTTGGAATGTGAAAACACATGGCAAGGTGGATATCCTCCAAGTGTCTTTTGAGAATGGGACCACAGCTGCCTTAGATGTGTTTACAGTTTTTAAGTTTTACCCCAAATCTTAAAGAAAAGATTTTTAATTTCTACATAGCGTTACAAACAACCATAAAGCTGATTCTCAAGTAGGTTACCTATCAGCAAAAATGGTCACACTGATTTTTTTTTTTTTGAAATGTAGATTAAATTTTGTGTTTTTTAAGGAAATTCAGTATCATTAATGCAAATTTATGTGAATTATACTATTCTCTTCATTTCCTACAATATACAGAACGCTTAGCTGATCAGAGAGAAACTTTTCTTAAGATATTTGAGATAATGTAATGATCTGAGAGAATGTGTTTGTAACCCTTGCACCAGATCAGGAAAAAAAACTACAACTATATTTTTAAAGAGAAAAGACTGTTGTCTTACATAAATTGTTTAAAGCATTCAAAGAGCATTGGGATTGGAGAGGCATAATAAAATACATATTTTATCATGAGTCTTCTACAAAGAAGACATGCTATTTAGTATTAATTGTTACTATTAATCAATGCTAACAGCACCAATCCAGAACAGGATGTGCAACAAGCCATAACTTTAATCATATGATTAGTGAAACGTGCTTTCCTGGATTAGGAAATCTAGCAAGTTCTGTGTAAAGCAATACTCACAGTGACATTCAGAGATTCATATCCTTACCTGAAAAAAAAAAAAAGAAAAAGAAAAAGAAAAAGAAAAAGAAAAAGAAAAAGAAAAAGAAAAAGAAAAAGAAAAAGAAAAGGTATGGTATAGAACGAACCAATATGAAATTATCTTTCTTCTGTGCATATTATGTATGTTTCTCCTTTGGACTATGGTAAGATGTAGTTTCTGGATAATGAACACAATCCATTTATAAACCCTTTTGTTCTTAAGCTAGATGCTAGTACACACCTTGCCTTAACCAGTCTGCATAAAGTAGTACCACTTCAGAGCTAAAACTAGCAGCATGTTTCAACTTTATCATAAAGTGTCAATATTACTAGGTAGTACTGATGTTTTTTCAGACTTAGCAAGTGCAAAAAAAGTCACACAAATATTCATTTCCTTTGTAAAAGGAATCAATTGCACCATTTTCTAAATAAACATTGTCCTGGTTTCTTATAAATACATACAAGTTGAACAAAGATTTATAAGAATCACTTGGTAGTCAGAACTTGTGTGGAGGAGCACCTTTAATAAAAAACATGAAGATCCTGTGTTTTGCTTATATAAGCAAAATACTTGCATGTACTCTTTTCCTTAAATTTGGTTGACTGTAGTTTACGTGCTGATCAGACCACTCTGAAAAGAAATGTTGGATTTCTACAGCAGAATTAAGTCTTTTCTTGATTTGACCAAAGCATGTAATCATTCAGTTACATTTGGGAAGCATCTATTTCTGCATCCACTGTATTTTACTTCCAGCATTATTCAAGTATGGTAGTAGTAAAAATAATAGTAACACTTCATTGCGGTAATTTATTAAGGGTTACATTTAAGGGTCTTAAATGCCTGTTCCTTTAGCCCTGGCTTGGACAATAAAACATTTAGCTGTTAATATCAAAACTTTGAACATTCAATTATTCAAACAGACTTACACCCATGCAAGCCTATTAAAGCTAACTGCACAGAGAAAACTGGACGATTGATCTCCCCTGTTACCCTGTTATGATATGATTATTTTTAGCTTACTTCTTGATTTTTAAATAGGTACTGGGAATGCTAATTTCGCTGCTTCCCCTCTTGTTGTCTTGAACATTTAGGTGCCTCTCTTCATTCTTTATTTTATAATTAGTATGATCAATTGTTTACCCTTGCGTACGAAATCTAAAGTAGCTCACAAACTACTGGTGTAACAGTTTACAGTTACCAAAAGTTAAAAATTGTGCTTTTACCATTTAGAGGGAATAAATTTCAAGTTTGTCATTTTTTTTGACATGAAGGATAGGAAAACAAATTTAGGGCTAAAAGTAGCTGTTGCCATGACAGAGTCTAAATGTTTACGGGAAAAAAAACACCACCACCAACATTAAAATAGCAGTATGTTTTTGAGAAACTTGAACAGTTGGGCAGCTACTTGGTTGTTCCTCAGTGGAGGCTGAGTCCTGCCAGGAGCCAGGTGCCCTCAGTTCCCTTTGAGAAAGAGCAAGAGGAGGCTGCCCAGCCTCCTTCGGTGCTGGAAACCTTATTAAGGGTTGGTTGGTTTGTTTGGTATAATAGTGCCTAGAAAATGAAGAAATGCAGGATAATGATAATCGAGTAACATATGCCTGCCAAAGAAAATGGCACCTCTCTGGCAGCCAATGCAAACACATCACTTTGAACTTTCTCTCATATAATATAATGAGGAGATTGCTATCAAATAATATTTTAATAAAACTCCCTAGCTAGTAATTTTCACTGTGATACAAATTGAGGGTAGCACAATATTATGCTACCTGGGAAAGAGCTTTTTATTTTCCAGCCTATTCATTGCTTTCTCTCCTATGAGGCTCCTGTACAAAGATACCATAAACTCTATCAAAGCCTTTGTAACAACAAAGACTGACTCAAAAAAAAAAAAAAAAAGAAAAGCATTTGATGCACATTTGTGACCCATCGAACAGATTACAGACACCAAACCACTGTAATGGTAATGTCTCAGCAATGGAGGAAAGAAGATGAAACTTCACAAACAAGGGGATCTGCAGCTTTATAATGCAATAAAGTATTTCATTAAATAAAGTCTAATAAGACCAGCTCAGAAATTGCAGCTAACCCTTTGTGGCTATGGGTAGATCAACCAATTAGCTATTAAGCAATTCAAATGCAATGTTTCAGTCTACTCCAATGACTTGCTGGCTGGTGTCTCACTGGGTATTTTCTGGGGGAAGACACTCCTCCCAAGCCCAGATTTACCAAAGCAATAGCCTCCGAGACCTCTGAAACAAATCTGACTTTACAGTTCACCACACAAGGCCTCTGAGGAGGGGAATCTGAGGTCGCTGGCTGCCTCTGGCTCCCCCTGAATTCGGTGAGAGCAGAGGATGCTGACCCCACCCCAGGTCTACAAGGGCAGCGGCCACAGTAGCAGCTACCGCCAGGACTATGTGATAGTGATCTATGGCACAGAGTTCTTTATTTCACACAGGACCAAAATCTACCAAGAAAAAAGACCTTTACCAATGACATTTGGACATCAGTTTTCACATAGGAGCACCTCTGTCTAGCTCCTGCACGCCAGCTACTGTACCTAGACATTTATGGAGCATTTGTGAGTAAATAATCACTGCCTGCATTAAATACAGAAGGGTTCCAAAGGATATTGCTGCCCATGTTTAAAAACAGAGCACACAAGCTCACTATAAATTTTTGGAGGCTTTGCAAAGCTGAGGTTTTTGGCTTTGCTTTACTGTGACTGAAACAACAAATCTTTAAGGTGCTGCTGCAAAAACACTGGTGGCAATTGCCAATTCACACAGGAACTGTAACTGCATGAAAGATAAAAAGTAAACAAGCTGCCGTGATAAAGCAAGTTTAGTACAGTAAGTGTTCAGAGTACATCTTATTCCATCTTTTTCTTTGCTGCATGCATCATGTTTTCTTTGTGGTAGTTAACACCTGTGGTGAATTCTGCTTTTGGATAAAAGGCAGCTGGCAAAAAGTAACTGCCTGTGTAGTATATATGCAATTCTGACGACTCTCATGTCGTGAACAGGCAATTGTGCTTGTTTCAAGATGAGATGGATGACACTTGTTTTACTTTGCTCACAGGGATGGTGTCTCCCTTTAGCACTTTGTGGGAGCAGAAGCAGGTCCCCAGGGGATCCAGGACTGGGAAGTTACCAAAGGAAAGACTTCTTCTAGGGACCAGGGGAGGTTTGATGGGATTTCTTACAGCCCAGGAGGTCTCTGCTGGACTGTGAGCAGGCCTCACATGGCAAAAATGCACTTGGCAGGCAAAATGGGGAAATTGTTTGCAAACCCCTGCAACAAGATTTTGTCTTAGCCAACAGCTTGCTATTTGAAAAATTTTACAGCTGCAGTTTCTGCTCAAACAAAATACTATATTTAAAAGCTGGAAGCCATTTTGGTGCATTTGGATAGTCTCCTTCAAGAGAAGATGAAGATAGATTCACCTTAGGCTTCTGGACACTTTAGGGTCCTGTTATAAAAGGGAAAAGAAACACAGATATCCAGAAATTCTCTTGAAAATGCTCCAACTCTTGGGATACATAATAAAATAAATTAGATAACAGGTATTTATGTAAAACATCTTGGAAAATTGTTGTTGCTGGCATTTTAGTTCTGGAGGTTTAATTTCCCTCCTGTAATACAGTTTATTTCAGACTATTTTGTTGCTATTTATTTGCCAAACTTGCAAATCTTGTCTGGTCTCAAAGAAAGAAAAACAAGAAGGCTGTTCTAATGAATGATGAATTATAAGCCCAAAGTGATTACAATTTGTTTGTGGATCTGTATATATTGCTATTGAACAGCTGGAAACCAATAAGAATGATAATTTTCCTAAGTCAGTGCATGAATATACAGGATGTTTCTCCATAGACTGATGAAATACCAAGAGTACATAATCACACTGGGGAAAATAAATCTTACTCGCATGCACTACACGAGCCGCTGACATGCTTTTCTCCATGCCAGAAATTTTAAGGAAAACAGAGCAAAGAAAGAGCATTTGCTGGGAAATTATTTTGTATTCTGCAAAGTGTTAACAAATGTGTTCCTCCTTGAACAACAGGAAACATCCACTAGCAAATCTTGAAATGAATACTGATTGTGCATTTCAAGTATTTCAGAACAAGCACATTCTACAAACTAGGCCTATTCTACAAATTTAATTTAAATATAAGAAATATGTATAAATAAATACTTCCCCCATAACTGTAGGCACACATGAATTTTCCATATTCTTCAAAATATATAGAGCTTTTCCTTAATGAACAATAGGCTCATGCCAGTATTGCAGAGTTCAGATGTTTCAGAGCCTGCCACATTCATGTCTGAGCATGTCTTGCAATAGTTGTAAATATAAAGTGCTTTTATAGACAAAACTGAAGTGATTCCATACGTGAAACAAGTCTCTAAAAATTGGTTTTAACATCATAGCTAAGAAAATGAAGGCCCTAAAAACACTGCCCTGTAACCCTCTGTGTCTGTGCAACGTGCAATGTGATCTGCCATAAATTCCTGTACATCAAAGCAATACTAGCACTGGGGCTCTGCATGGTTTTTCTTTGGAAAGAATTGTGGCTATAGGCTCGGTATCGCCTACGTTTGTCAAAGCGCAAACTTCTGCTCCTTGCTCTTGTGCAGATGTTTACACCAATGTAAATTAAACGCAATGAAAATAAATACGATGTTGATGAACTAAAGTTTGCAGGTAGAGAATTATGCAATAGATGTTATAAAGAAAAGTGAGTTTGTAAAGAAACAAAGTGTGGAATCTTTATTTTATTTTAAAACAGGAAGGTTAACTGCTGTTTAATTATAACAATATTATATATTGTTCTGTGGCAGATTCACTTCCAGCCATCTTGATCAGCAGTTCTTACCCATACTGAAGTTATGGGAATGCTTTTGGATTAACAGCTCCATCAAGGCATCTGACTACTGCCTTCATTACTGATTTTAGTACTCAGAGCAGAAGAAATTCTGCCTGCGAATGTTTAAAATACGACAGTGCTTAATATATTAGTTGAATAAATAATTCCTCCTAAAATTGCACATTTATTTGCATACCACATCATACTTTGAAAATGGAATCTGACTTGTGTTAAAGTTGTTTACAGTTTCTCTGCGTTTCCGCGTTATAATTTACAATTTCAGATACAATGATAACTTTGTAAGTAAGTAATGCCCTTGATTCACGTAAACAGTTGGAGGCTAGCTCTCCGAAGAGCAAAGAACTGAATTTGCCTCTGAGGTTGCTTCTTTCAGAAGCTGTATCACATCTGATACAGGCAACATGAATTGCCACTCCTAAGGCTGAAAATGAATGCTCAGAATACACTGATCCCTCTTGGCTAAGAGCCACACTTTCAATTTATCAGGCATCCTTTTCACTAATGGGTTAACCCTTACAGACAGTTAATGTTCACTCTGCTTCTGCTGGAATACATTTAAGATAAAATATTTATACTACTCCATTGGAATGAGCATTAAAAAGACAAGATCGTTCAAAATAATGGTCTAAAAGAGGAGTAAAAAATGGAAACAAAATAGGCTAATAAAACCCTTCTCAAAAAATGCAGATATTCAAGGGGAAATAAAAAAACAAGGATTTTTTTTATCTCTGACATTGATATGGCAGAAGATTTGGTATCACTGGTCAGCGACAAGCTAGAGCATGCTGACAAGTACAAAGTGACTTGTGACAGTCTGCATGGATTTAAAAGGGTAGATCATAGTTAGCAAAATGGATTTTGTAAGAAGGAGACAGAAGAAATTAATGTGTGTGCAGACAGTTTGGCTCTCACTGTCTTCCTTCTCAGCTTATATATATGCACACATACAAATCAAAAGATGAAGTGACTCTTAGGCTGTGCAATTTTGCTGGTAAAAGTATGTAGAGAAACGCTTGGCATTTTCCTATGCAATCACCAGGAGGAGCAGGACAGGCTCAGGCTGTGTGGCTGCACCCTCCTGCAAACAGGGAACACCCCGTGCCGAGTGATGCAAAAGCCTGAAGGTAGAGCCCAGGTGACCAGTGGCCACCTCGCTGCGATGCCCTGCCTAAAGGACACCAAATGGAGATGCCTGTGTGGTCTCCACTACCCGCCCGGTGGTGAAGCCAGCTGACAGGGACCACACACGTGCCCAGAGCTTCGCAGAGCTGCTCCTTAATGAACTTTGAGCAAAAATGAGAGTTTCTCTTGTGATGTCAAATTGGCAAAAGTCTTCAACAGGATTAAAATGACTTCCCACTGTCCATAGCCCTACCCTGGCCATTATCTGCCTTCACCTGCCATTCACCCCAAATCCTGTGGGTTAATACAGTGGGAAAAGGGGATGGTCCTGGGCAAAGCTGGACCCTCCTGCACAGCTTAGCATCTGTAGAAAAGGGAAACCCTGCTCCCACGCCTGGCTGATCATTGCAGGGCTCTGCTCCCACAGGTTGGGGACTCACAGGTCTGCCTTACCCCTGGGTAGTGACAGGTGATTGCTTTCAGTTCCTGCTATTTCCAATTTCTGGCAGGGATTTACAAATGTGGATATGAAATTTTAGGAAATAAAGTAGTTTTTTTTTCAGCAAGTAATCGTAGTGTAAAATTCAGTGCTGCCCTGCTGCACAAATCAGGGGTTTCAACATATAAATTAGGCTTAATGTCTCACCCTGTTAATGGTTTCCAATTTACCACGTCTCCCAAAACAGAATGCTGTTCTGACTATTTCTCCCTTGAGTTTTCGTTAGTGTGAAAGAGAGAAGACAGTAAAAGACATTGCCATTTGGGATAACTCTGGGGGGGTGGGAGGAGAGAGGAGCATGGAAGGAAAATGCAAAACGAGCAATACATAGCAGGTGGGTAGGCAGACACAATAGATAACGGATAGCTGTAACTGGCTTAGGAAAGTCCCACTCTTTCCAAACTGTTAGTGACTTCTGCAAAACACATGTATTGATTTTCTAATTGAACAGGTGCAATAATGTGATTAATATAAAATCTATACACTCATTTCCAAATAAACCAACACAACAGCCAGGGCAACAGCTGCACTAACTGGAAATACTAGAAAAAGTTTTTCTAAGCCACTTTAGCATCATCAACAAAACAAAAGATTATTAACTTAATGATAGCCATATGTTAACCAACACTCTTCTGTTTCTTTCAGAAACAGAAGCCTGAAAGGATAAGCAAGAGGGGTGGTTTCATGGCCTTCGTTTTAGTGCTGGATAGCTTTTGGATATTTTTGTCTTCTAACTGGAAAGGTAAGAAATTGATACTGGGAGAGAGAATAGTGGAAAAGCAGTGGTGTGGTAAATATAAGGTGAAATAATTAAGTTGATAGCAATTATTGTGTAAACCTCAAGCTGTGATTTAATCAGATATCACAACCTAAGCAGGATTGAGCTGCCTTGGTACTTAAGGGGGAAAACCCATATGCTATTGGAAACACAGCTGATGATTCAATAGGTGTAATTCTCTCTTCTGACTCACAGATGACAGCATGAGTTTAAGAGGGACTTGGATATATTTACTACAACTTAGCATAATAGAGTCTTATTTTCAGATAGGATACTAATATTCTTGTCTACCCCACCACTGCAGTTTTATAGGAATACACTATTTTTCACACCTCATCTTAAATTTTCTGTAGTATTTATTGAAATGTTAAATAGCAGCTGTATTTCATATCAGAAGTGGTTTCTACTTTAGAGCTGAGCAAAGTGATTCTCACATAAATGCCACAAGCTTTACACACTTAACACACCAACAGTACTATTTAAAGAGATAGCAGCTAGGTTTTACCTAGGGTTTATGCAATCATGATGAAAATCTCCTAGGCAGACACTGAACAGCTGGGCCATGCATCAATAAATCACACATAAACTCTGTATTCTCTGGGCTGGCAAATGAGCTGCATAGGAGTGAGTTTCACCCTCATATGGTAACATCCTTTGGGAACTACTCCAATAAAGTTTTTGTGTAAGTATATAATTATTAATACTATTAGAACAACATGAATGATCAGCTAGTGAAGTAAGTATAATTAGAGTCACCCAGACATCATGGAAGAACATTTTGTGGGAACGTGGACTAAAAGTCTTGGGTCTTCTGTTGAGCTTAATGCACTGTTGCACTGGAGAAGAGGTAATAATTCATTTTACATACAGGAGATAATGTGCTGGAGGGGGAACAAATGGACATCAGTTAAGACTGCTACACAAAGTAAGGAATTTTAAAAACCATGTCTTTGCTGAGAGAGAGAGCCCTCTTGGAAATAGTCCTACATCAGTTAACAACACTTAGAAGAAATCTGGATGTAGCAAAGAAAGATTACTTAAATATACACATATTTATATGAATATAGATATAAAAATATATTTAAATATATTGTATTGATAGTTAACATGAATGATATCATCGGTCATTTGTGTTAGGTGGTGGCAAATGCCTGTGTCTAAAAATGACTTAAACAGCCAGAGAATATGTTAAAATTTGTACAATTTGGCACCAGAGCAATGATGTCTGTCTTGAATATATGTATTATTAAAGAGAATTTGACTCAAATGAGCTGAAGAAAAGAAGAGGGGAGGCTCACATCTGAAATTCCTCTATAGGCTTATGCTTGGACATGAAGGCCAAATTCCTGCCACGTAATGAAGCACCTGAGTCACAGCAAACCTAAGCCAGCAAGTCCCCAAGCCGTACCCCAAGGCAGCGCAGATACAGCAGTTCAAGGCTCAGGGCAGTTCAGATATGTTTGCAGAGCATATTAGCTCAGGGCAGTGCCATGCCGGTGCAGCTACATGTTTCCAGATCTGAACAGCCTCTGTGTGTTTCCGCATGATAGACTCTTGTATTTCCTCATCAGATTAACTCCAACAAAGCACCTTTGGATGTCTATGAGTGATGGTGTACATATGGCCAGAAATCTCAGTCTTGCCACAAGATGAGCCTTGCTGCTATTTCTTACCCATTTCTTTGACAGTAAGTTGTGTGAAAGGGAAATGTAAATATATGGTCAAATGTTATTCAAGGTATTCAACATATACTTTCCAATTCTTTTCAGTTTAGGATACATACTTTCAAATATATTGGTGACAGAGTTTATTTTTATATTTATGGCTTTCCTGACCATCAGACAAGTTACTAGTGGTTTGCCTGATATCTCAACAGTCACTGAAGAACAATGGTCCAGTCTTTGGGTGCTGCAATCTATACTTGGTGCAGGCTCTGAGGAGTGAGGTGGTGGTGGTGGGGGGAAACAAAACAGTCAAAAGTGGCTAATTAGTCCCACCAAATATTTAGTACCAACCTGCCTTACGAATGCCTCTAACTTGCATTAGCCAGTCCATGTAGATTTGCTCACGTTCAATTTATATTCAGATGCCTTAAGACTTGATTGTTTTCCAAAGCAACGGTTCTGTGCTCAGGGTGCTCTAAATCTGCATGTTTCACAACTAAAATCCTTGACTGCATTTTTGTAGTCTTCCTATTGAATGCAGTATCTTACTACAGCTATTCCAGAAGCTCTCCAGAACCTCCTGTTCTGCAGCATTAGTACAGAGCAGACCCAACGTGGTGCAAAGTGGTAAAATTGGGGGCCCGATGTTGAGACTCATGGAGGAATTCAGCTCCAGATTATCAAACCTAAATGTAAATGCCTACATGTAAGTGTCCACAAGTGAGCCATGTGTCTCACTTGATAATCAACGGAGTCAGAGAGTCATGAGAAGGAAATTCAGCCTGTTTCAGAGCAGAGGGCTAGAAAGGTGCTAAACAGAGGTGGCTGATGCTATCTAAGATACACTAGCACATCTCTCCTGGCCTTCTGCTGCTGCTCTGGGAGGACACTGCTCTGGCAGTGCTAGGTTAATGGGTAATGGCTGGACTTGACCTTAGAGGTCTTTTCCAACCTAAATAATTCTATGACATGAGTCTCCTGTAGGTCCTACCTCGTATCTACCATCATAGCGTGGATGCCTCAGACACATCTCAGATGGCAGTAGGTACTTCTGTGTGGGCAGCTCGCAGAAGCCTCCCTGCATGGGCCAGCTGGAATGCTCCCCAGTCTCCTGCATTGACTGCCTGCACGGACGTGATCTCCACTGCTCATACCAACCACTTCAAACCCACATGTAGACATCCATGTATAGGCATGTATGTTTATGTATCTTAGCTCTGAAGTGAATAATACCCTTGGTGGTTTCAGCACAAAAAAAAGGATGAAGTGTACAAACCCTGAACCGCTTCTTTGTGAAACACTTGAAGCCCCCAGTGCAGGAAAGGTACATGGTGTTTCTGAACTAAATGAATGTGGCAACTATTTCCCCAACAGATAACTGCAGGGTTTAGCTGCTAAGTTCTTTCAAATCCAGAAGACACTGGCAAATAAACACTTATTTTTGTTTCTCTCTCTTCACACAGAAGATGTGGTGCAAACAGGACCTTAAAATAAAGGAGGAGCTGGAAAGGATTTGGAGCAGGAGAAACTGTGATGTGATGGCTATACAAGCAAATGTTTCAGAGCTGAAATTCATATGAGCTAAAGGCTACATAAGTGAATAAGTGAATATAAGTGAAACAGATTCACAGAAAGTGCAGGCATTGTCAGCATGTTTCTTCCTCCTTCCCATCCTTTGAAGCCTGCCAATATTGTGCAAAGCAGCCAGAGTAGAATGGAAGCAGTCTTTATTTATGAGCCTAATAAGCAAGCATAAGACTTTGGGACTAATTTAAGAGAGTGATGGGAAAATTGTGCCAAAACCAGTTCTCAACAACTTCACAGCATCATTTTTTTAGAAACTGGAAGATTCATCTTTCTCCTTGGTGTGTAAATAAAGATATCAGCAAAACGCAGACCATTACAGGCATGTGGATATCATGACCATTATCATCCTTTACCCACAATATTGGAAACTAGCTATTTTATCCAGTCAGTATATCCACAGGCAATATTGCTTTTTCATACATCAGTCTCTGAGCAGATAAGAGAGCTCCTTTCCATTTGGTACAGAGACTTCCACAAAGGTCTACAAATGATAAGAGTGGATATATTCTTTTTTCCTTTCCAGTAGTAAAGTTAATAATATAAACTACCAATCTTGTGTAGATTTGGGTGAGGTTTTGCTGGAACATAGTCACACCAGATGACTGTGTAAGTAACACACACAGTAAGATGTAAGAACGGAAATTTTTAATTTCACTTAAAGGCAGAACAATATATTTTCCATTCAAGCAGTACCACCTCTCTTTTAACTATACTCTGCCATTTCATAGCTCCCTTTAAATTAAGAGGAATTTCTTAATAAAGTTGCATACAAGAAAACTGGCCGTTGAGGTAAACAAAAACAAATATGCATGAGATTGGCAGGAATATTAATTTTGGTAACATTGAGATGCGATGCAGAAAAGCTACTGGCAACAATTCCAACCTTGACAGATTTCATAGCACATAACAGTCATTGAGATTAGAAGCCACAGAGAATGAGGAAGCAATATCTACTAAAGAAGAAGCTCAGAGATTTTTAGAGTGGTCAGCAGTTCAAGCACCTCTACTTATCGAGAAATTCAGACTGAGTAACCAGACATTTGATTTCCTGAAATTCTTTCCTGTAGGAAAAGGCAAGCTGTTTTATTATTATTTGTATTATTATTATTATTATTATTATTATTATTTTATTTAGTGCCACATTTTAAGAAGGTAGGAGAAGTGGAAATGAAAGAAGGTGATTACATCTAACTAAGCGTTATTAGGGTGCACATAACCAATGGTTTGAATGCTATATTTGATTAAGTTCTTTCATTTTCACTGAAAAGATTTAAAATCCAGTCTTTTGCCATTAAGCAATTCTCATTATCTTTACTGAAGCAAAAAATTGCTATTTTTATTTTTCATTTATTACAATTAACTAAAATGCTCCATGAACTTTGTTTTCTTTTGCAAAAAAGGGCAAAGTTTTGTTTACTAAAGGGACTTGGATCCACAACGAGACATAGAATTCCTGATATTTTGTAATAAAATGTGAAAAGTTATGCAAAGAGTGGGTAATGTCTGGATTTTTCAGTCACTTGCAAACTTTTTAAAGAAGAAAAAGAATAATGTGTAAACTCTGCAACTGTGATAAAAAAAAAAATTCTCCAAATGCCTTATAGTATATGTGATGAATTTAATGCAGAGTTTCAATAGAGTTTTTGGTATGTGATGGTACATTCTACATTATGGGAGAATAATAGTAGATTAATATGGAAGTCAAGGGTTTTCATTTGATTGCCATTCAGTTCTGGTGAGTTGAAGAGACCTCTGAAATTTTCTCATGTCCTTACCATTAAGAGACCAGCTATCATCTTATCCAAGGGTATATTTTACATTTAGCTATTTAGCTCCCTTTTTCTTTTATTTTCTTTCTTTCTTCCATTTTTTTTTTTTTTTGCCTTTATGTTTCTCCAAGAGTAATTTTCCTATTTTCTTCTTACTAATGAGGAATGAATTAGTCTAGATGAAATCAAATCCATTTTAAACAGAAAAAGTCAAAATGTGATTCTCAGGGTAGAAAGTTCTGCTACTGATTTCTATTATTAGTTGAGAATGTTTTACTTGTCAGTCATTTGTAGGCAATCTTATGCAAAATCATTTACCAGTAAAACACACTGATGTAGTGGGTCACTGGCATAAAACAAACCAGGGTCAATTCATATCTCCTGTGCATTTCATATAGCTATTTACACTACAGCAGATTGAGTATAAATGTTGTTATTCTGATATGCAGTTATTTTTCATGGATATTAATAGCTGATAAAAGTCAAGCTTCAGAGCTTAAACTATCTACCAAAATAGATGTCTCATGATGCTGATCTTTTCCCTGGTTATCTTTGGGTGAGAAAATGCAGTATTCAGCTTCCATCACTTTATCGATCCACCATGGAAAATCTGACTGAGTCAAGATTTACCTTATCAACTAAATGATCAGAGAGCAAATTGAGCCAACAGCTTGATCAGTCATTCTGCAAGCTTAACAGATTGCATTTGAGAATAGGCTTTGTGTATTGCATCTGTAAGTAATGTATAAACTAAGACCCTGGAGGAAAAGAGTTCTTCTGGATCTCTAGGAGAGCTACTTTCAGAGATAAATGCATTCAGATATCAAATGACATCAACAGGAACAGAGGTTAAAAAAAGGCATGAAATCTGTTCAAGGAGAAAAATTAAAATATGGTACACCTGTCATCACATTTTGTCATAAAACATGACAGGAACCCTTTATTGCTTCTCTAGGATTATAATCGCACAGAGAAAAAAAAAGAAGGGGACTCCTGCAAACAAATCATAATTGATTAGGGAAAAAAAATTGAATTGTGAACAGGAATTAATGAAATACCCCTTGTTAATTTGGCATCTTATTTTTCTGTACTGTGGTGTTCTGACAAAAGATGGGGAGCCTAGAGCACAGGTAGCAGCATATGGAGATCCTTCGCCTTGAAGTTTCTCTGGTTCCAACACCGGTCACTACTCACTGGTGACCAAGGACTGCTAGCCCCTAAAGAATACCCCATGACCAGTCTCAGTGTCCATACAAAAAACCTACTACCACACATTAGATGCTAGCCACAAAGCCCACCAGCATTTAGGGCTGTGAAGCCAAGAATTTGCCAAGCTATGACAAAGTATTTTCTCCTCGCTTCCAGATTAGCTTTGAGGCAAGGCAGCATATGGAAGCTTACTTGGTTGCAGCAGCCTCTGCATGCTCTGTGAATCCCTGCCAGCTGACTGGGACTGCATGTCTGTCACTAGCTCCAAAATTCACATAACACCAAACGTATATTGTGCATTTCGCCTACTCCAGAGCTGGAGTCTCTAACTTGCAGAAGCACAGATATCAGGCTTCCTTTTCCATTTGGAGTAAACACCAATTTCTCTTCATACGTAGCTTTGAAATGCCATGACTGTCTCTTGCTGGTGCATTTCATTAAGACACTGCTTTTTGTGTATTTCTAACACACCAGTTCAATGAAATATTAAGATTAAATGGGCTAGTGTTGGCTAGCAGAAGCGAGGTGTAGTGCAGAAATAGGAACTGAAAGTGCTCAGCTGCTCCGTATCAGCTTCTTCTGGAGATGTGAGGCACCAGTTACATGTTTCAAGATAGCAGAGTCTGATCAGCCTCAGTTATCATGATACAACACCCTGAAGATACTGTTTAAAGCAAGGACAAATATTGAGGAAGTGACAAAATGAGCATCTCTAAAAAGAAATACGCAGCCTCTGACTCTTATATGATCTTTAATGGAACAATTTGAGCTCTCCAGCCTGTATGTCTGTGTTTAATAATGCATGTGGGCATTCTGAACTTCCCATCATTGCTTTCTTAATGATGAGCAACAAGAGTCCTCTTAATAGGCGTTAACAACTTCCATACTTATTCCCAGTTATTATTACCCGTCCTACAGGAGTGCCTAGAGATCCTGCATGAGATCAGGCCTACTGTGGTAAAAGGTCATGTATACAGAACCAATAAAACATAATTCCTGCTACAAATATCTGCAACTGGTGATGGAGGGGGGCAGCACAAAAGAAATAGCCTCGGTAGCTCCATTCAGTTGAATTGTATTTCCCAGTGAAACATACATGTATTGCTTTTCTCCTTTTCTGTATTAATTTCAGAGTAACAAAGAAGAAGAAACAAAATAGTTCTTAGCATTCCTTCACTATTCCTTGTGTATTGCCTTTTTGAGCCAGGCATTCACTTATCTCTGATTTGGGAAGAAATACTTCTTCAGGCCAGGTTTAGGGATCATAATTGCACGCTAAGCGCTGTCATTAGAAAAAGAGAGATTTCATTATGTGCATAAAGGCCTTCTTCAGCTGGGACCTTACGAGTTAAGGGAGTGACTGGCAGAGCGCTGCACACAGGAATACAGCCTCAGGTCTGCTGTGGAAGTGAAAGATTTACAGAGTGCACAGGCTTGCCAGACACTGCGATTGCAGATAGCGTGCTGCAGAGGGATGAGTGTCCTCCTACGTAAAGACTTGTGACAGCATGGACATTTTCCTGGCTTTGGAGAGAGATAAGGCTGTGCAATTAATATGGGAAACTATGGCCGTGCCCAATCAGCCAGCACTACTGCAGTGCTTCAGGTTTTGTGAGCAACGCGGCAAGCTGCCTGCCCCGCATCCTCCAGCCCGAGTGCCACGCGCCCTGGAAGCACTGACCTGGCAGGAGCTGCTCCTCAAGCACCTTGCTAACCCCCACCATGCTCACCTCTGATAAAAACAGAGGAAAAAGGAAAATGCAACACTATGTGATACACAAAGCATGAATCTGCTGGTGGAGGGAGGGGAGCCAGGGCCTGGTGCCTGACTCTCCGCTCATCTCACCCGCCTGCTCTGCCCCAGTCTGTGAGCGAGCACGGGCCTGGCCTCTCTGGACGTGACAGAAAAGCTCTGTGCAGATAAAACTGTACCTGCACTGGGAAGATATTTTGTGCAGGGTCCGTGCTTTAAAGCAGTTGGAAAAGCTACGTTAAACCTCAGCATAGGGTTGGTGGTGTTTTTTTTCCTTCTTCTTGGCCTGCAGGCATTCCTAATAGTGGAACATTATTTTCCTGCCAAGACAAATTCCACCTCTTGCTTTTATTTTCCCATGCCACTTCCTGTGCCAATCAGCCTTTCAATTCTCCTACAAATCCTGCTATAAATGCACTTCTTAAGCTTTACTTTCCATGACTGATCTCTTCTCCAGTGCTGTATCCTACCATATGAAGATCGCAACCTTCATCTTAAGTTTTAACCGTGTTCTCCTGTTGATAAAGATGGTACACACTTCTGATGCTCCTAAATAATTAGAGATAAACATTTCCCAAAAGCATTTCTGTTTCTGTGCACCAATAGGCACTCGGGGTTTGGTGGATGAGCTGGCAGATTACTCCTTTACATATTATACTGTATTATATTGTACTTTCCTTTTCATTTTTTGTATGAAATGAGTACAGTGGTTGTTTAACAACATGTTTGAACAGGATAATTCACAAAAGGAGAAAGGTGACTGTACCCATGAAGGATTCCAAGTTCAGGATCTGGCTGTGGCCCCTTTAATTCTGTGCCCATAAATGCTTCTTGCAATCAGCCAGGAGGCTTCAGTGAAGAGCAGCTCACTGATATTTTCCACCAGGACTGAGTACACCACCAGTATCATGTTTCAATAGAACAGCTGGTGCTTAAAAGGCTGGTAATTACAATTTTATTCAAAAATCAGAACTGGTGGAGCTAAGAAGATCATTGATTCAGATGGTTGACCTTGAAAGGCAGATTGCAATGAACTTGTTGAACTTCTGAAAACATAAAAAAAAAAAAGTAAAAATAGATCTCTTTGCAACATTTCTGGTACTTTCTGGTAACAAGCTACAATCTTCAATTTCCCCCCAAAATACTGTCATTATGAAAATTGACTGAAAAATATACTGAAAAGCCTCATTATTTTACTATTCCTTCCAAGGGTGTGGATGACATTCTAAAAACTGCACTTCCCTGTAATTAAAAGCTCTGCAAAATTTTAGGTTTGAAACAGTAGATCATGCTGATGGTGTATTTTATAGAAGTAAGAACATAAAAAGAGCTGTAATGGTTTGGGAGATGGACAGCGAGTCCATCTAGCCCAGTAAAACATCTCTGACTGTGGCCAGAAGCTGCTGTCCAGTGAAGAATGTGAGATTATAGCAAACTGACTGTAATATTTCTCTTAACATTTCCCAGCCTCTGAGTGTCTGGGGTTCAGACAGGTTCTGTGTATTCAGTAAACATCAGTGGATTTCCTTTTGGTGATCCTGTCCAGCTTCTTAAGCCTACATTTAACATTCAGTGTCTGCAGCATCCTGCAACAGGGCTGCACAGCTTAGCTACGTGTGTGCGAAACACAGGATCACCAGATAATTCAGGCTGGAAGGGACCTCAGAAGGTCTCTAGTCCAACCTCCTGCTGAAAGCTGGGTCACCTACAAGATCAGACCAGATTGCTCAGGACTTTATCCAGTCGGGTCTTGAAAACCTCCATGGACAGAGATGGCACAACCTCCTTGTTCCAACATTTCTTTATTCTCATAAGGAAAATGTTCTTCTTTATAGCTGGTCAGATCTGCCACTGTATCACTTTAAGGCCATTGTTGTTTGTTCTGCTGGTGCACCACCAGGAAGAGCCTGGCACCAGCTTCTCAATAACCTCCCTGTAGGCACTGGTACTGGTTAGTTGGTACTGGTTAGTAGGTACTGCTGCTACATCCTCTGAAAGCCTTTCCTCTTCCAGGCTGAAGAAGCCCTTGTCTCTCAGTCCCTCCTTTCAGGGCAAGTGCTCCAGCCCTGGCCATTGTGGTGGCCCTCCACCATTTATTGAAGTCTTCCTTGTACTGTACGGCCCCAGACAGGACACAGTGTTCTAGCTGTGGTCTAATGAGTGCTGAATAAAGGGATATTATCTCTTGGTCATGGTATTCCTCGTGACATAGCCGAACGTGCTCTTGGCCTTCACCACTGGCATGGTGCACAGCTGGCTCATCTTTTAGCCTACTGTCAGCCTCAGTCCTTTCCCACAGAGCTGCTCAGTCCCCCCGTACCCATCCAGTTAATCCAGGTTCCTCTGCATTCATAATTTACACAGCAGCATCAGGCTACTCTCTGTTTTCTTTTCTCTTTGTAATTTCATGGAATCATAGAATCACAGAATTATAGAATGGCTTGAGTTGGAAGGGACCTTAAAGACCACCTAGTTCCAACACCCTGCCCCCTTTCACTAGGTCAGGTTGCCCAAAGCCCCATCCAAACTGACATTTCAAGTAACTCCTTTTATTCTGTTGGCTAGTTTTGAGCATTTAGTGAATAGTTGCTTAAAGACATATATATCTTAACCCCTAGATCTAATTCCTGAGTAGTAAACAGTCAGACCAGAACTCACTGTTTTGTTTGTGAAATTAAGGCTGGTTTTCCCCATGTACCTGTACTTACATTTATCCACATTGAATTGTATCTGCTATTTTAATGTCCACTTACTGAAATTTGTAAAACCATTCACATAAGCAATAAGTCAAAAAGCATTTGCAAAGTGTGAGTTGGATTCATGCTGTTTGTATTTCCAGAGATAAAGCAGATAAACCTCTTTGTAAGGCTTTTTGGTATTCTGTGGTAACCACAGCCCCCAGTTCTGAGCACATTTATGGAGATGACACACTGCTTTTTATCACAGCGATCAGCTTCACGATGCTGCTGAATTCATCTGGTGTTGCCTCTGTAAAGTACCTACTCATCTTTTGCTTTCCGCTTGGATTGTCAGACACATACACTGCTAATATAGATGGCACGATGCTTCTGCGTGTTCCAGCATTTAAGTGTTTGAGACTACCAAATGTCACTTGTCATATATTTGCTTAACATGCAGCATCCTGAAGGGCTGCCAAAATATGTACAAACATTATAAAAATGAATTCCAGGGGAAACATTAGTTCAATTAAGGCAGTTTTTCGTGTTCGTGCTCCAAATAATTAAAGAAGGGAAAGTGAAAGTTGAAACTAAAAAAGAAATGAAACAAGAGGAGTCAGTCATGCATCGTAAGGTCTGACTAGTGAGAGATAGCCAATGGGCTACTGCTCATCCCATGACATAAAGGTTATAACCTCTTAAAACTATGACCCATGTCAGATAAATACGGGCCAGAAATAAACTTTTATCCCACAATTATTTTGGAGAGAACGGGGTGTGTTCTCAGCAGGGACTCACATCCCTCTGTTCATTTTGATGGAGATGCAACTCTTTGCTGCAGCTGAAGGTCTCGTCTGAAGTCAAAAAAATGGTCTCAAAAGAAATACTCGAAGACTATATTAATAGTGCCATGGCATTTCAGTTTCAGCCCTTGCTGTGCATACACACACTGCTGCATGGGTCTCGAGATGCTGGGTTTTCTGCAGTCTTCCTGCTGTTCTCCATTTCCAAACGTACCATCTCCAGTGATGCCCAGTGGCTTGACTAGTGCGTGATGATGCTCTTCATGATAAAATTAATTACTGAGCTCTGCTGCAATGCCACCTCCTCTCCCCTATTTAAATGCATATGCGGTACCCAGGCAAATTGTGGCAAATTGGTGCATTTAGCCTGTGCATCAAGAAAACACTGTTCTAAGGGGGAATATTAATGAATGGGCCTTGTCAGTTTTTATTGATACCTGAGTTATGCCTGTAGGTATCATGTGAACGCAAACACACATATACATACAAATATACACGCACACATGCATTTTAACAGCTTGTATAACTTTCTGTCTAAAGCTGTTGGTGTTGGAAGGCTAGATAATCATTCCATGCTGGCCATCAAGCTACTACACAGTTATCATGCTAATCAAAGCCTGCTTTGAAATGCTGTTTAGTTTCATTACCATCACAAAGGAGCAGCTAAAGGACATCTAAGGCAGGCTAGGGGGGAAGCGAATGCTCTGAGACACTATAATCTATTTGAACAGCCATGTTTATTGGAAACAGGAGGGGACATTGTTTAGCATAAGCTGGTATCAATCACTGAATCACTGGATTCTTTTCCTTGTTATTAATGTGCAGGCAGCCAGGCAGGGAAGAATGAGCTCTGTGGAAAGACAGACATCTCCCTGCTAAAATGGAAAAGGATTGCTAGCCCCACGCATACCAGATGGACTCCTGCAATCCATCATAAAGACTAATTTTTTTCCCAGACTAGGACAGAGAAGTCATAGCATTTCAATGCCTGAATGATCCTTTGTTACTTTGAATTTCCCCCCCCTTTTTTTTTGTATACACAGATAGAATTTTTGGAGGGGAATAGGGATCTCCTTCACAAGGGATGCTTGATGCAGTAGGGCAAGAGGCTCTATTAAAATATAAATAATATTGCCTGTCTACCTATGCTGTGCTAGACTCTGTGTAGGTATAAATGTTTTAACTGTGTTACTGCATGCTTGTCTCTTACTTTTTTTATTAAAGAAACACACCCTTTCTCTTTAAAACAAACTTGTCTGAATGGCTTTCTGGATTTTTCTGTTTTGACTTATGGTTAGCAAATTAAAAGTGAACATTGATTTGAGAGGAATTAAACCAAGTGCCCACTGTTACAGTTATGCAACGGATTATAGATGTGAAGGCTACAACCTCTTCTGATGCTGTAAAACTACTGGTAAGAACAGCACAGGCAATGATCTATAGGACTTCAACGCAACAAGTACAGCCATACAAAAGATTTCCCAAGCTCCTCGATTTTGGCTTGAAAGCTCATTATGGAGCCACAGTTGTGTATATTCATGATAGATGTTGGAGGATGTTTTTCATCATACTCATACTTGAACTGTAAGGCAAACAAGAGTTTCCTGTTATGTCAGTTAGATTGAAAAATCACTTACACATGCAAATAAATCTGAAAAATACCACAGCCTGAAAACAGGTCCTTTTCTCTGCTTTCCTATTAAAAACAAACATCGGTGTTCATGATGAACCAAAATGCATGCTCAGGGTTGGTTGCTTGAAATAAAATGTGGACATGTTTCCTTCTGCTGAGTTCTGAAGTATTACAAACCATACCTGCCAGGCCATAGTCATGTCAGGTCTCATAAGCTAAATGAGTTTTGATTAGCTCAATACTTAGTTGGTGCATTTGAAAGGAAATGGTTCATCAGTAGCTAGCAGACTCCCTTTCATATGAGCCTTAAACCAGTATTTGAAAGGGCAGAATGCCACTGCAAGTCTTCAGGTTGACATAGACAGCTGAGATCTATGTGGCTTTTTAAAGGAGCAAGAGCATTAAAACTGTGATGACTATATTCTGTTCTGTCTTAGAGGGATCTCTGAACTTGGTTCCTTACCTGTCTTTTCTTTCCAGTATTATTATACAAACAGGTACCAAATTTCTCTGAGATGCCTTGAGTTCAATCATAAATATACTGACTTTTCTATACCTTTTTTTGGTGTGATGGCTGACCATAAACAGTGACAATTGATAGCAGGGTTTACACTGGAGAAGTGACTTTGCATAACTGCAATTTAAACAAGGCAAAAGAGTAACAGACTAAAGTATCCAAATACTAGAAAGAAATCATGCCTCACAGCCTGGAGGGTGTCTTCTCTTTTCCAGGCATTCTCCTTCTTTCTCGTTATCCAGCACCATTTTCAAATCTTTTCTCTGATGCACATCACAGGGGGCAAGGGAACTTGATAATACTTCTTATAAAGCTGGTAGTGCCTGTGCATATTCTGTCCATATGTAAATGGACTGAAGCATTTCAAGCTGAAAGGACTGTCAAAAAAGTGAGACATTCCAATTCCTGGTGAGTCCATGATCACAGAGGTATTCAAACACTTTCCTTGAACTTTTCATTCAGAAAGAACTCTCGGTAATACTCATCAAATCTTCTTTCAGATAAGAGCTGATTGATTGGAGTTCTGCATTTTCTGGTCTAGTAACTGTGCTTGAAATTGCAATATTATTTTTGGAACAGAGAAACTATGTTCCTGCAGACAGATAATTAAAGTTTCTATTAAAACAAGTATAGAAAACCTCCATAGATCTCAGTCACCCCTGGGTTCCTTTGACTAAGAAACATAATTTATGCTAACTCATGAAACTCAGACTATTTTCTAGTAAGAACAGGAAGCAGCATGTGGACATGTCACTCAACACCCGGTGATGACCAGTGAGTGACCTGTTGCTGGTTTGAATTTAAGTTTTGAATTTAGGAAACTTCTGATAGATTGCGTGCCATTTAGGTAACTGCCTACTGTACAGGTATGATTTTATGTTTAATACAAACATAGATTGGAGAAACAGAGAACTAAAAACGGCCACTTCAGCTGGAAGCTCCGCTATAACACTATCACTGAAATGAAGTTTCTTTGGATCAGTTTTGCTTCTATTTATAGGGCCCCATCACTCATAGAGCTGGGAAGTCCAATGGGCTGGAAACAACTTGTCATCACTTTCAGTCATCTCTGAATGGTAAACAGTTCAAATTATAAATTCTTTGCCACTAAATTGTCTGCTGCTAATTGCTCTTCTGCATGTAATTATCAGTGCGCATTTAATAAATATGGAAATACTACTACATGCCAAAAAGTAAAAATAAGACGAGAAAAAGCAGACTTCAAGAATGTCTGGCAGACAAACTCTTTAATTAATCCTGGAACGCCACACTGGCTGACATCTTTCTCAGTGAGCATCTCTGGCAAAGAGATGGGTTTTTATGATCCTTCAAGTAAAGTGAGTAATACATTTGTTTCTACTGCTAGAAAGGTTTTGGCCTTCGCCTCCAGGTTATGAATTTCAAAAGGAGCATCAATATAGGTGAGAGCAAGACTGAACACGTCAAGGGAAACACAGAAAATCTTAACATATCCTAAGATTATTCTCCTACTATTTACTCCTACTAAAGAACCAATTCAAATTAGAGGCAAAACCTAGGAGGGCTTTTGAAGCATCACCAGGCTTTTAGACATAGATCTAACTTTTGCTTTCTTTGCACGATCTGTCTCTTGAACACCTACTTGGTTTACGTTGCAGCTAAAACATGGTAGGCAGAGACGCAGAAACTGAATCATCTTCTCAAGGATTTTCCTCTTTTTTCTGATTAGCAAAAAAAGACCAAGATGGACAAGAAACTTCACAGTGGTACTTTCTGCCTACTGTCAAATGGCAATGGAAGTCAAAATATCCTTGAAACTTCCCACCTGTGGTCACAGTCATCAGATAATATCGATCAGAATATAATCAGACCCAGAAGACAATAAGACTGTACGCAGACTTAGTAAGGGTCCCAAAACTGAATCCCATGTAGTTAATAGCTAAATTATGATTTGCTACTGTGAGAGAAAAATCCTGGTTTATGTATTCCCCTAAGCTATCAAAGAAAATGAAGTGGCAGGAAGATTTGGTATTTCGCCCACTTGACTTTCACTACATTTCTCTAAAGGGAAAACATCTAGATTTAGGGTTGTAAAGCAGGTTAATGACCTGTTGCACAAAACTAAAGAATAAATTATTACCAAGAAAGAATGGAGCAGAATGTAAATCTCAAATGTATTTTCTTCAGTGGAAAAAATAGATTTCTTGCTTTAATTTCCTTAGTTGCTGCTTTTCAGCTGTCATTTAGTCATTCTATGTAAACCCCAAAATGCCTTTCTAATGTTCATGAAGAATATTGAAACAAAATTGACCCAACTTTGGCTAAGCAAAAAGCTGTTACTAAAAGCTGTAGGAGGGAAGCATTACAAGGTTTTTGTTTTGTTTTGTTTTTTCTCTTCCAGGCCAAATACCTTAATGTAAATCTGTTGCTGAATGGGGAACAACCTGAAGAACTACTGTGAATTTTGTTCTTCACGCCTGCTCCAGTCTATATGATGTTGTTATCTGACGATTATAAGGGCGACAATTATGGTGAGACATTTTGTATGTGATATAATACCTGTTTACTGGGAACTCAGATGAATTCCCTGACAGCAGAGATGGCAACAAAATTCAATCACTGTTGTATTGACTTATTTTGGATTTAAATCATTACCCTAGATGTACGAGAAACCATACCCAATCATGAACACACCAAGCCCTCTAGACCTTCCTGCTTGGTTGTACTATTAGCATCAGAAGGAGACATCACACTTCAGTACCTTTGCATTTGAACTCTGAAATGAACTCCAAAGGCATTCTGGTACGCTCTGTGTCAGCAAGATTTTTTTGGCATAGTTCTTTAGGCATAGGTTTGCTTATGACCATTAGAGAGGAAGCTCTCAGTCTGGAAGCTGTTGTTGTAACTCATGTATGAAATTGTAGTGAAACTTCCATACCTTTCCCTTTTTGCAGGTTCATTATGAATTCCTCTGAAATATCATTACGGAAGCTCTGAAATGAAGATAACACTAGGGTGGATTCAATGTCTGTTTGCCCTGAAAGATTTCTGCATTCCATTTGCGACTGATTTGGTGATAAGGTAACTCTCTGGAGGGCATAGCTTTAGTTTTCAAATCATTTTTTTGCTTTCTAAACTATAACAGGAAAAGAATAAACCCTGGCTGACTGGATCGCCTTAGCAGCATATTTCTTCAGGACTTCTGCATCAGAGCAAATTAGATCACTCAGCACTGATGTGATATATAATTCCTGTATCTCCTGTGCCATCAGCTCCTTGGGTTTGGCTTGAAGGGATAAGAATAAAGCTGCAGCACTGGAGTGAAATTGTTTTTATTACTGGAATCACACGATTATTTTACGGGCAAGAGAAAAACTACCACAACTGGCACACAATGTGATTCAACCTTACATATTGGGAACCTTCGCTCTGTCAGCATCAATTGAACACGAAACACATCCAATGCTTTGAGTCTTTATTTTTAGGTGGCCCTGCTAGCAAAAAGAAACTATTTCTTGTTTGCGATTCAATGCACACTGGTTTTATTATTTCCTTAACTCTTCCCCATGTTTAAATCACTGGCTATTAAATAATCATCCAGCACTTCCTTTCTAAGTGTGTCTTGGTGCATCAGGACTGGATGTGCTGCTTGAAAATATTCATAGATGGCAAATAATAAAAAAGTAATGGCAGCTGAAACAATAACTGTCTATAACAATCTGATTTCAGCTGTTGTTGAACTTGTTGATCTTCAGTGAAAAAAGGAAAAACGAACTGTAATGGAATATCGTTCTCACTGCATCTTCCATCATCGAATTATAGGTTATGATTGCTGCATTTTTCTCCTTCTGCTGTAAAAAAAATGACTCTTTGGAACAAGAAGGCCTGATTACTCCATCAGTTCTTGATATTATTCAGCATTTTGGGCAACATTCATTTCTTTTGCACTTCATTTGCATTCCCTAATCACTGGAAATACCCTGGAAATTCTTATACAATTTGATGTCCAATCCAGAGAACAGTTTTTTGATGAAGCCCTATTTTGCTCCTATTCCTACAAGTATAGTCTTATTCTTCAGGCATTTATATTCAGCATAAATTATGATGGCTCTTAAGATGACGTGAATTAGGTAAATACATTCTAAACCTCTTGCATTAGGTTTTCATGAGAGCTACTGGTAAACAAAATGAATCCATGAAATAGCAAGTTCAGTGGATTTCAGTTGGAAGTAACTCTGAACATACACCAAGACTGTGGGGTCTAACAACATATAACATTGAATTACTAGGTTCCATTCTGAATCTTCACCTGATTCTGTTTACATAGAAATTTTACTCCCTGATGGGAAAAAGGATCAGAAACTTAGGCTTACTTGACTCTATATGCCACCAACTGTAAGTGCCAAAAGAAAAACAGCTTGAGTGAATGATCTTGTCAAAACAGAACGTATCACTACGGAGTCAACACTGAGAGACTGAGTGATTCATATCAGTTTGTTAAAAATAGTGATATATGTTCAGCCATTATTCCTTTGCTTTTTTTTTGTGAAAGACGGATTAGTTAGCTTTTTCATATTAAAAAAATTCCAAGCCCTGCAGATATATTTCTAATGGCTAATCCTCTAAAGCTAAAACTGTGAATGTAGATAATTCTACAGTTCACTACTGTTGAATGTTACCGAGCTTACCTCCATAAAGAAATTATCCTGGAATACAACCTATACAAAGTTAAAGAACTACAGCTGTCATCAACTACCTCTCTGTAGGAATATTATTTTACATTAAGAGTACCCGCATTATACACTTGCTGCAAATATTCTAAAATACATATGCTGGGGAACACCTCCACATATATACCTTATTTGTCAAAAGTAGCCATTGTTCTCACTTTTGTATTGTTCTTATGCTATATTTTACACACATCAAGAAGGATGCTGAACTGGTACTTGGAATAAGGATTAGTTTAAGCAGTGCCGTTAAAAGGGGACATGGCGGCATGGAGTGAACTACTTAATAGAGATGACCATGAAAGAAAAAACTATTTAGTAATGAGTCTATACCTTCTTGGGGTACCTAAGTGTTTTTTATATGGCTGAAGTATTAATAATACAGGTATATTATTGTAGATAAATCTAGGAAAAAATACGCCATCTTGTTTCTTTTTTTCCTGCTATAAAGCTTAAAGCCTCAGAATTTTCACGGGCTCCAGAAAATTATTTTATGATGAGGATCTACAGTAAAGCTCAAAATGAAGAGAGGGAATTTCTAATTCTATAGCCCTCGCTGCACAAATAAACAAAAAATGTCAGTTGATAACAAATGTGACCCCAAGTGGCAGTTTCTTTTCAACAGATGTAGTTTAATCTTTGAGCAGCAGGTGCAAAAGTTATCTTGAGGCAGAAACTACAAACAGAGCAATTTTGCAGGAGACGTTTTACTTGGCAGGAAATGCAATTCCTACCTGCGAATAATTGCAACATGCAGCTCTTTTCTCCTCTCTCTTCTAACAGCAGCCCACACATGACCCAGTGCTTTATCTTGAAAAACATTTACATTGAGTGACAATTTTTATCTGCACCCCCCCAAATTAGAACGCGGTTCAGCATAATATTTGCTCTTTTGGTCAGTGTTCAGTAACTGATGTGAAAATGGATTTTCATTCCAGTTCAGTTTCTAATCACTTAAAGGAGCAATTTTTATTTCTAAATTATCTAGCTGGACATCCAGGTGGTTGCTAATAAAAGAGAATCAAAGGGATATAATGCTGCATTCGATCAGTTCCACAGCTTAAATGCTTAGCTGTATTTAAGACATCCTTGAACTAACCAAGATGGATCACAAAACCCAACCACGTTACACAATTCACTGCTCTCCCAGAGGTATGAGATACCATGGATCACTGCCAATCTGCTTTGACTGCCCTGCAGGTACTGCACTACTGCACTACTGGATGAGTCACCACAAAGAAATGTAATTTTGGAGTTGGTTTCTTGAAACAAAAACTCTTTGCATCAGTTTGTAGACAAACAGTTCTGAACAGAAAAAAATGACTCCCATAGGTATTCCTGCCCTTCTGGTAATGTCCTCGTCCTGAGCTTTGACTAAAATTGGATATTTCCATTGCAATAAAATAACTATATTTACAAGCTGACCTTGAAGCATGTAGAAACCATTCCTCCACGATGGTATCACCGCCTCTCAGCTACATGCTTTAGACTGTATGCTGCTAAGGGATAATGAAAATTCTCTTTCAGTCTCAGCTGCTGATGCTGTGTAAATTTAACATAATATAAATCGCATGCTGTTCTTGGCCTTTGCTGGATTCCCGGCATGACCTTGTTAGCACCATGTAGAAAGCAGAGTGAAAGAGAGTGCAAGGAATGGAAGCAGCATGAGAAGCAATGAGAGCAATGAGCCTCTATGGTTTAATCAAAACAGCAAACGTGGAAGTAAAAATATCCTGTATCTCAAAAGGACAACTGCACTCAGCCACATCCAAGGCTAGCAGATTACTGTAGGTGCTTCTCAATGTTTCTCTGCTTCTTGGCAGCACAGGTTTTGAGGGAGTAATGCTTAGGGGATGCTAGTTCCTGCTTTCACAGTGATCCTGTCTTTCTATCTCACCTTGATGACTGCTTTATGGAGGCCAGGCTGCAAAACTGCATCTTCCTTCCCTCCATGTCCATCACAGCTGCAGACAGTGCCACTACTCACATCAGAACAAAATGACTACAAAATGCCACAGGATCTGCCTGCATGGGCGTAAATGACGACATCAGGTACACAACAAAGAAGAAACAAGCTAATTTCTCTCTATTGGCAAAGAAAGCACTGCCTCCAGAAATACTGCAGGAATGGAATTTGAGGATATTCTTAGAAATCATTGAGAGACAAAATCATCTTTATCTTGTGATATGTGAGCAGACAATTGTCTCTCTGTATCTCATCCTTTCAAATGACATTGCTTCTACAACATATTAGTTCCAGACTCTCTGAAGAACTGGCTAGTAACATAAAAATCTTCCAAAAATGTCTAATTTTGGCCTCTGCAGCATGATAACAGAACAAAGCCATGATCTGGTATCACTGTAGCTGAATACAGAGATGAAATTATGCCCTTAAACAGGCAGTACCACAAAAACGATAAAAGAAAAATTAAAATCAAATAGGTCACCTTGACTGTGACAGTCAGGAGATGTTTCTAACACAAGTAATAGGACTTAACATTTCAGTGCGTGAAAAGACTGAAAACTTTTGTAGAACTGTTTTTGTTTCTGAAACAACATTCCTCTGGATCAGGCTGTAGCAGCAAGGGTTGACTTTTTTGATAGCAGTTATTAAAAATGCCTTCTCAGTGCGAAGTACTGGCATCATTAACCCCCAGAGAGATAACGAAAAAACAGGAGGTATCTCTGAAGATTGTTTTGAAATTTAAACATATTCTTTTCGATATATGTTTTTCTTTCTGGCATGTAATTATTTCAAAAGTATTAAAACTAATTGCAGATATTTTCTTTAAGAGCTTCTTCCCTCTTGAATAATGCATACGAGATATATGAGATTCTTGCTTCTTTTGATACTTTGTTTTGTATTTGCCATTCAAACACATAAATTCACAAACGAGCCACCAATTCTTGTCAGTCCTACTCAATTTTATACATATTCATTATGAGTAGAACAAAAATTGCACATACCCAGAGGGTTAAAAAATTCTAACGGTGACTCTAACAAGTTCAAACATTTGGTCCTAAACTTAGACTATATGCTGCTATTACAATACATGGCTACTAATCCTAGACTCATATGAATAGCATAATAATATGTATTAAAAAAAAAAACGCACCTCTCTCTGTTAACTAATTTTAGTACACAAACATGTAGTTAATGACTTATATAAAGAGGAAAATCATTTTGAAATAAACCTGGCCCCAAGGTTCAATAGGTTATGGTCAGAGTACTTGCAGTTAAAATTAATTCGTGTTTCTGTTCAAGGGGTTGTTGACGCCCACAATGCCCTTCAGTGTGGAGCTAAAAGATGTGTCCTTGTCTTCTCTGGTACCACAACCTGTATGCCAAACAGCCAAAAAACCTGAAGGATGCCAGAGACCCCAGCCCCTTCAGCAGCTTTGTCTCCAGTGCAAAATGGAAATGTTCTTGACCCAAACAAGCGAGACTGAGTTAATTAAGTTTGGGTAAAACCCTAATGAGGTCAAGGAAGGGCATCATCTGCTCCAAGAGGAGAGCATCACTGAGTCGCTTCACCTTAGATTGTCCTGTGGATGAGTCAATCTTGCTCCAAGAAATCCAACTTCGTCAAGTTACACTCTGTTCCATCCACTCCATTCTGATTTAGTTTATATTTTTCCATCTTTGCTGATTTTACTGCTAGTCTCATACATGAGGGAGATAGCACATTCTATTGCCCTGAAATGAAGCACTCTTAGGCAAGAATCAACACGCTAACAACAGTGCTTTAAAATGCTATGAAATGGGTCAGATTAGCCTTTATGTCTGCTATGACAAACTTTGGCTTATATTGTAATTGGCCAAGGTACTAACAAACAAATTTCTAAATTATTGATATGGTCAAGGCTTTCCTGACATGTGGGATCCAGAATAAAACAAAAAAATCCATAGCACAGTGATCTCTGGTTCTAATAAGCCTAAATAGTCAAAACACTTTGAATAATTTGTACTTGTACTACTTTTGAAACACAAACAATATTGTTCAATATCAGAAGTTCTGATTAAGCAAGTGCTTGTAAGTTTACTTGAGACAAATGTCTCCAGTACTAGCATTGCTGAGGTCATTATGTGAAGAAAGCTGGGTATACAGACATAAAAGAAAACATAATTAGCTCTAAAGGAATTACAAATTTAGAGTTGTGATAAGGAATAAAAATGCAAATGGTCAATCAAAAAGAAAAACAACCTGGATTTATTTTCAGAAGAGGCAGTAATGATGAAAAAATTTTTGTCCTCTAAGCTGAGTTCATTTGGCATGAAAATAATACAATGGTATACATCTGGGAATCTAAATTTCTGTCTCATATTTCAAGTCAGATTTTATTTCAAAGATTCATTATGTTTTTTATTTGTGGAGGTGTGGCACATGTTTGAAAACTGTTGACCACAAGTGCTACAAATAGCTGTGCAGTGTTTAGCAACCAGAAGGTAAATTTCTTTTAGCATTTTTGTTTGCTTTTTTTTATCCAATTTTAATCAGAAGACGGTTATATTTTTTTTTCTTCAAGATATTATGTTTCCTGACACTTAATCTTATGATGAAGATGCTATTGGAGCTCTGTTCTTTTCGAGAGGCAATTTCAGCCCATTTGACAGTTGCTTCAGTTCTTTACTTAACCAGATACATATATTATTTTCAGCACTGTTTCGTGATCTTTCTCTTCTTCAAGCTGATGGAATCTGACACACAGTTTGCTTTGCTTTACTTTGATTTACAAAAGGGGATTATCTGGGTTAGGAAGTAAAGGCCAGGCAGTTTACAACTATATATATTACTTATTCTTCTTGGCAAGTATGTAGACATCTCTTATAAATGAGATCAGTAATGCCTTCTATTGTCCCAAAATGAAACAGTCTTAAGTGAGAATCAAGGCAGTAGCAATGCTTTAAATTGCTTTTGGATAGATGCTTTGGGATTCTTACTTAAGTTTCATGTGAACAATTTTTCAGCTTTAAAAGAAAAAAAAATAACTAAAACTTTGGCTTATGAGGTAAAAGGCAGCTGATGATTTGTTTAGTTTCAAATGTGCCAACTTTGGAAATTGCTATCATTTGCCATGGAATGTCATCTAACTTTAAAAATAAGGAAAACAGAATATAGGTGAAATAAAAAAAAAATCTTAGCAGAGAAATGTTATGATTAATATTCCAGAGCCAAGTTTTTAGTTCTGCAACCAACTCATCCCCATCTCTTGGAACATCATATTTTATACAATGCAGTACAGTGCTCAAAACACATTTACCCATATGACTGGTCTAACGTGTGTTATGTTGTTTTTTCAATCTGTTTGCTCTAAGTTAAATAGTCATATCATTCCTTCTTATGTTTCTTCCATATTTTTATCTAGATCACTTTTCTTACTCCATCTGTGGTTTCTTACTATAATCAGCCAACAAAATTTTTAAAGTCTTCCTTCCCAAGTATCCAAGTTCAGGTGTACAAAGTCAGTCACCTACCTAAGGTCCTCTGGCTCAAAATATCCGCTTACAGCAGTGAGCAGCTTTTGACTTGGAACAGCAATTTTCCTTTTATTTCCCCAAAACCAGCTGTAAAAACTGATAACCAGCTTTAAATTTGTCATCGTAAAGGATTCCCTTTAAGCCTAGTGAAGCTGTGTGGTATAGCTCTTTACATGCTGATATATGAACATGCTACACATTCCCAATTTCCTCTACTGATTGTGGGTTCACAATTCCTTTGTCAAGTGAAAGAGCAAATTGGTGAGGGTTTGAATTCTGGTGCTGCAAATGCATCTCTATAGGAACAGTGCTCTTCTCTCATATTCAGCACTTGGGAAATGTATTTGCAAGTATAAAGCAAGATAAATCCTTTCAGGTTCCAGCATTTAATTAAGCTTTCAGCTATCTTTGTGAATGAACCAAGAGCATCTAATGTGCGTGTCTACAGGGAACAGATCAGGAGTACCACTCCATCTGTGAAGTTGTTTGCTATCAGCTGGATAAAATCTCTTCTCAATTAGCCTCTATCTGTGTCTAACTTCCTCTGGAACACTGCATCTACTATAGCTGAATCCCAATTGTAATAAATGTACTTGAACAAAAAAGTACTTTGACTTCCTCCATGATGGCCTGTATTGCTGGTAGTAATATGAAACCAGGTTTAAGTACTGGCAGGCTAGGCTGGCTGAGGTACAGAAACCAGCAGTGGAATGATGAGATGAAATGATTTTAAAGTCATTTAAAAAAATGTACAAGATAGCAAAGCATCCTGGATGTGTTAGAGGCCATCAGTTATATTTACATCTTGCACATGCAAAAGAAGACTAAGTTCCTACTTTTAGTATCATCTTAGGATATACAGATATTTTCCCATCTATGATTCTCTTTGAGTAGAGGGGAGACATGACTTTCATGCTATGGATTCATTTCTATCTTTCTCCTATCCTCAAAGAATCTTTAAGGAAGAGATTTGTGCATGAGGATGCCAAACCCCAACATGAACAACCAGAAAAAAGTTGATAAAGAGAAATAAGCAAGTTAAAATACTTCTGGGAACAATGAAAATTGACAGGAATAGAATCTCTGAGATGGAAAGTGGGCAATATAACTTAAGTATGGACAAGACATAGATCAGTTGGAAGTATGAACCAGAGTAGAATTGTTCTGTATAACTGATTTTTTTTTTCTTCTCAGCATAAATAACCTTATTACAAGTGAACATTTGTAGAATTCCCAAAGTAGCTCCGTTTAGTGTCTAACTTGAAACAATACGAATTTAAAAAGTTAACTCCCAACTTGAGTGGATCTCCTTCCAGTAAACACTGGCAATGCTTTATTCTATAATAGTGACTGACATAAAAGACCTCTCCCATAACACAGCATTTCCTATTGTCTGGTTTCTTTCACATGCTTATTCAATAAAATGCATCATGGTAACCATGTAGGAAGAACATTTTTGTAATAGATGATCTTTGACCACCCCATAACCACCTGATCCCCACTTAGTACCAAAGTCATGTATATAAATAAAGAACAGGTTAGAACAGTCTTGTCCCACAGCGTGAGAACTGATGATGCGACAATTTGACATCTCGGAAAGAAATCATTTCTGGGAACTGTAACATGCTCACAAGTCACCGTCACCAAAATGATTTAGAACGGTGCTAATGCCCACATGGCAAAATATGAATTGATGTGCCAAATGACAACCATTTGTATTTCAACTTTTTCTGTCTTGGTGCTTCAAAGAGAAACTACATAGTTTTTCTGTGCATGGTATAGCATCGTCACAATTCAGACATCATAAACTGTTTTCAGCTGTCACAAACAAGTCAAGAGTGAGCCTGCCTTCATCCGTACTGTTCCAGCTGGCTTCGTTGAATATCCAACCTAAGTGTCCAAGCAAAAGGAAGCAAACGATTTTGCTCTCCAAAGGTAACCCCTAAATCAAGTATTCCCAAGTCAAATGAGTGAATGGCCTATTTGAAAGGGCCACCTCTCCTTCTGAGTGCTTCCTCACCACAATGCCACTAATCCACCCCACGCTGCCCACCTCCTTCTCACCTGTCCTTTATTTTTGTTGCACAGTTGTAACCTGCTCCGGGGAATGAGACCAATACGTGTCAAGAACTCTTTCCAACACAGTACCTGTATCCTCCAGAATAGTTGTTTGTAGACAGTGGCTGGGTGACGGTCCATGACAGAGCCACTCGTGATTTCTGTTCACTTAGTAAAGAATACATGCCTTCCTTCAGCTGCTGTGAAAGGCTGCCTTCAAGCCTTCAAGGACATATTCCTTTTAGCTCAAATCTTTTTCTTTTTAAATACCAAAACCAACCAAACAAACAAACAAAAAACAAAAGCAAAAGCAAAAACAAACAAACAAAAAAGCCAACCCAACAACCAAAAAGCAGTTCTTTAGGAGTTTTGTCATGTTCTTTTATTTTAATAATAACCTTAATGAGGTTATATGCCAGTAGGCCGTGTTGATTTACACGTGGAAATACTTCCTCAGCTCTCCTACCACTTCCTTATTGTGTCCAGTTCTGGGCCCCTCAGTTCAAGAGGGACAGGGACTGCTTGAGAGAGTCCAGCGCAAAGCACAAAGATGATTAAGGGAGTGGAGCATCTCCCTTACGAGGAAAGGCTGAGGGAGCTGGGTCTCTTTAGCTTGGAGAAGAGGAGACTGAGGGCTGACCTCATTAATGTTTATAAATATGTAAACGGTGAGTGTCAGGAGGATGGAGCCAGGCTCTTCTCCTTGACATCCAACGATAAGACAAGGGGCAATGGGTGCAAGCGGGAACATAGGAGGTTCCACTTAAATATGGGAAGAAACTTCTTCACAGTGAGGGTGACGGAGCACTGCAACAGGCTGCCCAGAGGGGTTGTGGAGTCTCCTTCTCTGGAGACATTCAAAACCTGCCTGGACGCGTTCCTGTGTGACCTGATCTAGGTGTTCCTGCTCCGGCAGGGGGATTGGGCTAGATGATCTCTCAAGGTCCCTTCCAATCCCTAACGTTCTGTGATTCTGTGATTCCTATCATCTACCCACGCAGACGGATCACAGGTTTTGCCCAGAAAAGCAATGAGATTGACGTGAACAGCAATGAGGTAGGCAAAAAACATTAACAAAGTGCATTTTTATGTGGGTTTCAAGTATAAAAACTTTAGTTTTCCTGTGTCCGGGAGGGCTGTCAGGCACCATGCTGGTCACATACAACCGCCTGGTCTGGACCGTGCCAATGCAGACCCCGAGGGCAGGAGGCTGCTCCTGAGGCCAGGCCGTGCTTTTCCTGGGGAGCTGTCACCTGGGTGCTGCGGCCAGCCTTCCTGTTGCCGAGACAAGTTATGTGAATATATATGAAAAAAATCTCTCAGTTTGCTATTTGTCTCCCAGGTGCTCTGGAAGCACTCACATCCCATTTTGAAGCTGCATTCTGCAACCAGGACAGGCAGAAACACACCTTTATTCCTCAAGAAAAACACATTTTCACATCGTGGCTTTCGCCAGACATTTCCAGGCCGCCCCCAGCTACGGTGGGAGCCACCGCACACTGAGGGCCTGACACAGCAGCTGCAGCCGCCGTGCCGCCAGGGCTGCTAACGGCGCGGAGCACACGCTCGGCGCCCCACGCCGCGGGCGGTATTTCGGCCACGCGTGTGGGAGAGCCGCTTTATTTACAGCTGCACGCACCCGGCCGCC